>PYXC01000495.1:1487500-1855000 GCA_015244755.2 Tenualosa ilisha | reverse complement strand
GGGGGAGACCAAGTCAATGAAGTGTCAAAGCATCCAGGGGAATGATTAAATGTATTCTAGGTGGAGTGACTCCTCGAAGCAGAATGCTGCTTAAAGATGTAGGCCAAAGAGGAGATCTTGTGACTCAGGACTTCTCTGATCACCTACCAATACACACATACACACACACACACACACACACATACGGTTAGGTTTTGGGGGTCCCTCAGCAGAGCAGAATAACTCAATTACATTACTGTGGGTAAACACTCGAGTCAAATGGCTGGGCCCCTGATCCCTCAGCTACACACACTCACACACCACCCCCAACCCGACACCCAACCACATCCCCTCTGAACGCAGTACCGGGCAAATTAACATTTGCTCTTGTCTATCTGCAAATGGCAGCTCGTGACTGCAATGAGGGATACGGATGGGGGCAGATGAGTGTGTCAGGTGGCGGAGCGGGCACAGCAGCAGGTGGGATACTGGGAGCACCTCCGATTAATAATTCCATCCAGGCAGGGGTAACATTTGCTTTATCGGCATGGATATATGCAAGACATTTCCATAGGCTTCTCTCTCTTTCTCTCTCTCTCTCTTTTTCCGTTTCTCTTTCACTTTGTCAAAGTGTCAACTTCATGATCTTTCTCTCTTTCTCTCTCACACACACACACACACACATACACACACACACTTACCGATGACTGCAGGTCATCATTCCAGTGCTGTATTACACATGCAGGTGGAAGGTGTTGAAGTGTGGCAGAAAAAGAGAGAATGTATGCACAAAACTGCATGCACATGTGTGGGCGTGTGCATGTGTGTGTCTGTGTGCATGTGTGTGTCCGTGTGCATGTGTGTGTCTGTGTGCATGTGTAAGTGAGATCACTCTTCCAGTCCAATTGATTGCATCTGCTCAGCAACTGATCCATTGGCACTAAGAGCAGGGCAGAATCAGCCCATTGTAGTTTTTGTAGATGGAGGTCACACCACAATGACCAGTCAGGAGAGGAAAGGAGAGAAAAAGAGAGAGAGATGGAGAGACAGGAGGAGAGAGAGAAAGAGAGGGCGAGAGAGAGGGAAAGGGAGAGAGAGAGATAGAGAGAGAGAGGGGGAGAGAAAGAGGGAGATGGAGAGAGAGATAGAGAGAGGGCACTGAGATGAGATGGTGGGCTGCTGAAGCTCCATTTCTTCCTTTTCCATCTTTAGCCCACACTCAGCCAAAAGATTTTAGAAAATGGTAATGGTTCAAAATGTTATCACTAAGCTAAGCTGAATGTTGTGGAATGCTATGTGTGTTATGCAGTTCACACAATCAGCATGCTTGAGAAATACATTTACATTATATATATATATATATATATATATATATATAAATAATAGCTCAGGATTCTCTCTCTCTCACAAACACACACTTCACATGAAGACACAATACACAAATACACCCCACTAATATGGGTGGAGGCAGCAGTTTCACACACACACTCACACACACTCCCACACTGCGCTCATTAGCAGTTTGATGCGGTGCTGAGCCAGTCGAGACTGGCCTGAGGAGGATTGCACAGGGCTGGTGGGTGGCGTCTCACTGTTTGACCTGCGTCTAATTTACCAGTGAACGCCGCCAAGTGCCGAGGTCACCGCTGCTTGCCGTGCTCTCGCCCACGCGGTTGCCTTTGCCCAGTGAACTGGTGAGGGGCCGGAGCTCCTCAGGCGCTAACATCAGTGGAGACCAGCACACACCCCATGAAGATGGAGACTAATTCTGGGCTTTTGATGTGATTTTTTTTAGTCCGGAGTTTACCCAGATGAACTGCGGAACCTTGAATGACCTTGTATCTCCCAAAAACAGAGGAGTAAAATAAGAACATGTGGGCTGTTTTTATTATATAACGTAAATAAGTGTGCTGTTTGTGTTTTTCAAGAGACTGAGAGGACTGCGATACCTTCTGCTCTTAAATATTATGGCTGAAGTGAGAGTGGCTTTGGTAAAGGATACTGCCACAGCTTACTAACAGTGAAGAGTGTGAATGAGAATGTCCTGAGATATGACCACTTATGATATGCCCTTCATCCAATCAAAAATTGATAAATAGCTCGACCAGCTAACTGTGGTTGGCATTGCTGCCCTCCACGTTGTCAATGCGGGTTCAATGGCCAGTGTTGCATGCTTCATCTTTTCTTATAGTTTCGACTAAATTAGAAGTCGGAAACTTTAAAAGTGCCCTGCCAAACATCTATAGGGTATTTTAAATTGTTCTCTGGGGTCTCCAAAAATGGTATGTAATTTTAGTTGAGCTGAAAACGCTTCAAGGAGACCTAAACAGGGTCCTCTGTAACCTATTGAAATAGCCCTTGAGGAAAGCGTCTTGTTTTTCCTCTTAAGATAATGAGCTGTGCTCTGATTCGTAGGCTGTAGGCTAGCTTGTCAGCTTTGCATATGTTTAACGTTACATTACTTTGCTGATGTCAGAATTGCACAGGAATTGCAGAAATTCTGCAAAGGAATTGCAGAAATTACAACAATTTTGGGGTGAATTAAAAATTTCAGAGGAAGCTGAGGAAGAAATTATACGCACATCCCCTGCTCGGAGATCGGAGAACACTTGGTAAGCTTGTAAGGATTTCATACTAGCCAACATAACCAGATAACTCTTCATTATCACAATGTTACTGTTACAACCACAGGTGAAAACTTACAAAGCCAGTTATATTCGCTAGAGTTGACATGCAGCTGGAATCACAAATAATAATGGTCCTCTCCAAAAAGTACCTGAAGCCATTTGTCCGTTAGCTCTTGTTATTTAGATATAAAACTAAAAATGAGACCATTGTTGTTCTGCCTGTTATCTTCATTTCATTGACATTAAGTGATCTGGCATAGTTAGGATTCTGTGGGGCGGACACAAATCAAACACAGGGGAGCATGGACTGGGTAAGAAGAGATAGGCAGGATACAGACAAACTTTTCATATTGGCCTGATTTCTCTGTTTATTTCTTTTCATTCTTTACTGCAGACAGCGAAGATAGCATTACATTTTCACATGCACCATACAACACAAACTCATATAGACCTATCATATCTAAAAAACAACAGTGTAGCACAGCACCTTTATTTGTATGCAACTAGTTTCTATAGAGACTTGCATGAAAAATAATTCCCATAAGATACTAAGCAAGAGCTTCAGCGCTTGAGTCTCTTCTCACTCCCACCGCTGCAACATATGGATCTGGCAGAGACCTCCACAGTGATGTACTCTCATCTTAGATGACATGAATAAGCGGATAATGAATGTTTTATGTGGTCCTTGATCTTCTGTTTGCACTTTAATCATTCCAGTCTAACTCTGACGCGAGATTCCACAAGGCCCATCAAGGCTGCATCCTCAGCATAAGGTCCATAAATATTTGCTGCACTGGGAGGTGTGTGTGTGTGTGTGTGTGTGTGTGTGCGTATATGTTTGTGGTATGGGGGATATACAGTGGAGGGGTGCAGACAGGAGGTGTGTGTGTTTGTGTATGTGTGTGTGTGTGTGTGTGTGTGTGTGTGTGTGTGTGTGTGTGTGTGTGTGTGTGTTCATTTACTGATTTAGTTATGCAGTAATCCCTCTGGTCATAAGGTTAAAGCCATGGCCTTCTGGTTAGGGCTTTGGGCTTGTAACCAAAGGGTTGCCACTTCAATCCCAAAAAAGTGGACCATAGCTGAAGTGCCCTTAAGCAAGGCACCTAACCCCCCACTGCTCCCCAGTTGCTGCTATAGCAGGCAGCCAACTGCTCCAGGTTAGTGTGTACTTCACTTCACTGTGTGCTGTGTATGTTTCACTAATTCATGATTAGGTTAAAATACAGAAACCAAATGTCTCTCATGGGATCAAAAGTATAGATTATCAGTATTATTATTTGATTATTTAAAGCCCAGGAGAGAAGCTCTCCAGGTTTCAATCCTCCTAGTAGTGTTTCTACAAGCACATGTATGTTCTTGAGCAAGTGCATGATTTTTTGTATGGTGTCATATAAGTGTGTGTGTGTGTGTGTGTGTGTGTGTGTGTGTGTGTGTAATGATGTCCTCTCTGGTCTTTAGAGGCATTGTCTGTAAAGTCCTTCTAAGGCAAGTATTCTCACTCGGCGGCCATCTTGGTGACACCTTTAGGCAGCTAATTTGGTACCAAGTGCAGGCCCTATCTAAATGAATGGGGAGATATCCAGATTGGCAAATCATATTTACTTGAATAGTGTATGGTGTGAATCCTTGTAAATCTGAATTGAATCATGTAAATATCTTAGAGGAGGTTGCCCAAATAACACTTTAAAACACATTATTTTAAACAAGAATTTGTTCACTGCGTTTGTGCCAACATGTGCCACATGCCAATGATGGAGAGAATAAACAAAAGGCTAACCATCAATCATGCAGCTTCAAATAATGCAATGGGCTACTTTCACTGCGGGGCAGGACTTCCAGTTAACAATTCCGCCGTCATACATTTCTGTAGAGGGTTTCTTAAGTGATGTGTCTCCTCTCCGTCTTTGCTGCCTGTGGAACAGGTCTTGGTAAAAGTGCTGCTCATTAGCAGTTAGTGAGACTGGACTACCCCCACCCTTCCTCATCTCCATTCTGTCTCCTCTTCCTCAGCACAGGCAGTCAGCAATGTTGAGTAGGTCAAGTGCTTTCTAATCCACAGCAGCTCCTTTTAATAACGATGAAGGCAGTGGTTCTGTCCGGACCCACTGAGCTGAGCTGAGCTGAGCGGAGCTGCACTGGGTGGCTGGGCCCTCTGCTGCCACAGGCTGCTTGGTCACAGTCCCAGTGTTGTAGTCTTTGCCACACTCATTAAGTTGTGGTGAGTTCCTCTGCTCACTTTGTGCCTCTGGCCCCTCCAGACTGTCACAAACACACACACACACACACATACACACGCACACACACACACACGCACATACACACATACACCTCCAGACTGTCCAGACAAAATTCTTTACACTCACATAAAACATGCACCAGCACACACACACATACACACACACTTTCGTTCTCTCTCCTTCTGTCTGTCTCTCTCTCTCTCTCTCTTTCTCTCTCTCTCTCTGTTGCCCACTGAGGCACAAGCCTAATTTCTAATTTCCAATAGTGTCCTAGAAACATAAATCTCATTATAATTTGGAACATCAAGACAATCTACCATGGAATAACACCAATATCATGATTAAAGATAAAAAGACTTTAAAAATAAACATATTGAAAAATTCAAACAACTTCAGTATATACATATGCATGCAAGACATTCAGCAGATACTGCTGCTTACGGCCAACAGACTGATTTCGAGTAAGTCTATAAGGGAGAGAAAAAGGGAGAATTTCCTCTTTGAAAAACTTTGCAGAAATAATTAGTGATGTTGTTTTTTGCCTGTCACACTTTTACACTTAGGAGAGAGCCCCTTTTTTCTCCTTAGCCTAATTAATATCACTGGCTTGGCTCGTACCGTTGCATCCTGGGAAACTGTGCCCAGGATAAACACACACACACACACACCACACACACACACACACACACACACACACACACACAGCAAAGCTAAAAATGAGGCAGTGAGCAAACTCATTATTTGTTCCTTTCTAAATTAACTTGTAGAAATACAAAGCTACAAACAAAACAAAACAAGCTGAAAACCATCTTTTGTCTGTTCATAAATTTACACAATCAAGTGTCTTTTTGTGCTACTGTGTCTTTTCCTTGTGCTCTGTGCAAAGCCCAACATTTTCTTTGCCAGAGTTGCCTCAGTGAACAGGAAGTGAATTATGATTGCGTGTGTTATTCATAGTACTCAACTGTGTAGCCAAAGCCAAAAGAGAAATAAAATCAGGCACTTTGATTGCCTCTCTTGAGATATGTCTGATGCTTAATTTGACCAGGCTGATAGGACCATCTGAATTACACTGATCCCCAGGCTAACGCTAATAGCATACTACTGCTGCTTAACACTGGATAGAGACACTGGCTCTGTTCTTGCCAATAGTGACTGGCAACGCTTGTCTGAGACGTAAATGGAGACTGTTGGTCTACTCAAAGTGCTGTGACCTCAATTTGTGTTTGTTGTCACATTCCCATGCTGAGTGAAAACTTAGCCCTCGTCCCATTTGAGTTCATTGCTCAGAAGTCTGAGTATGACATGGAAGAGGCCCTTTTTTGAAAGCGTGTTTATCTTAGGGAAAATTCTCTAGAGGGTAATTTACTATTTGGTTTGAAGCTGTAGTTACATATTCAGTTTTTTCTTTAGGAAATGTGTATCATGGCCTCCAGTTTCTCTCTCTTTGCTGATACTGCAGTAAGTGTGGCCCCTGATGTCTAAAATTGAAATGGACTAGAGAAAAATAGTCAAAAGCCACAATTCTCTGGCTGTGTTTCTGTTTCCCCTTTATCACTTCAACAGTATAAACAGAGCTTGGATCTGACGTCCTTGATTATTAATTCAGTGTGTGAATTCATTTTCTCATGTATCAATGCGGAAAGCTTCACTGGTGAAAATTAAGCAGTCAACTCTCCATAGGTCCACGCATGACATTATAAATTCGCTGTAAAAATTACAGATGCACATGAAGCGCTATAACTTAATCAGACGCTGGCACGTGTTCCCTGCTCTCTCGGGGGAAGGTGCTATTGTCTACAGACAGATGTGCTGGCACTGAGAACAGTTCACTGGCTTGAAATGACTTAGTGCGTTAGTCGTTTCTTCAGTCGTAATAATATATTTTCCTTTGGAGGACTGCTGCTCCATCAGCCTCACCCCACACCCCCCCCAGGGCAGACAGATGTTGCCTTTACCATATGGTGTCTCTTCTTCTTCTTCTTCTTCCCTTATCCCTAGTGTGCTCCCTCTCTCTCTTCATCTCTCTCTCTCTCTATCCTTTTCTTCCCTCCCTTGTGTTTTCACTCACCCCGTCTCTTGCTTTCGCCCTGCTTTGTGTCAGTCCCCAACTAACAGCACTTATCACACCCTCATCACTCCACCATTTTACGGAGCAAACATCATATGCTCTTTATTTTTGTCTGTGCTTCTGTTTCATTTTCATGTATTTCCTTCAAGAAAGCATCATAGACCCCGCGCACACACACACACACACACACACACACACACACACACACACACACACACACACAATACAGGGGCTCACAGCACACATGCAGACATTCTTCTATTAGCACTGGTTGACATGGTAACTGGTACTAAAACTGACTAGATTGGCCCAATAAGGTGCCTCTGATGGGAGAAAAACAGGACTCTTCCAGCATAATCTGATTACCCCACCAGACTGAGCACTGCCGCAGTGGCAGAGGAAGATGGAGAATACACCCCACTTGGACCAGGATGTTTCACATGCTAAATTGAGGCTCTTTTTTTTTTCCTTCTTCTTCTTTTCGGCTGCTACTGAATGAGAGTTTGGCCTGTGAAGTCCTGCAGTCTGGGGACTTGGGAGTGCCAAGCTGAATCATTTGGAGTGCACTCCCTTTCTTTTCCAAAACAAGCACAGACAAATGCAAATGTGTGTGTGTGTGTGTGTGTGTGTGTGTGTGTGTGTGTGTGTGTGTGTGTGTGTGTGTGTGTTTCTTCTCATATATTTGTCTGTTGAGCAGATGTATTTGTAGACATCTGGTTAGGCCTTGTCTGGCTGCCAATTGTGCGTGTTTATGATTTCTACAGCACTGTTGGCTGATTTTTACAAAGAAATAATGTACTAACCACAGCCATTCTTTGTCCCAAATCAAAAACTCTTTCCACTCAAAGATGATGGCCAGGGGGCCTTCGTGGCCTTGATGAAATTGGCCTTCAGGATCCCTCTCTGTCTGGAGTGGTGCTGGTTGAGGCAGGTAAAAACATGACCAACCAGCCACTTACCGCTGGATGTTTGAAGACGGAGCTATTCGGCTGGCTGTTGGAGGACGGCACAATAGAACCTGCAGCAATCATCTGAGCAGTCTTGACAACTGGAAAGCAAAAACAGTGCTGAAATAACATGCCTAAGCAGGCACATCATCAAGCCTCACTCTGTTGTTGTCCATGCAAAGACCCTGGACTTGGAACAAACACACTGAGCTTTGGACTCTAAAGCTATTGTTAATATTTTCTTTTTTCATTTCAATATTCTCTCTCCGTTGTTACTCACTATCTTTACACTGTTCCTATTTATCCTTCTTTCATCATCCTATTAACACCACACACACACACACACACACAATACAGGGGCTCACAGCTTTTATTTTACCACACAAGGTTAAAATGCTTCTCACTCTCAACTTTCTCAAAGAGGGAGAATTCTGTATCCAGTGTGTTTATGACTGAAGTGGTTTTTCCCCTTTCACAAATGTTTTCCCTGTAAAGTAATTGCATAAGTCACTCGACTAAGGAGAAGAGGCAAAGGGCTCAGATTTATGGGTGCTGTTTACTGTCCTGTAAAACCGTCCCATTTTTATTTGCTTTTTGGAGATATAATGCATTCTGATGTTTATTTTCTCCTCATATCTCATAAAATTTTTACATTTTCACTGCAAGGTTCAATGTATTACTCTCATGCATTAATCATGAAAACATAATATTAAACTGTCCTTATAAACACATAAAAATGCACACATGCCTGCCCACACACACACAAACCATACGCACACTTATTCATACACATTTATTGGTAATTTACACACCTTTTTATACATTTGTCTTTGCACACTTGTATTCAACATCAACATACAACAATATACTTCATTTAGTGTTGATGATAGTAACTGGCACATGCCTTGTTCTGTGTTTGAAAACACACACACACACACACACACACATTTATTTTCTTTGAAATCATGGTTCATCATGGTAGAGAGAGGAGACGAGAGTTCGTGAATTTAAGAAAAAAGCTCCCTGCATCACCAGACTGAAACAGAATTCAGAGTACATGAAATACCTTTGAGGTCAATGAACCTGGTCTTTGTAGTTCATACAACTTCATAACGACTTCTGCCTTGACTGGAAGCATGAATGCCATCAAAGTGTGTCCAAATTCTTTCCTTCCTTCTCTATCATCGGGAAGATGAATCAAGGTCTGACTGGTGACATGGTTTCACCACCTTATTAGTCCACCAACTCCTTGACAGACAATGCCTACACAGAGCAACATCCCTTCATCCATTTACAGACAGGGTGTTGATATATAGGGATGTCCCTGGCAAGATGTGTTTTTCAAGCTTTTACATCATACACTGGCCCTGAACATATTTTGTTGTGTGGACTATCAGTGGAACTCTTTGGATGGAAAAATCAACCAGTCAGAGGTGATGAAGTATAGCGCAAACCAGAGGCTTCCGCCAATTCTCCCACACTGTGTTCTCCCACGTGTTTCTCAAATAAATAAAGTCCACTAGAATGCTAATTGATTACTATACCCCAATTTAGGAGAAGCGCATCTGGTCTTTGTTGACCACTGCCCTAATCTTTGTCAGAATACCTCATATCTCTTTTTTATTCTCTCTCTCTCTCTCTCTCTCTCTCTCTCTCTGTCACGCAGACCCACACACACACACACACACACACACACCTCTTTCACTCAAGGTCTTAACTATCTTGAAGCTTAACATTTCTCCTGAGGTCTTCTTTTGTCATCTACTCTGATTGAAGTGGATTTAATGGAGGAAATTGAGAGAGGCATTGTTACCTTTTGTCTCTTGAATTTATGTGCCTGTCTGCCTGGTGTGGAAACCACATCTTCCTCGGATTCAATACACTCTCAGCTTCCTTCATCATAACAGTTCTTTTCTCTGGAACAAACCTATTCTCCAAGATAAGACATACAGTGCAGTACATGTAGCATAGACTACAGTATGTAGTGCAATTGTTTGTTGAATAATGTTTATATTTATGCTGTTTGGCAGATGATTTCGTCAAAAAATATAAACTCTATTACTAGTTTTAAAATAGTTAAAGATTATTAGATATAGACAATAATAATAATAATACATTATTATTATTATTATTAGTAGTAGTAGTAGTAGTAGTAGTAGTATTGCTCAGTGATATTTTTAGTTTTTATTTAGTTCAAACATGATCGTACACTTGTTCCTGTTTGTTACCCATGTTGGACATTAGTCAAAAGTAATAATGGCAGCAAGTTGAAATGTTTCCCCGGTGTATGTTGTTTTTAACCCTGCATCCTTGACCTTTTCACTTTGGTGATGCTAAAACAAAGAAGCATAAAGAATCAGACTAAGTCAAATTTATTTAGTGTGCAGACCAACAGAACTCCCACCCTGTTTTTGTGCATTTGCACACATGCTATATTTCCCTCCATGCGTATCGAGGACATATGCAGTCTCAGCTGCTGAAGCCTTGCTGTGAATGGAGGCAAGGAGACCAGGGGTTTGTGTCTCTTTTGTAGCAGAGCAAAGAGAGGAATGAACAGCGAGAGAAACCCATAGCATGAAGAGGAACGAGAGAGCGAGACTGCCAGGGATTTAAATTCTGCTCAGAGTGTGCGGTGCCCTCGCAGACAACGCCACAACACGCTCAATGAATTTATCTCACCGTAACAGGCCTCGCGGTAACAGGGCCAACGTGTACCCAATTTTCTGAGTGGCTCTTCCTGGCTCTTTCTCTTTTTTCATTTTTTCCTTTTTTTCTATTCTTGCTTTCTGTTCACCCACCCCCACACACCACACACACACACACACACACACATCCTCAATTTCCCTTGTTTTTCTTTTAAAGATCATGTCCTGTTTAGTTTCTGCTACAAGGAGGGTTTTAACCTTATTCCTCTTTTTGCCTGAGGGCAAGAGGAGAATGGAGGAGAATGGCGAGTGCCTAAACGTCGCTGCTGCCTGGGCCAAAGCCTTTCAGCTCCACCACTAAAACCACAGATGGTACCGATCCCCCATCAATCCCACACCCCGCTGCCCACCCGACAACACGTGGGCACTTTAACCCCAGCACTCAAAAGCAGCCAGCAAATGGAGTGGCAAGAGTAGGGGGTGCCATTACTGGCTTGTCTGGCCCACCAGTGTGGCAGCAGGGTTAACCATGGGCCGCTCTTCACACGCACATGAACATGGATGGATTTGACAGCTCCATCCCACACAAAAAAATACTGCAGCAAAGCATTGCTGTACTTTAATATGACTTTCGCTACAGTAGTTTAGCGATAGCTATTGTAGAACTGGAACTGATACTTCACTTTGTTGCATTAAAATGTTTCGTATAAAACGTTATGTTCTACAACAAATGGAACCCTTTTTTGGATAGCTTTTTCAGTTTTGCACTACTATTTTGCCTTGTACGTTGCGTTGGAAAGTACTATTGACATTTTCAAATGGGACTTTCAAATTTGTAAACTCATCAGTCATTGGAAGTTAAAACTGTTTTTGTTTCTTAGTTTTGAAGTATAGCTTTGAATTGAGAATACTTAGTGACATTGCTGGAATGAAATGAAAACACAGAGGGCAGAAAACAGAGGAGATTTATGGCCAGTGTTGATATTGTGTTTTGCACCATTTTCACCTTCACAGCACCCACCAGCCCCCCAAATGATGTGTCATGGCAGCTGCATAAGCCCTCACCTTTCACTCTCTCTCTCTCTCCTCTCTCTCTCTTTCTCCCTCTCTCTCACACTTTTTCTCTCTCACATACACACATACACACACACACACACACACTCAGTAACTCCCTTCCATACACACACCATGCTTTTCCAAACCTTTTCAGAGCGGTACATCATAAACAATGCCTCCGGCCAGCAGAAAGAGTGACACCTGTTAATGGGCAGCACCCCACCCCACCCCACCCCACCCCACCCCAACCCTTTCCCCCTTTGATGGCAGCACAGTCAGGGCTCCACCATGCTTAAGAACGCTCTGTCTTTAAGCCCATTCCCTTGGTGCATCCCAGTGCCTTAGCACACCTAAGACACACACACACACACACAACCCCCTGTACACCCCATTACACACACATACACAGAACCTACTACACAAATATAGATAGATAGATAGATAGATCACCACCTAAACTACAAAAATACAAACACACGCCAGGAGAAGGTTATGCACTTTTGCACTTCCCCCCTCCAACTAAGATAACTGGACTGAGACACGCTTGGTCCCTGTGAGCCGGTGGAGAGGGGAGGGCAGGGGTGGTGTGGTGTGGTGTTGGGTGGAGCGAGGGCTGGTGGTGGAGGGATGAACAGAGCGAGGAGTGGCAGCGAGCCATCCAGCTTTATCAGCCTCACCCCCAGGCCTCTGAGCTAGCCTCTGAGCTAGCCTCCGGCTATGGGCTGTGTAGGAACAAATAGCTCCTCACGCAACCAAACAGAGCTTTTCAATACATAACAAAAAATCACACACACCAAATACATTTAAGGAGCCTGTGCAAGGTAGTGCAGAGAGAGAGATAGAGAGGCACTGAGAAACTGGTTTGTGTCAGTTTCTGGTGTTTTTTTTTTGTTTTTGTCTGTTATAGTGAAGATGGCAAACGGCCATGAGAGAACTGTGTGTGTTGTTTTTAAATGTGAATGCAAGTGATGGATGCAACAGGCTTAATGAGAGGGGACTCTAGAGCTGCTCTCCAAAAGAGACTCAAGCTGCACCCTCTTCATCAGCTGCCAGGACAGTGACCTTCTGAAGCTGCACCCTCTGTTCACTAATCGTGGTCAAGGCCACTTGATTGGCAGATTTGGGTTTGCAAGGCAGTTTCCACCTTCGAGCCAGGACCTGGCCCTAGACATCTGTCTCATTTAAAAGTATATGTTGGTGCCAGTGTGTGTGTGTGTGTGTGTGTGTGTGTGTGTGTGTGTGGATGGGTGTCAAACTAAAGGTGTTATACAATTAATGAGAGTAATTATTTTTGTTCTCTGTCTTACTAAAACTGTTCTCCTAAACTACATGTGATTTCCCATTATAATACTATCAGTGGAGAGTCAGGGACAATGTAAAAATAATCATGGATGGTCACGAGTGCACACACACAAACACACACACAGATAGAGACATACAGAAAGAGGGGGGGCTGAGAGAAAATGAGAGAGAGAGAATGACGGAGGAGTGAAGACACACAGAGAGGGGATCCCACAGAGAATTGTTTGGGTGTTTGCAGCTATTGCAATGTAGACAAGGCACAACATATGAATATTTCATCGGTGAGCATTCTTTTTGTATGCAAGTGAGCTGGCTTGATCAAAAGCAGAGTGCTGACAGAAACACAGTAGCGATGAAAGGGTAGTCTAAGCCCTGTCTCCTTTACTACTGCCAAGCCTGAGAGGACAGTGAGCAAAATAATCATTACTGTAAATTGATTCTGAGTACATACTCACAGTTGATTTATAAGCACTGCAAATTGATTCTGAGTACATACTCACAGTTGATTTGCTCCTATTAATCACCAGGAGCGCATAGTCTGCCAGTAACCTGTCTTATCACTGATTTGGCGTCCCAAATGCTGTGGTATCTTCAGCGAGATTAGAGGACAAAGCAAACAAACAAACTGCTTCCTTATCCAGAATCTTCCCTGGGAGAGTGGAGAGATGAGGTCTCAGCAGATCGTAAGCCAGCACAAAGTTTCTTTTTTTTAGATCTTTCCTTTCTTTCAAAAGGAAGACATGGCCCCTGAGAAAAAATCTCTAGTGTGATTTGTAACACCCATTTACGTAAAAACTACAAATGTACCACAAACCACAAATGTAACTTAATAAAAAATGCTCTTTTTAGATGTAATAGTCCGGCCAACATAATAATTTCCCACCAATGTAATAGTTATTACCTTGGCAGGAAGTTGTGGGAACATTGAAAAAACTTTTATTATTCAATATTTATATGTATATATATATATTTTATACACATGTATGTATGCCCAAATTACACATTTGCTTTCTGATGTGTGAGCCTGGCCTAATTCACTATTTTCCTCTGTCCACAGATATCTTTGCTGAGTGTCATCCCTGCCTCATTCTGGCGGACTCCTTTCACCCTCCCCTCCTGAGTGGACTACAACCAACACTACGGGAGGCCCATGTCAGGACCGACTCCCCATCACAGAGGACCTTCCTGGATGCCGATGCTGGGCCCGACTCCCCTTCCTGAGGCTTCGTGATTGACCCCCCCTCACAATGGCGCTGTCAAATGGACCCTTACTGTTACCCCCATGAACCATCTCACTCCTTCGAGTTCGTCACTATGCCTGGCCGCTGCTACATTGTCCAGCCATAATTCCTGATAACCACCTATAGACTGATTACCATGTAATGTAAAAGTGGGATAATACTCTATTATGAACTATTATGAACCTTAGCTAAACCATAGGCAACTTATAGTCTGTCATGGTTACTACTGATTGTAATTTTTCTCCATGACCCCTGGCAGTTGGGTTAGCCCCTTGAGTCGTGGATCTGCCCAAGGTTTCTTCCTAGATTAACTGAACATAAGGGAGTTTTTCCTTGCCCCTGTTGCTCTTGGGTGCTCCTTCTGTGAAGCGCCATGGGACAATACTATTGTAAAAGGCGCTGTATAAATAAAACTGAATATTACATTTATGGGAGGCTACAGGTACAGTTGTACCTGTTTGTTCATATGTAGGAGTAAATGTGGCAGCAATTTCATATTTCTGACCAAATAGCCTGCTGTAAGAGCATGCCATTGTGGTTCCTTAGTTCCTAACTCAGGACGTCCAGTACCTGAGACATCAAAACCATGACACTACCCAGCTGCGATTGGATGCCACAGTGCTGTGTGTTGTATGATGTCCTTTCATGAGCATACTCTGTTAGCCTGGTGAACCAGACTCTTTCACATCATTTCACTTTGTACAAAGAGTCAGGACGCTCCCGAGAGGTGTACGTTTCCTTTCTGGTGGGCAGATAATTTGTTAACTTAAAACTATTTGGCTTGCCTTCAACCATTCCCTACCGTTTACCCCTCATTCACACCACAATCTGCATTTGCAGTGCATACGCGGTTTTGGTCTGTTTTCTTTTAAGATGCATGTTAACAGATTAGACCATGCACACTGCACACGTGTCCCGTACGGCCCCTGTGCCGCAGCACCACACAGCTCCCACACTGTTCACTTGAAATAGAAACGAGTTCCACGCATGCCGTGCACGGTATTATGTGGTCTACACCGAGTTTACTCAAGAGCTTGGCCTGCCGATTTGAGCAGGAGACCATTTCTGGTATGAATATACATAAGTATATGCACCGGTTACAGACCGCGAGTGCGCTGATTTCTATATGAATGAGGCCTTAGTCATGACCGCTTTCAGCCCTCCCATCGTGGACATAGCCCATAGCGTTAATTGATCAAAAGAAAAATTTAGATGAGGCAACCTAAGCATTTGGAAAATTATCTGACATCGTGCTGTAGCGGAATGAAATATTGAGAAGAAGTACTAGACAGGAAGTAAACATGAACACCAAGACAGCAAAATGCTGGTGGTCAGCCAGCGGTCCACCAGCATGGCCAGCACCGGTCTACTGGTGCTTTGCTCATCTGTTCTCTGGTGGTCAGCTGACGGCTTCCTGCTATTATTCCATATATGGTTGTCCTAAATAGCAAAAATACCACATATGGCAACAGAATGGCAAGCCTAGAACCGACAAACAAAAAGGTGGTGGACCACCTGCAGTTTGCTATCTAGGTAGGCAGCAGAGGAGTTGCGTTTGTGTGTGTGAGTAAAGATTTTTTTTGAGAGAGAGTTTTTCAGTTTAGTAAAAGGACATGTTTAACTATTTTGCATGTTGCATATGTTGCATACATGCAGATTGTCCAGACCACAGACTATACATAGCCCTGTAATGTATTGCCTTATTTGCATTGAAATATATATTTGCATTGAAAGGCATTTTGGGGCCAGAAATACGTAAATTGTAAATTGACTGCATTTATATAGCACTTTTCTACTCCTATGAGTACTCAAAGCACTTTACAGAGTATGCCTCACATTCACCCATTCACACACATGCACACCGGTGGCAGAAGCTGCCATGCAAGGTGCCAACCTCCCACCGGGAGCAATTTGGGGTTCAGTATCTTTCTTAAGGACACTTTGATGGGGTAAGGAAGAGTTGGGCTCAAACCTGCCGAACAGCATCTCTACCACCACCTCAAATAGGTAGTGCATCCCATAATTTTCAGTGTCGACATTCAAATTCTATTTCAGTACAGCCAGATATTTCCAAAAAGCTGGTCCCGTCCATGTCCATGTCCATCTAATTGAGCCTAATGTCAAAAAAAGCAACAGTCAAGCAGCAAAGAGGGCTCAGGTGCATCAGATTCCTAGTGAAAAACAGTTGGAATGGAGGGAAAAACAACAAATTCATGAAATGTATGCCAGGCAAATATTACTTTCACCATACATGAGAATCCAGTGCAATTTTGTTGTTGTCTATTTCTATATCTGTGCATCAAGTGTAATATAATTGCCTTTCGAGCACAGATGGCAATGCAGTGGAGTGCTTTCAAAGGTGACGGAAGGAACGCAACCCGTAAGGGGAAGACACTGAGTGGAAATGTTAGATAAACACCATTGGCTTGTTCTTCCTTCCAGACTTCCTTCCAGATCTTAGCATACATTTTTATTATGGTGTTTTTTTTTTTAGAAAACCCCTGCATCCATGCCAGGAACTGCTCCAAAAGTATGCAAGCGTGTGCTGGAGATGCTATCAAGTACTGCAAATCCATCATTGAGGTTGCCAAGGACACACACATAAAGCCATACAAAGCACAAACACAGACACCCACATACATATACACACACGCACACACACACACTCATATATGCATGTCTCCATGGGACATGTTCTTGTGCATCTGATGGGTTCTGCGACCTGGTTTCCTTCCTCTAATGCCTGATATTAATTAAAAACACGAGAGAGTGACATTAAACAGAGTTTGGAGGAGGGCGCTGGGTTCAGACAGCACAATAAAAACTTTCAAAAGATTTTCAAAGCCTCTTCATCAGCGTGAGTCATTTCCCTCCAAATCCTTGAGATACTGTCAGCCTTTCATATGGTGAGATATTTATTTAAATACAAATAGTCAAAGAGCTAATGCACACAAGTGAAAGTAAGAAGACTCATAAAAATAGACTTTGATGTCGGACATAAGAGCCTTGGGGGAAATAGACAAGTGGTTCTGTATCTCCATCTGTTCACTGTACACAAGGAGGAATAAACAATAGCACAAAGAATGCACCAGAGGTTGATGTTGTTTCAGTGCATCCTAGGAGCAAAGTGATCTGTTTACAAAGGTTGAACAGAAGGGAATTCCAGCAGATTCTTTAAAATGTCATGAAGAATATATCTATGACCTGTGGCTCCTGCATTCTGACTTGCTTTTTACTGGAAGATCTTTCTGGGAGTGACAGGAATTGACTTTGGTACAAAAAGCTGGGAGACAAACCATTTCCACAGGAAGGACCTAAGCTCCAGACTCCATCCCTGACACCATAATATTTAACTAAGGGGATTCAAGGGGTAAATGCCTGTTGCACTTACCACTGCATCTGACATTTGCCCCCAATCAATATTTTCCCTTCAGTTTCCTGGATCTTAGGAGCACAGATGTTTAACAGTGTATTAACAGAAGACATATCCATGGATTGCACCCCCCTTGGCTAATCCAAATGTGATTTCTCAAGCTGTTAACTACTGTTCTGTTTCTCATCACAGCACCCCAGATGTTTTAACAGGTTGTCATGAATTTCCAGACAGGACAGAAGTTCCTCATGACACATAGGACACATGAGACTTGATAGAATGTGACATCATTGTGAAGGGCAATTAGTAACTTGTCATAGCTATGAGTAAGAACTGGTTTGGGATGTTAACACACTAATGAACATGCATCATTTGTACAATAATAAGATATTATTAGTTATCAGTAACTCAGACAGCAATGATCTACATATTCTGTTGTGTGCTTTGTTTGTAAGAGTCTTTTTGACCAATTATCTGTGATCGCTGCCATTCATCTGGGAGGGGGGTTACTTAAAACATGTGACAAACATACCTTTTTTAGGATAATTTACATGTCCTTGACAGGTCGACAAAAGTGGAAATAAGCAAGAAATGCTGACAGCATGTGGCCTAAGTAGATGGCACATTTAGAAAAAACATTCACAAGCTAAGAGTAGGCTAAATACTGTATATTAAACTTGTGTGCAGGGCAATACATTTTGGCACTTAGGTCAAGGAGGCCCCAAATAAAATTCTGCTTAGGGCCCCATAAAGGCTTGGGCCGGCTCTGCAATATTTCATTGGCAGTCTGGGGAATCTCCCACATAAAATTTTGAATCAAGTAAATGCCTCTTGCATTCTGACAGATTAACAGGTTGTTAGATAGCTTACTTCTATGTAGAGAAGACTAAAGGTTTCCACTCACATTAAGCCAAACTTTTATCTAGATCTCTTCATGGAGATTAGGCTGTGTGGTACAAAGTCATGTATCAAACGATTTTTAATTCATGCCATGGCAAAAAAGTCAGTCAAAGATCAACTGATAAAATTTCATTTTATTTTAGATAGGGATAACGGCCACCAACGTGTTCTGATATAGGGGAACAGTGGACGAGGCGGGGGCGAAGAACAAATATGGAGTTCAGTTTTAAAAGAAACTAACCTATTTGGTTGCTATGCTATTTTCTTTGGTTACTGACCACGGTGAGCTCAACTGTTGTTTACTGTGGTTGTTATGGTTACCATTCAAAAGGGCACTGATATGGAACAGTGATTAAAGTGTTTTACCAGAATTACTTCATAGGTGTCCAATTATCAGGGAATAATGGACACCCTGTCAGGAAGTCAGAAAAAAGTCATGCGTCTTTCACTGACACACCCATTGGGGAACAACACGTTTCATTTAGGAGAAGAAGGCATATGACCTGCAGTCAGTCTCTGAGCCCATCTACGGTTAGAACTTTATCGTTTCTTGTCCCAATGAAATATTATTAGATCGTTACTAACTCATAGCCTCTTTTGAACAACTAAAAAACAGTCCGATTTGGCATGAGATTCCCTTCATGAGTGTAAGACTGATGCTGAGAATCATGCCAGATGTGTGAGAGTTGGCAACCCTGCAAAGAGAGTCAGCAGCAATTGGGTTTGCACTAGCCAGATAACTTATAGAATGAAGCCCTGACAGACCGTAGCATCTGGTGTGAGGCTGACAGTAGTACAGACTGACTGAAGAGACTTGCTGGTTGAGGCCATAACACAAAGAGAGCAGGAAATGCAGCCATAAGACTGTAACTAACAGCAGTGATCTATTTCCATGCACTGTGGGTGATTATAAACCTGAACTTAAATCAACTTTGTAGAACTTAACTTGCCACAACCTTGCGGTAACAAGCTGTTAGTACACCTATTATTAACATCCCCCCACCAATCCCTATACTTCAGTGGATTTTGGCTTCACTGTGGTTACAAGGGTTGTTCTATATACAGAATAATCATCCCTCAGTTATGATAGTCTCAATCATTTCAATACAGCCCAGCTAATGCTGTATTTTTTTGTTATTAGCTTGGTCATATGCTGTGCTTAACATATGGAGCCAGCAGAAGCCTCCAGACTTTGACAGAAGTGTAGTGGGCCTTTTTCATTCTTGACAGGCCATAACCCAGACTGACACTTACTCTGACTACATTTTGCTGCAATTGTATTCACATGTATTTAAACAGGCATACTGCAAGATCTGAAGAAGGAACAAAGTCCATGCATTTCAGTGCTACTGGGAGATTTAGTAGCAAAGAGTGTGAGCCTGAGTGTTAGCTGTAGCAGCTGTGAAACTGTGAGTTTGCAGTGATGTCTGTGAAGTGAAGCAGGCTGGTGTTTGTGTGTGTGTGTGTGTGTGTGTGTGTGTGTGTGTGTGTGAGTGTGTGTGTGCGCGCGTGTGTATGTGTGTGTGTATGCATGCCAAGAGGAGCTGTGGGACTGGGAAGTCTGCGGCAGAAGCACTCTTGATTAATGTGTGAAGCTGGGGCTCTAGCAGCCAAGGGCTTGCTCCTCTTCACACCGATAGTCTCTTGAGCTTATCTTAATCTACCCATCCTCCTTAAGACCATCTCTCCAAGTGGCACACACACACGCACAGGCAGTCAAACAGACACAAGTCAACATACACATACAGTATGCATGCCCCCATACAAGCTCAGCAAAAGCGACTGGGCTTCAAGGCTTCTCCCCATTTCATCCAGTCTGACATCTTCACCATCAATGCCTGTCTACTCGCCCACCTGTCAAATGCCTGTCTACTCAACCAACCTGTCATTCCTCATTTGTCTTCTGTCTGCTATTTTTTGCTAGTATCCTCTTGTATCTATCTTTCCCACTTTACCTTTTCTTCTCTGTCCCTGCCAGACTGTTCCACACATGTGCACAAACATTCTCAGATAACTACAGCTACCAACAAACAAAACTCACCCATATAAAGCCATGAAACCTCTTGATGTGATTATGTGCTTGTTCTTAAAAAACTCAATGTACACCAAAGCTGCTCATCTCATATGATCCCTGCTATCACCATCAACTCTTCACAGAGAACTGAAAACAGAGCAATAGAACTACTCTACATTGGCTATAACACTGAATGATTTTGGGCAGTTGATAAGCTATGTTGGCTAATAATATACTCTAAGCCTGTTACTGTAATCACTCCTTAATGACTATTATCATTAAAATAACCCTGTAATTCAGAATGTGAGTACAGGCTTTGGTCTTATCATATCATAAAACTGTTACTCATGATTACACAAGTCAGTCACACTGTATTTACCAGAGACCTGGGTCACAGCCTATTCACTTTTTCTGAAGGGTACGAATTAATTTGCTGAGTCTATTTCAAAGGTCCTTTCACACAACGACTGTGAAACACACACACGCACACACACACACACACACACACACACACACACACACACACACACACGCACACTCACGCGTGCATGTGTGTATAAGATGTGAAGAATGAAAGATGCTAGAAACAAAGCAACCGTGACTAAACAGCATATAACTTCATATACCAGCCACCTACATCCATGCAATAGGTTGTTAGGTCCATTTTAGGTCCATTTTACCCCCAAAACATCCCTAGGCTCCCCTAATGCTGGCCCAATTCATCCAAGTACATGGCAATTGACATCTATTCATCTTGATTAAATTGCTTGCAGAGTTTTCGTCACACAAATACCATCCACAGTTAAACTGCATAATGTCAGCTTTGATGTTAGTCACTAGTCACTGTGACAAACTTGTTCACAAGATAATTACATTTCTTGCTACATTCTGCAGCTCTGTGTCCGTCCTTGCAGTGGCATTTTTCTAGTTAAAATAGTTAATGATCACATGTTAAACCATAAAAATAAGCAAGAGTACATAATATGAATTCAGGTACAAGTAGCCTAATCCAGCAAGAAATTACAGCATAATTCTGCATATTCTCCTCCAATACAAGTTTTTAGTTTAACTATGCCACATTTAATTTGTACATGTGCACTGATGGACATATTTGCAAGCATCTTTTTCATAAACATGAATTAACATATAGGTTAATTAATACCAAATCAAAGATTTATTTAGGCTGTTGTGATGTATATTGAAAAATAGAAAGAAAGAGAGTAGGCCTATCCAGAAGAGATAGGAGAGAAAAGGCAGCGGGTTTCAAAGAGGTCAGGTAGAGACAATGAGTCAGATAACAGGCTCTATATGAATGCTCTAGAACTATTAAGAGATAAATTAATGTAGCCTATTTAAAGGAGAAATCCAGTGTGAATTAAGCCATAGCCCTATTGTTCAAGGTCACCAAGTGCTGTCTGTAAAGAAAAGAATCAGAAAATTGTATGCAGCATAGACCGAATAACAAACCTGTAGGTAGCGGTCACTGAATGGACCATAGGATGGACCAAAATTAAACTAAGAGTAAGTTACTGAGCCCCATTCAATGCAGGTTCAATGCAGGTTTACTATTATATCAAATTTCCTACCAATTGCACTCAGTGATCTTAAACAACGGGGTTATTAATTCACAACGGATTTCTCCTTTACGTGGGACCAATATTTTTTCGCCCGTGCATTCAAAATTATATGCACGGAGGTAAGTCCACCCTCTCTTTCAAAGCTAGTGACGTCCCAGGGTTAGACATCTACTAAATGAGCTCATCTTTAAATTTGTATTCTCTCTCCTTCTCTCTCTCTCTCTATTCACTGCATGGCCACCAGACATTTCTTTCTCCATTCCTAAGTGGCTCTGGAAATTTAATTAGCATGTAACTGTTTAAGATTATTAATATTCATTAAATTGCCATTTTGCACTAATGCAAATTGCTGCCAGATGGACAAACTCATTCTCTGGTTTTTAAAACGGTGGCGAGCTCATTTTTTCCACAGAAAAAACCTGGAGAGTGTGAAAAAATGGCCTCCTCTGTCTTTTTTTTAAACTGGGGATAAAAAGTGTCCAGCCCCCAAAGACCAGCTCCCAAACCAACCAATTACTGCAGTTGTACACTCTCCTACATGCCCCAGAACTTCACTCATTCATCTACTCACTCACTTCTCCAGCCCTTTTTGTACCTGACTGAATGCTGGGCATCCTCACTCCCTGTAAGGGACTCATTACCATTCTGCCATGCTTGACATTTTTTGGGACCCGCTTGGTCCAATTCCACATAAAGGCTTTGTCTGGATAGTTACAGGGTCAGAGAACAGAAACAATGACTCAGCACATAAGTCATAAGTCACGCATGTTGTCATTCTTATTACCTCCGCCAAGGAGGGTACATTTTCACGTGTTGTATGTATTGCGTCAGTGACCCTATATTGCCTGGGCAGAGGTCTGTGCTCTCCGAGCGCATATCTAGTGTCATGATTTTTGCTTTTTTTGTCAATTGTCAACTGACATTACAGTAATGCATGAAATTGAAAATGCATTAAAGTCTTTAAGTCTTTTGACTATAACCAGTTGTATTTCAATTATTAGCACAAATCTCTGTCTTGGTTTTGTTTTCAATCAGCCCCAAGTTCTATAATAACAAACATCATAAAATGAAAAATAATTGTAGGTATGTATGTATGTACTGTATGTATCTACAAGCACATCTAACATCAGTTTGAACAGCCTGAGCTCCTAGGTGAAAGTGTCTGTGTGGGTGGATGTTGCACATGCATGATTTTCTATGGACCTGTGTGTGTGTGCGTACTTATATGGCTGTGTCTGTGTGTGTGTGTGTGTGTGTGTGTGTGTGTGTGTGTTTGTGTGTGTGTGTGTGTGTGTGATTGCATGTGTTTGCACACACCGCAATCACTGAAGTGCTGTGCATGGCCTTGACCTGCAGTGGGGAATAGCAATGAGGGCTCACATCAAATCAGGGCCCCTTCTCCAGACAGCAGCTCCTTTCACATTCTGCAAAGTCCTCTAACACACATCACTGCATTGCTTTGTCTGTGTTTGAGGACCATTCACATGGCTTTGTTAAAGGCATTCCATGAATTAAAAAAATAGACTACAAATAGACCTGAGGACAAAACAGCACAAGCACAACAAAATCTCAACTAATGGTACAAAACCATGCAGTAATCTAGGAACATACTGTAAAATTGTTTAAAACTAATTAGAGCCAAAAAGACGTGTATCCTGAACCATTTTCTAATATTCATGTTCTGACTCAACATAATTTCTTTACATTTGCATCTACCCCGTGCCCTAATTGTAACAATATCCATTTTGTTCATCTTTTCCTGAGCTGGCTATCATCTTTCTTTGACTGTTTTCTTCACTCACTGTGTAAATACACAAGCTGTCCTGTAATAATGTACATAATCATCCCTACACTTTGTCTGAAGTCTGCACCTGACGTCCCTCAGTTTTAAGGAGTGCACATAAAGGTGCAAAAGTGAGTGCCAGGGCCCAAATCAAGTGGAAGTGGTAGAAATAGGCTAGGGCCTTAGCCTCTGGGGTGAGAGCAGGTAAGAACAGGACTGAGGGAGGGGACACTAAAAAGAGCCACCGTTTCACTCCAAACAGCTGCTGCCACGGGTGCACTATTGGACAGGAGGGCACAGATGTGAAAGTGGAAATGTTGAAGGGGCACTCACTGAGAGCTATTTGTCAAGTCCTCAGTGATACTCCAAGAGAAAGTGTCGGGGCTTTTTGAGAAAGAGGACCATGAAGTGGAAAAAAAGGCTTTTGCTGAGAGTTTTGTGATTGTCATTAAGAGAAAAGAATAGAAGAGAAAGCAAAAGTTGAGAGAAAAGTGGAAAGACTTGAAAGGTTTTCAACATTCTTTTCACATTCAATAGAATGAAATTGACATTGGGCTTGAGATTTAATGTCCATGGCTAAAAGCCAGCCAACAGCCCATTGACAGGTGGTTGCCCCTCACACTGAACCGCCAATTGCTCTCTACGAGGAAGAAAGATGAGGTACACAGAACATGAAACAGGGAAGAAGACAAAGGTACTGGGAAAGAAAGAAAACAGGAACAAGATGTGACATATGAGGGTGTTGCTGTGGAGAACTACAATGAAAGAAACTGTGTGGGCACACAGAAGTGGAGGGAGGAGAGAGAGAGAGAGAGAATAAGGAGGGATAGAGAGAGAACGGGAGAAGGAATGGAGGGCCAAGGAAAGGAATAGAGAGAGAAAGGAAAGGAGGTGGAGAGGAGAATCAGCTGTGGCGTGTGGTTCAGTGGTGGGTCAGGCTGGTAGGGACGTAAGCGGGGTCTGTTGATGACTACAGGATGAGATGGGCACAGTGTTTGGGGGAGGGGCCCAGAGCTCTGGAGACACAGAGCAATGTGGCAGCTTGGGCAAAAACACAACACCGGCACAGCCATCGAGAACGCTAGAGAGAAGCGGAGAGGGAGAGAGGGAGAAGGAGAAGGGGAAACAGACACGAGAGAACGGATGGGGGAGCAAGCACCCAAGGAGGCTGGAGCTGGAGCTGGAGGGAGAGGGAGAGGGAGAGGGAGAGGGAGGGGGAGGAGGACAAACCACCAGCACTGCTCCATCCTTTTATCCCCAGTGAGAGCACTGGAGTGCCTACAGCATGCGATCAGGCCTTTCCTGTCCTGCACAAAATTGCTTTACATCTTATGCATGTCATTTTCAAGCACCCACGCAATCAGCCACACACACTAATCAATGCAAGACACGCGCACACACACAATTTCACACCTAAATGCCTAAATGTGACTCATGATGACCCAAGCCCAGGCCTTTTAGACCTCACAGTGTGGCCACATACACTTTTTGAGACTGGCACACTCTGGGGGGCAACAGCACTGCTTCCTCCTATCTTAATACTGGCACCATCACTCACCTCCCAGAGAAAATGAGAGAGGAAGAAAGGAGAGCAAATGGAGAAATGTTAGTACAAAACAATATTGGTATATTGGTGTTTGTGTCTAAAATCCATTCTGAATATAATAAATGCCTTGTCATACTATATTGGCCTGAATATAATGCTATGTTGCAGCTTGTCGCATATCTTTTGTGTGGATCTCTACGAGGGTGATGATATTTGTCAGCAGTGAACTATGTTGCTCTGATGTACACTGTTATAACAGACTCTGTTTTAGCTGTTTGCAATAAGTTATGTGGACAACACAAACTGATCTGGACATCGCTGATCATTTGGATATTTCTATAGTCGCTAACTGAAGTGTGTGATGAAAAGTGCTGCTATCCTGCTGTATGCTATTCTCATAACACACTCACACACTCTTTAGCTGGGGCTCCAGCCAACCTCCAGCACGTTCTCTACCATCTCTCTCTTTACAGAGCTTTTGGCTCTTTACCTCTTTGTTCATTTGGACACCCCATTCATTCATTTGGTGCCACACTGTTCTGTCTCCCTATCTAGCCAGGGGTTGGCACCACTTGACTTTGGTGGTCCACCATACATGGATAAACAAACAGGAGGCTAGGGGTAGCTGACAAGCATTTTGCACTATGCTCATTCAGTGTTCATCAGCAGTTTGTAGGCTTTCTCCTTACAAGCCATCATGTGGCAATACAGGCCAGTGTTAGTGACACAAATAACCACAATATTGAGATTCTCCATTGGCTCAACTTTAAACCACACACTGGACATCTGCTAAGCTTCATGGACACCTTAGACAAACAGCCAGTGGATGTGGACATGGTCGTCCTCAATCTGTTCCCATGGATACAGGCAGATACTCTTCTCCTTGTTGTTGACAGTTGGTTGCTTGGCCGCCATGGTGTTCACCACGGAGACAAGTCCTCCTAATGATCCCCCGTCATGAGATAACCTCTTGTTTTTGTCAACACAGACAGCAGATCCCGTCAGCAAAACATGAGAAAGAGATATTTGGGGGATGGTGTGTGTGTGTGTGCGTGTGTGTGTGTGTGCTGGGGGGGGGGGGGGGTCACAGTATGGTCTCTGCTTTCTCAGCAATCAGCTGAGTGGGCTGTGTGCACTAGTCCTCTGTCTCATCAGTGGTCTGAGGATACACCGATCCCCTTCATCTGTGCTGTTCCGCATGAGGACACGTGCATATGCACACACTGATGCTAGGGTCAGGCCCACACAAACATACACCAACAAAGGGGTCTGCTCTTTGTGCAAACACAATCACACACACTCTCACACACATACACACAATGAACAAACAGCTGCTTCTCACAGCAGGAACAGCAGTCAGTGGAGAAAATGTCTCTATGTTGAACACATCACCAAATCAGGAATTGTAAGATGAGCCGTCATCATTGGTAATTCAGCCCATGCTTATCTCTGATACAACAGCTGTCATACAGGTGAGTGAGTGCTGCACAAGCATGTGTGTTTGTGTGTGTGTGTGTGTGTGTGTGTGTGTCTACTGTGTAGAAATGCCCAAATATACATATTCTGCATGCAAATTAGCTTAAAGTAGCAGCACCGTTATGTTTGGCTCTGTGTGTGTGTGTGTTTGACTAGGTGCAGGAGTGTGTGCTGACATGTATACGTGTCCCTCGTTTGACCTCTGCACAGCTTTGGGAGAGTTGTCTGGGACTACCCCTGTGGGTGGTTTTTTTCTTTTCATGTCACATGCTGTTTGGTATTCTTCTCATCGGACTGTTTGTTTATCTACTTGTTTATGGTCTGTTCTTTCTTTTCTTCTTTTGTTTTTTTTATGATTTTTATTGCTGCTGCAGTTTTTTGCGTGGCAACTCTCTCTCTCTCTCTCTCCACCCTCTTTTTTGAAATTCCAAGATGTGGTAGAAGATCAAAAGTAAATTATTTAAAGATCAAGAGTGTCACATAGAATGAATGTCAAATATAATGCGCGCGGCATGGCTTCCCTCCCTCCTGCAGATGGGGTGGGGGTGGGGAGGCAGATGCTGGGGAGTTGTTTTACTACTTTTCAGTTTTCTTTACTGTCAAAACCACCGAGCTGACCTCGGTGACCTCCAGTCCTCCCTGTCCGTCACCGGCGTGATTGACAGGTGAGCGAATTGTCGGACACGACTGGCTGAGCAGAGCGCAGCAGCGGTGGCAATGACGGCGGCTGGAGGAGAAAACCTAGAGTGGGAGCCCGGCTGTTTGACAGTGAGTGCTCTTCAGGGTAATTGTATTGAGGCGCCATTAGAGAAATGATCAAACGCTTGTCTCATATTTGTCATTTCACCATAAAAAAAGAAAAACACACTGCTTTAAAGAGGCTCCCCTGGTGTGCTCCAGCACAGATGGATGTTCCCGCAAGTATATGCCTAGATGCGTCTGCGTGTGTGTGCGTGCTGATGTGTGTGTGGCATGTGTGTCTAGGTGTCTGTGAATGTACATCTAAAGAAATAGTTGGCTATGAGCACATCGCTCCTTTTTACTTCACTCTGTGAAGTCAATTATCCTCTTATTTCAAAGGGAGAATATCTTTCCCACACCACACCCCCACTGGGCCTGTGGATGGTCCCTCAGTCCTGCTCCATTCGCTCACCACCACACACCACACCACCTGATATTTCGCCTCATCCTCCATTTGATCTCTGCGCTTCTGCCTAAACTTTACTTTTGTCCAAGCAGTTTGTTTATCCCTGTTTGGCACAGTAGGATCTTTCCCAAGCAAAGGATTTGAGAGGATTGGAGGAACACTACTTCAAACATTTTAGGAGATTGGAATGGCTCTTACTTCTGCCTTCACACACATTAGACAGCGAGCCCTCCCCCATTACAGATCGCCCCTTTTATACTCTGCAGTTACATATTCACATAGCTTTGCCCATGTAATATGTACCATAAAGCAAGTGATAAGCAAGTGCTCAGCAAATCGCAACAATGCATTTCAGGACCTTGGACAGTTACCTCCACAGCCAAATACACTCACACTCAGTGTTAGCTCAAAATCAAGCCCTTCTGGGGAAATCAAGTCCTTATTATAAAATTCTAATTCCTGCACTGTCAATGTCCATTACCTGTCTAGAGCTTCCACAGGGCGTCCACAAGCTATTGATTTAAGGCTTAATCTACAAACAAATATATTAACACAATGTGTGTGAGCGCGTGTGTGTGTGTCTGTGTGTGTGTGTACGCATGTATGTGTTTGTGTTCTTTCTTTCTCTCCAGGCTGCAAGCAATGTTATGCGAAGGGCAAAGCCAGCTGTGACTGATCCGGTGTGCATCACTTAAACGCCGCTCTGGCCTGACGTGGCACACAGCTGTAGTCTGCCATTTCTGCCAGCTGTTTCATTAACTCCATCTCATAAAGAGAACTGAACTCAGCTCTCACAAACACACACACACATATGCTCACACACAATGCACTGTGAAGGCTTGCTCCACTCCTTGAGTGAAACCAACAAGAGGACAAGAGACAAAGAGAGGGAGAGAGATCTGAATGGGCTTTCAGTTTCTGGGTAGACATTTGTTTGCCCAGCTGCTCCTTTGGCAGGGCCAGGTCAAGAGGCGTGCTGTCAAACTCTCCACACATTGTGATCTGAGGGGATCTGTTGGCTGAAATGTCCATGGGACGATTATGTGTTGGTTGCAGCGTCGGAGGTGAAGACTGAGTGACTCCTCACCACAAGGCCCATTGTGATCAAAGGCTGCTTGAATTCCCAGTGACAACCCCATGAATAAGAACAGAGACAGATAAGAGATGGAGAACAAAAAACAGCAAGACGTGCGGAGGAGAGATATATTAACTGCAGGTCAATATCAGCGTTAGCATCACATAACTTGAATCACGTTGTCTGATCACTTTCAGATGCTTGGACGCAGGACACGGAGAGACAAGGTTGAAAATGAACAGACAAAAGAAATTTGAGAGGAAGAGGAGAACGAGAGTGAGAGATGGAGAGCGAAATGGAGAAAGAGGAGGCACTGCCGTTTACCAGACACTGGTCAATTACAGTGTCGTCCTGCAGCCATCTGGCCTCACCACCCCTGACACACACACACACACACACACACACACACACACACACACACACACACTCACTCACACACACCCAAACCCCTATGTACCCATCCTCAGGCCGACAGGTAGAGTGAGATCTGTGAAAGCGATACCGGTCTTAACACAGCCCACTTTTATCTGGGTGTCACTCCGATGGAGGGATCGAGGGAGAGATAAGACACGTCCCGGACGACGACAGCAAACGCCCGTGGCACAGCTCCTTTGGAAGGCCACCAGTGCCACCCTGTGGTGGCTTTTGGTATGATCCTGCAAGAGGGGCAGGGAGTTCTGTTGGTATTCTCAAAGCCACATTTGTCTTGCTGTCCTTTCACTTGATCTTGATGTTGACAGATGCATTGAGAGAACATTTCTACATGCCCTAGTGGACTGAGTGGCACTGCACTGAGTGACAGAAGAATAAAATGAGTCACTGAGTAAAGAGTGCTATCCACTGCACTTTACAGAATGCAGTAGCATTTTACATTATTTACTATGTAGGTTTACATCATTGCATTCAAATTCAAAAGCCCATTGCCAAAGCATTGCAAAATACAGGTAATATCAACAGCGACATCAACAATCTGTGTGTGTGTGAGAGAGAGGAGAGTGTGTGTAAGTGAGAGAGACAGAAAGAGAGAGAGAGAGAGAGAGAGAGAGAGAGTTTGTGTGTGTGTGTGTGTGTGTGTGTGTGTGTGTGTGTGTGTGTGAGTGCATCTAGGAGCAGTGGGTAAATCCACTTCCTCACTGCTCGGGTGACTCCTAAGTGAGACAGATTAGGAGTGTTTAACACGGACTATTACATCCCAGACAGAGGCATCTATGGCACACATTCAACACACGCACCAAAGAGAGAGACGGGGGTGGGGGTGGGAGGTATGGATGGGGGAATGGAGCAGGAAGGGGAGGGGGGCAATTGCAAAGGGGAAAGGGAAGGGGTAAGAATAAAAAGGCAGGCCGTCCCAGAAATAATGGGACAGGTGGTCCAGGCATCTGGAAAGAGGAGAGAAGAGGAGAGGCAGCCTGGAGGCTCTTGCATTCACCTTGCCAGTCAATTAGTAGAGAGGGAAAATATGGAGAGTGTAAATGATGCTGGCACTCACACAAGGGACAGACTGTGTGTGCGCGGGAGTGTTTGTGTGTGTGTGTGTGTGCCCGCCTATGGACGTGTGTGTGTGTGTGTGTGTGTGTGTGTTTGGGTGGGTGTGGGCGTGGGTGATGGATTGGCACCTCAAACAATTTCCTGTTAAATTAGGAGGGAAGAGGTGAGGAAGAAAAAATGAGAATTATAAAGTTGGCATGCTGACCTCTGTGTGTGACACACACACACACACACACATCAGACATTGCTACCCTCCAGCCGTGCCTAAGGACCTCAATCCATCCGTCCTCCTGGTTCCACCAACCACACTGCCACTATCACCACAAACAACATACATAATAACACGCACACACACACACTACACTGTCCATCCACAGCTCTGAGACCAGCCTCAACCAAACACCCTCCCCACCTCACCCATCACCAGCATTGGTACATGACACTGACCTCAGAGCAGCGTGTGAATGTCATCTGGGAGGGGGAGATGAAGATGTGATGGATGGCAGGACACAGAGGTCATAGAGGGGAGTGGGTAAGTGGGTGAGTGAGTGAGTGAGAGGGAGATGAGAGGATGGGAGGGGGCTGTATAGGGAAAGAGAGAAGAAAGGAGAGATGAAAGAGGGGGGATCCATAAGCATCTGTTTGTATTGATTAGTAGGCTGATTTAAATAGATGGCTAAGGGTTGGGTGGCACCACACACATGCACAGCACCTGGGGTGGGGGGTGGGGGTTAGTTGACCTTGATCTCTGCGAAGGTCAGTGAACTAAGGGGGCAGCTGGCACGTCCGGGTGGACCCAGGGGAGAGACACTACCTGCTGCATGGAGATCTTAGAGCAGACACACACACAAACAAACAGTATCATGCACAAGAACTTTGCACTCACACAAACAGACATATTCACTAGTAAATATGTATGTATACATACATACATACATACATACAGTACATACATACATACACACATAGAGTACGTAATAGAGTACATACATACATACAGTACATACATACATACACACATAGAGTACATAATAGAGTACATACATACATACATACAGTACATACACACATACATACATACACACATAGAGTATGTAATAGAGTACATACATACATAAATAAATAAATAAATAATCACGCTACAAATACAGATAATAATAAAGCTAAGTTGTGATGTCATAGCTGGGAAATGAACAATAGTTACTGTGGTTGCAAAACAGAGCAACATTTAGCCGAAATGGACTATTTCAATTCCCAGCCTAAATATACTGTAAAGTTATTGGGCTTGTAATTGATTTTCCAAATAAAGGTTGAATAAATTCCATTTTACTTTTTTATCAGAGAACAAGGTACAACACTCTGTTTGTCCACTTTGTTACCTCTTTAAACTCCTAATAACATTTTGTAACACAGGGCATGGTCTAAGCATATACATAAACATGCAGTCAAGGACATAGGTACAAGCACATAGAGAATGTAAAGGGAAAGAGTCCACACCTAGGCAAGGTCAGACACACTCACTCACTCAACCTCACACACACACATACACACACGCACGCGCTCGTCTCTGTGGTGGATGCTAGGTTTGTGTGTGTGACAGCTCTAATGTCACAGAGAGGTAATAAAGACTTGCAGAGGGGACAACAGAGCATCCAGATTCCTGGCGTGTCCCACCGATCGTAACTCTCCGCCGGGAACGAGAGCACGTCAGTCTCCCTCATCCTCACACACACTTTAATGGGCCAAATGTGTGGGGCAGTGATTTATGCCACTCTCTCTCTCACAACACATGATGCAGACTTACAGACAGACAGGCTTAAACCAATGCACACACACACACATACACATACACACACACACACTGAAAGCTGTGACCCATGAGCACACAGGATTACTGTGGGACAGGAGAGTGTATCATCTCCACTTCTGCAACAGGGCAAGGGAAAGGTAGGTCATGAGCAGGGGTAAACACAAACACAGCGTGCATCTTCAAACAAGCGGTCCTACTTAATATGCAGACCACAAAGAGGACAGTGTATTTTTAATTCCTTTGGATGCCTTTGGAGACGCCCACCCAGACAGGCAGACCCGTACACACACACACGCACACACACACACACATATGTACACGCACATTTGCACAATCGTACAGAGACATTGACAGTCACACACAGACACACACACACACACACACACACAGACCTAGATTGTTCTGCTAAAATGTGACCTTCAGCTTGCTAAGCTCCAAATGAACTGGTGGCAAATAAACCCTGGTTTGTTGCTCTCATGCAGATGTCCCCGACAGACATTACGCCATTGACCCCAGTAATGAGGGCAGAAGCCAGGCACACTGGTGAGGGGCAGACCAGAGGAGATAGAGGCAATACAGGGAGGGGAGGAGAGGACAGGAGAGATAGAGAGGATGTGAGAGGAAGGAGGAAGGAGGAAGAGCAGAGGACAGAGTCAAAGGGAAAGGAGGGAGGAGGAGTAGTGTGGAGAATGAGAGGCGGATGAGAAGAGGAAAGGAGGAAAAAATGATCTGAAAGGAGTGCACAAGAATAAACAGAATCAAAGAGAATATGAGAGTGTAACAGGAGCAAAGGAGAGCAGAGGACAGGAGGAGAGGAAAGGAAGAGGCATGAAAGGGATATGAAAGATGCCCAGAAGAGATGAGAGATAGACAAGTGTTCAGGGGTAACCGGACATAGAAGAAGGAACAGAGTGAGTGTTTGGCTTAGGTGATTGAGGGAATCTAAACACAGCTCTGAGCCTAAAGGCACAAAATGGCATAAAGACACATAACACACTACTACAGAAGCTTCTCCAGCAAACTCAGCTGCTGCTGTTCATTCACCTACTGTACTTCCTCGGTGAGCAGAAGAATGTCAGGTGATCATAATTGCAGACATTCCTCTCATATTGGCCAAGGCTCCATTAAAAGTGCTTCTGTAAAGGTTAGTGCTTCTGTTGTTTGGAGTTGGTGCTTTTTCTCCCACTCACTCCTTCTCAGTAGAGAGAGAGCCAGTGAGGTTGTGAGACTTAGCCACTGATCGATACCAGCCATCACTCAGAGGTATATCAGTGCCAGTCATCCTTGGCACACTAATGCTTGCTGCTCAGCTGTCCTCCGATCCCCATCTCATTTCACAACCAATGGAAGAGCATGCCCAACCGGTGCATGTGGCGGATGGAACAGGGCGACAGGCAGCTATTGATGGCCGCATCAAGGCTCTAAAGGCCGATGCTCACCAAACGCTTGTGCGGCACGATGCGACGAGAAAAAAATTTGAACTCCATTGTTTTTACCGGAGCAAAGCCTACTAGAAACATCTGCCATGCGTCTGCCGCGGAGGGTTAAAAAACAGTTCTAAAACCTGCGCATCAAGCCCATAAAAATGGTTTTCTATCAAATTCATATATATATTTGTATATTCCCGACCTGTTGGTTAAAAACAAGACTTTTCTTCTTTCAGCAACTATTGCCATTGGTAAACAAAAGCGACTAATGCAATATTGATGATCTAGCTCTTATTTGGCTGATAAAAACGGCAATTTAATTGCATAATAATGTTCACAAAGCAATTGTCGATCTATATAGCATTAAACAACTTGTTTCTGCCATTGTTATGCCTTTAAGTGACCAGGCTCACATCACTCGCTGATCTGAGGCCTCTCATAACACGTGCTGATGTCCCTAACATGCCAGCACAAGAATAGATGGACATTTTTAAGAAAGAGAGAGAGAGAGAAAAAGTGAAGAGTTTTTTTTTCTCACATCTCCTTTTTAATACCAGCATGACCTTCAGTTGGCTTAGCCTCATTTCTTTAAGAGAGTGAGAGAGAAGGAGGGTTGGAATGTGACCTCATTTTGATAGGAGTCATCGGACCATAATTCCCTAGTTTTAGAGGTATGGATTTTGGTTTATGCCATTTTAATGGAGCCCTAGTCTTCTATTTTAGGGCCACTCTTGTTGACCTTACTCCCTCCTTGCCTCTTTTTTCCTCTCTCTCTCTCCCTCTCCCCCTCTCTCTCTCTCTCTCTCTACCCTTCCTCTATGTAATTTTAGCTGGAGTTTGTGGAGGCAATAAATGTAATTAGTATCGTATTTCAGACTGCCCTGAAAGACTGAGCCAGAGTAAGAGGAAGGGAGAGAGAGAAAGATAGAGGAGGTGAGAGAGAAATGTGGGAGGGGGGGGGGGGGTAGATAGAGAGAAGGGGTGGGAAATGAAAGGGAGAGTGAAAGTGGGATAAGTGGAGTGTGTGTGTGTGTGTGTGTGTGTCGAGTTTGTTTTGCTGGGCTGTCCCTGAGTGCCTGACTGTCCCTAAGTGTGTGTCATGCAGCTGGGAAGTGGCTCTGCCTCTCTGTATTTTGGGAGCAGGACTCTGGAGCTCAGTGTCTGTAAAAGGGCAACAGAGCACACAGGAGGGGTCCAGTGCACTCACACCAGATCTCTTAGCTGAAAACAAACACAAACACACACAGACACAGACACACACACACACACTTAGCATGCTAAAGACTGATTACCTCTTTGTGCCTCAAAAATTAAATATCTAATATCTTAAATTGTTATATTAGCTAACTCATACCCCCTGACACTGGATAAAAGTAGAGATAAATGAATTTTAGTTAATTAGTTAGTTCATTTGTTAGTTAGTTGATGTTTTGAGTTTTGTTGCTGTGTTGGTTTTGTTTGTTTTTTTATTCATAGTCATTCTCACAGAGCCATCAGCCAAAGTGCACTTTGGTAGCCAGTCTTTATTTCAGCCTTCATTCCCTGCCATGTTCACTGCTATCAACGAGCTATTTTAGGTCTGGCTTACATCACTTGTACCTTAGAATGATCCTGCTTCAAGAGCCTTTCCACATTAAGGGTCTGGGGAACCATCAACTAGCATAGTGCAGAAGTGTGGCTTTTTAACCTCCAATTACCATGATGACTATAAGTTACTGCCCAACCTCTTAGCCTCTTACCATAGAGTGTCCATAGGACCTAACCAGTCCAACAAAGCGTCCACAGAGCCTCTTAAAATCACATGCTATTTGCCATTAATTATATATGTCTTTAATGAGCAACCATAACGAAGCTATAATTTATAGCATATTATCCTGTATAATTCACATGCTATTTATAGACATTTTATAGACATCACATTGCTAAAATAATTGCAAGTCTTTTTTTTTAGATTTTTCAAGAATTACAAAAACTTAACTAAAAGGCTTTTTTAGATGATTTGGGCAAAAGCTAAATTTTTGCAAAAAAAATTACCTAGGCGATTATTTTAGCCAGGTGATGATTTCACTCCAAACACATCATAATGGTTTATCAAAACACCATCTGTTGACACTTGACCATGAGATATGCAAATAGCCTTAGGTGTGGATCTGGGTCTGGCCAGATTGAACTGACATGTAGGTCCTTTGCCAAGTCTACACATGGGAGAGCAGGAGTAGGACTATCCCAAATAATCCTGTGTAACGAAACCATTTTAAAAACCAATTCCATCTAAAACAGCAGTCAAAAACACATGGAAACCAGCAGATGGAGACACAAAAAAGTAATGGTCCTGTCATAAAGCTGATGAATGGGAGCTATTAGCATTAAGACCCATTGATGTAATAATTCTTGCATATGATTTCTTTATTGAGTGTGTTCTTCTCAGTGTGGTATAAAGTGTTACAGCTGCCTCGGTGTCTTCCTTTTCATCCCGTTTTCTTTGTCATAATGGGTATAAATCAAATGATTTGTTTCATCCCTGACACAAGTTTAGTCCCCTTCTGCTGCCCTGCTTGTCTCTCATACTCCCATCCTATTATAGTTGCTATGTAAGCACCGGGGCAAACGTGCCCAAATGAATTCCCCGCTTGTTATGATTGTTGTGGTGATATTAGTAACATTACCCAGAGGTGGCCTTCTAATTATCTACCAAGTGGCACTTCCTGCAAGACTCTCCTGGATTAAAGAGCCAACCTTTGATCCGCATTTTAATTTCCCATGGAGAAAGCAAGGGAGGAAAAAAAAACTATTTTTAATTAATGAGAAAACGGCTTAGTTGCCATGATGAGACACATTTAAAAACATTTTCCCTCACTACCATCACACAGAAACACATATAAACTAAGTTTAAGATTTATTAAGTGTATACTGTATTATTATAAACTAATTTGCACGACAAAGCACAAACCAATTAGCCTAAACCAAATAAAAGAAGGAACATTTGAGGAAACATGGGCACAGGAGGATTATTAGTGCCTAGAGCATGGGCAGCTTGGATATTTGGAAAGCCACAATGAAATCAATGTGGAATGATACTAAAAGCAGCTTTTGAGCAACGCTGTCAGTAAACAAAAATACTACATTCTACACACACATTTTGAGTAATACTACAAAAATACTACATTCTACACACATTTTGTGTAATACTACAAAAATACTATATTCTACATACACATTTTGTGTATTTGCCCATAGTGGAAGACGGCAGTATTGAAATGGCCAGCCTGTGGTCTGGACCTGTCACACTGGATGCATCATGCAACAATAAACACAATCAAGAAAACCACAGAGAATTGAGCAGCTGAAATCAGGCAATAATGTGACAACATTTAAGGCAACACTAAGGTATTTTGGCGTAAAACTAGTCTCATTGGTACTGCTAAAACATGTTTGGTGTTTGACTGCAATGCAGTCAGCAATATCATGCTGGAAGTATGTTCTTTTGTTTTGTGGTGGCTATACCCTTCCTACCCTTCACCCAGAACTGCACAGGACATATTCTGGATGCCTGGTGGGAGTAAGCACACACTTTGAAGTTTGACGGCTGAGAATTTGAAGATGGTACCAAAACATACAACAACAATAGTCTGCTAAAAAGGGCACCTCAAAGACTGGTGAATTGTTACACAGTGCTACTTTAATTCTCAAAACTACAGAAACCAGCCTCCTCACCCCAAATATTTACAGACAGCTGCCAAAAGAAGGGTTGAGGCATCACAGGGGTAAACATGCCCCTGTATTTTGACATTTATTGCTGGCATCATTCAAAATGAATCCAACAAGAAGTTAAGAAATTTCAACATTTGAAATGCTGTCTATGTCCTTTTTGCCACTAAATAAGGGTTTATGGGATTTGCAGATCACATACTGTATTTATAACATATTTCAAACTTAATTTGGAATTAGGAATTTTAGTAGAAAAATACTATTGATGGCAGTTAAATGCATTTTCATGCTACATCTTAGATGATGGAGTTGATTTTTATTTTTGGGTCATGTGACCTATATTTATGAAATGTTGCTCCTGAACAACTGTGGTTGTTATAGAAAAAACACAAATTACAATGTAGTTAATAGGTAACTACCATAACATGAGTTATTATACGACTATTGTTGGGTTATGTGCGTTTATGTGTGTATGTGCACACAGATGTGTGCTTGCGCATGAGTGTGTATGTACTGGTGTGTCTAATGTGTATTTGTTTATATGCCCTATGAGGCCTATGTGAGTGTGTCTGTATGAGTGCATGTGTGTGTGTGTGAGCATGTGTGTGTGTCTGCCGTATTTTCCATTGACTCGCACTGACCTCCACTTTCTTTCATAATGTACAATATCTACTCAATTCAATTCAGTTTTATTTATACAGCGCCTTTTACAATAGTATTGTCTCAAGGCGCTTTACAGAAGGAGCACCCAAGAGCAACACAGGCAAGAAAAAACTCCCTTATGTTTAGTTAGTCTAGGAAGAAACCTTGGGCAGATTAACAACTCAAGGGGCTAACCCAACTGCAAGGGGTCATGCAGGAAAATTACAATCAGTAGACTACAAGATAGACTACAAGTTGTCTATGGTTTTAGTATTTGAGTATTATCCCACTTTACATTACATGGTAGTCAGTCCATAGATGTTTTCAGGAATTATGGCTGGATAGTGTAGCGGTGGCCAGACATAGTGTTAACCTCAAGAAGTGAGATGGGTCATTGGGGTAACAATACAGGTCCATTTGACAGTGCCATTGTGAGTGGGGGGGGTCAGTCACAAAGCCTCAGGGAAGGGGAGTCGGTCCTGGCATGGACGTCTAGGAAGGGCCTCTATGATGGAGAGTCAGTCCTGGCACGGGCCTCCCGTACTGTTGGTTGCAGTCCACTCAGGGGGGGAGGATGAGAGGCAGGGGCGGAGTTATGGGCGGGGCGGGCGGGGCAATCGCCCCTGGGCCCAGGGCCCTTTTCCGTCTGCTAAGGGGCCCCACCCTTCGCAGACGGGCCTTTCATATTAATGAACATTCATTCTCACGTGAATTACTGTGGTTAATGTACTCATTTCAATAGCATATGTAAAAAGCGGCAGCGCCAAGCTTTATATACCAAGACATTGTATTGATTGTGTTGCTGACGGTGGGCATTTGGAAGCCTGTTTTTTTTCCATGTATCATTCTTTGTAAACATCACTACAATGAACCTAAATATAATAACGATTGTAGTTTTAAAACTAAGCTACATTGTCCCTTTGTGATACGTATATTTCTGTTTGAGTATGTAGTTATTACAGAGTAATTTGTCTTTTAAAAGTGTAATGCATTCTGGGTCATCATCTGCAGCGCGTACGTAACCCTGATGTAGCGAAACGTACGTCTCCTCCGCTCCTCCTTCCCCCTCAACGAGCCTGTCCAGAGTAGGCAGGGGGCAGGAGGACAGTGTGGTCGTGACATAGGTCATGAGAAGTAGTGTCCGTGTAGTGATATTGCAGACATTTCGACATGTTTAAAGCTAAAAGTGGAGCCCAAAAGAGGAAAGAAAAGAAAAATAAAGATGAGGCAAACGCCAAACTTCCCAAATTGGACTCTTTCTTAAATACTCCTTCTCGGGTTCAGCCTAGCAGTGACAGGGAAGAACATGCATCGTCATCTTCAAGCAGTAGCAACTTGATTAGCAGCAGCGAGTGTGGAGTGTCGAGTGAAGTGAGTAGCATCCACAAGGAAGCTAGTTTTCCAACGGATCGTGGCAATTTCATAGAAAATATTACTGATTCCAATGTGAAGCGGTATATCTTGGAAACGGGCCCTTGTAAGCCCAATGGCCCATTTCCAGACACTGGTAGCCGTAGTTTTTCCACCCATTATTACACCTCAGTCACTAAAGCTGGCATTACACTTCCACTGAGTTGGTTGTGCCGGATTAATGGGGAGGGTCGGCGTAAAAAAATGCTATCACTGACATAGCGAGTCATGGGGTGGGGGCGGGGGGTTGTTAGGGGGGCCCGATCGTGACGTTTTGCCCCTGGGCCTTGTCTCCAATTGTTCCGCCAGTGGTGAGAGGAGTCTGCCGGAAGGAGGCAGGGATGACATTTTGGAACTTCAAACTATGTCCATTGACTCCTACATTGACCTTAGCAGCCATAGTTGCTCAGGAGCAACAATATTTTTGCAAAGCTTACTACAAAATGGGTTTTCTATATTTAGCTACTTTTAATGCATAAATATTAACTTAAACTAGTCATCAATTAATATTTTATCAAATAAAATATGTGGGGCTGTGGGAAAACGACATTTGAGACGGGGTGTCTTCACCCATTTTGCTCATACATTCTTCTGAGAGGCAGCAATTTTGAAATGCGTGTCAATTGTGTGATACAAGAGATGCACATTTTAGGACTTGTTGGAAACTAGACTAGTCTGATCAGCTCCCAAATATTTAAAAACTGTTAACAGAAAAGGGTAAAGCCTCATAGCTGTAAGTGGCAACTTACAGAAGATTTTGTAGTTTTGTAGTCACTGTGATGTGTGTGACATATTGATTTTTTTGACAAATCAGAATAATAGCAGGAAATTCAAACAAACCCCAAATTCCAGTACTGTAACAGACCCAGGGGAAGTTTTTCCTTACAAAGGAAAAAAAAAGTCTAAAAGAGATAATCCACTGGCTCTGCTGACTAAATCTGATTTTCAATAGGAATTCCACACACTTCACACATTTAATGCTTATATGAATGTAAGTAGTAGCTGTCAGAAAACAGAAGTCAGAAGAAATAAGTGAAGAATAAGCCGTGAGGCATGCACAGGTGTCACACTGTCACCGACAGCAGACAGTCTTTTCTGTTCTGATTTAATTAACACCGCCCCACTCCCCAACACACACACACACACACACACACACCTGTGAGGGTCATAGCCCAGAGGGGTGCTATGGGGCAACAGCTGGCCCCAATCTGAAACAGACATCAGCAAGGTGAGAATGAGCTTTTACAGAGCACACAGGATGAGCAGAGGCCAATGCTAAATGCCACAGGAGAGAGAGAGAAAGAGAGACAGAGGCAAGGAAGGGGAAAGGATATGAGATTGGAGTAAGAGCAAAAGATAAAAAGAAAAGCTGACAAAGATGCATGGATAAGAGAGAGGGAGAAAGGAAAGAGTCAGATGAAGAGATGGATGGATGAGGAAGAGAGAGGAAAAGGGAGGGAGGAGAAGTGAATGGGTGGCATGGATGGATGAAGAGAGAAGGAAGATGGTATGACACAAGTCATAGAGAAAGAGAGACAGAGACAGATAGGGGAGGAGGGAGAGAGAGAGGGATAACAGACAAAAACAGGAAGAAAAAGGAAGCAGGAGCACCTAAATGTAAGGGGGTGGGATTCAAAGCCCCACCGAGCAACTGCATCTGTGCCACACTGCCATGAGTTGTTCTGGCATCATGCACTCTGTGAGCTAGCTGTGTGGGTGTCCGCTAACTGCGTCACTTTCAATTATTCAGTGTTGCCATCAGGAAATTAGATGAATTCTATTAACTACCCCACCCCCACACTCCCTTAAAAATCATTTATTCCCTCACACTTCTTACACATACCTTAATCTAAAGCAAAAAAAAAAATCCTAAGTGGAAACCTGCTCGGCTTCCCTTCATCACCACACCAACCCCACTGATTGCTGTTCACTCTCAGTTTAGGCTTATGAGAGTCCATGTACAATCCTCTGTGTATAGTCCTCTGTGTGTGTGTGTGTGTGTGGGGGGGGGGGGGGGGGGGTGAACTGGCTCTGAGAGACTGGCTGAATAATTAGGCCCACAGGCAGAGTGGCCTTCCTGGTCCATGTAATGGCACCTCCTGGCTGAGGCAGTGGAATAAATAAACATTGTTCCCCAAGAACAGTGGAAATAGGGCAGCCTTGTACATATTATCATTCAGCATCCAGCCTCATCAACACAATAAGAGGCATATATGAAATTAATGAGGCAGATCCTAGATAAGTCAAGATGTGTGGAGAACTTGAATCACCTAAAGCCCCGTTCCCACAACTTCTTTTCACTGTATATTGGCCATGATTAAGATTTGCTTGTTACCCTTTTTCCCCCAATATGTGTTTTATTGCATAGGCCTACAGACATACACTGAGTTTAATTTGTGTGAATACAGTGTGGAAAGTGGGCTCATTTTTAGAATCTGACAACAGTAGCTTGACGGTGTATTGTCTAAATTACCACCAGCCAGAAAATTGTTAACCTGTTTTTAAAGCCCCTATTTGTAAGATTTTTTCCATCTAGCGTTGAAGTGGTATGCCGCAAAGACTGAGTAGTACTCTTTAGCCCACCCCTCTTCATTGTGTGCATTTTCTTCTACGGTAGCTGAGTAATATCAACGAAATGTCATCCGTAAACACAACTTCGACAAGAATTATCTTTGTTGATGAGGTTCGTTTTTTTAAATAAACAAATGGGTTTCATCTAGTAATTTAGTCTGAAAAATCTCATACATGTCCATTACAAGACAACTTATAATATTATCACTTATTTGTTGTTTTGGTTTCATTTTCAATGCTAACATCAGCTAAACACTGACAATGACTACAAGCTAACCCTAACAGCAATCGTCAAAGTAAAATGGCAAGTGTTTGTTCTTGTACCATCTAGCATTAACAGGAGAAAAACTTGTCCCACAGGTTTAGAGTCTGACATGACTGTTAGAATTCAACACCGAGACAGGGAGAGGGAGAGGAACAATAACTTGCAACAATATTTTTTGAAAATTGCACACATGTATATGTAAGGGATAATGAATGACACGGCATGTGTATATCAGTTAATATTGCACAGTTCAACTTCTTAATTTCATGTACCGCCCTTTGACCGTTGTGCTAAACATTGTATGCATATCCATATATTACCTGAAATGCAAATATTTGCAGACATTTTTCAGCCAATACCTGGAATCAATCCACTGTCTCTCCTGCGTGTCTTCAATGTCACCATGTTGGCCGCTTCCCAATTCAAATGTGTGGACGTTACAAACATTAAAATGGCACCATCATGTAAACCAATGTCTAGACTGGGCGTGATCAACTTTTCTCTTAACATAAGATTACAGGCCAAGATGATTTGTAGTTTCATCACGCATTCCATACAATCGTTTCATTCGAGGTAGAGAGCATGCAATCATGAAAATGTCCATCCCATTAGCATCCCACAGGCTTGGCTAACATTTGAAAACCATTGTAAAACTAAGCAATGAGAAATATCAGAACGAATAGTTAGCCTTTCTGCACTTCTCTTCTTCAAATGGCAGAACTGTCATCTTATAATATACAGCACACACTGCAATAACTTTATAGAAAATGGTCGTCGAAGTACCCAATTCTTGGCTAGCAATTTCTAAAATCCCTTCGATGTATCCTCCGCTCTGGAGAGTTGTTGGTTCGCATTTTCGTTTCCTGATGATATGTACGAGAATGTTTGTGATCAACCAAGATCAACCGTTTCTCCTAGCGCTGGTAGACTTCTTCGAGTAGCTCCCTCTGTGAGTCTGACCTGTAACTAGCTTTCAGTCGTACAGCAACTGAACGAAAAAACGTTGGATTTGCCCAGTTCTCCTCTGCTGGGGCTGGATCTGTTTAAACCACCGCAGCTTTATTTTAATTAAGCAGCAGAGGTTAACATTGATGTTACAGCAGAGATGGCTGATCGTCCAACACTTTAATTGGCAATGATAGATCATTTATAGCCTAGTGGCTAAGAAAATGGGGCGAAGTCTTGCAGTCTTTTTAGGTTAATTAACAAAATTCCTTACATTATATGTTGACATTATATGAGTCTGTGCTGTTAGATTCAGTAAGTTTCAATTTCGTATGTCGTATTCAATTTCATTGTAAGTAAAGTGCGGATTTAACTCTGCTAGCTTCAATCTGTAACTGATGTCATTCATGTACCATTAACTTTACTGCCAACATGGTGGCATTAATCAAAACGTTGACGTAAAAGAACAGAACTCACGGTCTCTATAGGTGCAAAATGGCGGCGCAACATGGAAATCAACACTGGCCACACCAACGCAGTGTTTATATAAATGGCAAATTCAAAGCATCAGAACACAATTACACAAAAATTACAAGCAATGTCGCTTTAAGTTTTTACTTAATGAGAGCATTATTGTGAATAATATGCCATGCCCATTTTTTTTCTTTTTTTTTTGGGTGGGGGTGGGGGGCGGTAATATGTGTGCAAATGAATCAATCAGTAAAGACTTGATAAGATGCATGCCTTGAATAGATGAATCTGAAAAAGACTTTTGAGCAGTGGAGCGGCACAAAAACATAATTAGAGGATTTCTGTCCAAGCCTCAGAGATGGCTCAGTGGATATGCCCTGTATGATCATCTATTCATTCCCTCTTTTATTCATGTGTTTACTGTTGTTGCACACCACAGATATGCATCAATATGCATTTATAATGTGATACTGTAAATCATACACTGTTATAGCACATAAAAACAATGAATCCTGTTAAGAAGAGCTGCTATTTATGAATAACATTCATTCTCTTTTCGTTGTTGTCGTGATTTAGAAGAGTGGATGCAAGGCTAAATAGGCCTATGGCCACATCAGAGTCTAAAGAAGGGAAGAGAAAGAGACTCTCGTCTTGTAAATTGCCCTCCCAATACGTTCGTATTCGTTCCATGCTCCACTTTCAGGAAACAAGATTCTCCCTTGCAACCCAAAGAAAAAAAGACAAAGACTGTGAGAGAAAAGGGGAGGTGGGGAGGTGAGAAAGAGAGCGGAGAAATCAATAGAAACTTCATTACCTCCGGGACCGGACAGGTAATCTCTTTGACTGTATGGGCACCTGTTAGTAATGATCTGGCGGCCAAAAACAATGGCCAGCCTAATCTCCGTCTAGATGAGGCGTTGCCAGACTCCAATGAGATGGCGGTGTCTTCTTTTCATTCCACCCGGACTGGAAAGGACGCCGAGAGAGAAATGATTGTGTCTCGTCAGAGTGTGTTGTCACTCATGCGGTAATTCCGCCTTGCGTGACGACAATTGCCAATAAAAATAAAATAATTCAGTCAACAAAACTGATAGCTGAATGTGTGGGTTATTAATTGACTTAAATAAAAGCAATGGCTCAGAGGGCTTAAGTTAACAGTAGGGTAAACTCAAGGGGACTGAAATGCCCTCTACAGTTAAGTGTCCTTTTACTAAATATTGTCATTGAGAAAGGGTTATCTTTTTGAAACATTAAGATGGGATATCCTCATTTTGAGGGAGGTGTGTACACACACACGCACGCACACGCACACACACACAATCACATAGGCCTACAATTGTCTATTCTATCCTCTCCATTCCATTCTATTCTATTATATAGCTTTTTACAATCTATAACCAGTCTACACTACTTACCTCTTTATTAGCCTACTGGTCCAGTTGCAGAATGCAGATTGCATTACAAAGAAGATGCAATTATGCAGCTTTAAAATAGCCTATAATGGATTGAAGAAGAACACTGGAAATATGGTGTTGTACATAGACCTACAATGCACGAGCACACGTAACTTTAGGGTGAAATGCGCTTTTTCTAATTCGTGCTGCAATAAGCTTTCATTTTAATGACGAAATGATTTGCTGATGGGAAAGACAGAGGTCGTCTTTCAAGTTATACGGTATATGCGTAGTAGCTTGCTCCTTGAGTAAGCTACAGCTAGGCTTGAAATTGATGATGAGAGCGGCCGACAAAAAAAAAACTATTAAGGCCGGAGGTATACTTCGCGCACATGTGCTCTTGTTTGGAATGATATATGACTCATTTAAACCTGTCTCAATCTCCTTGTGTCACCCCATCCACTGACTTCATGCATGCAGAGGAATATTCTTTTGTTCCACATTAGACCACAAGGTGGCAGTGTGTTCAAAGAAAAAGAGATAAAGTGAGTCAGGACTGGGTGAAAGTTCTATAGACGGTGTAGGTTTGTGGGTAGGGTGGAATAGTAGGTGTTATACAGGGCAGAACAAGTCTGAACTTCTTCACTCTACTTAAAACAGTTGGATCAGGTTATATATGTCAGTACAGTAGGTCAAACATCATCTTCACCCATCTGTCTGACCGCCCACAGTTATGAGCATCTGCATAGCTTATTCTGTGTTGTCTTCTGCTCAGACATACTAGGGAGAATGACCTTGTTGAAAACCTGGCTTTAGCAGTGCACTGAGAAGTAATGATTGTTATGACTCACATATCATTCCATCACCCACAACTTGCCCCTGAAAATCCACCATTTCACTTCTCACATGGCTTAAGGCTTCTGTTTTTCTTTATGTAAACGTGTGTGTGTATTGTGTGTGTGTGTGTTTGTGTGTGTGTGTGTGTGTGTGTGTGTGTGTGTGTGTGTGTGTGTGTGTAGTTACTGTGTGCTGCCTGTGTTTGACTTTGACAGCTTGTTCTTCCCAGGCTTAGGTGTTGGCATTACCGGCACACACAGTTAATTTCTCAAGCCACCTTAACAATAGCAGACAAGCCTTATCGCAAGAAACAGTATCAGCTAAACAAACATGTCAGCGTTACTTATGAAGAGGGTTTGTAACTGCCATGCTTATCTCTACACCCAACTATTACGCTGAGATAATTGAGGGCAACAATACAAATTAAGTTGATTATTCAAACAGCACAGAAGCAAATGCTTTTGCATTTTTCTCCTTTCTGCCTGGAGAGCCAGAGAGCAAACATAAGAGAATAATTTATTGAAGTCAGAAATGAGGAATGAGGATTCAAAATGTCAGTCTACATTAATTAATGTCCATCAGTGTATGTTAGTCAAGATTGCCTCCATAAGCCTGAGAGTTCAGATCATGTATTGGATCACCAAAAAGTTTGACCTAAATAATAACACCCTCGATGGTCTAATACAGGAAAAATACACCGAGATGGATTTGTATCCAATATTCATTTGTCCCCAGAGGCGCCATACCCTGGGTTGTCACAGCAATTATGGTCACTAAGGAAATTCCCAGTCATTTATGGGAGTACACAGTAATGTAAAGCAACAACCTCCAACAGGTCAAAGGAATGGAGTGGAGGACTGGGGTCTCACTGCACCACCAAGGCCTGTGCGTATCTGTTTATTATTCAGAGCTGATTCCCTCTTAGTTCCAAATGCCTCCATCCTGGGAAATAAATGTTTAAACACACACGGAAAGAGAGCGAGTGAGAGAGCTTTTGGTGCCAGTCACGGTCCAAAATCAGCAGGTCAGCAGAGTAACATAATGATGTGAAAAGTCATCAGTTGGCAGTCAAGTCTCCTGACTGTGAATGTGTGTGTGTGTGTGTGTGTGTGTGTGTGTGTGTGTGTGTGTGTGTGTGTGTATGTGTATGCATGAGAGGGAATGAATGTGTGCATGTCAGCAACTACCTGATTTCAGGACTGTGTGTGTGTGTGTGAACACACACCCACATGTTCAAAATTCATGTCCACTAACAAATCACTCTCACCCACCAATACTATAGAGCCCCCATGCCTCCTGTAAGCCTCGCTTTTGGACAGGTTGTCAGGACAGCTCCTGATTAGGAGCAGAATTTTCATGAGGAGCAGATCCACGTCTTCTGACATCCACTAATCCGCAGGCAAGCACAAGCCCTGATGCCTTACTTCCTCAGACAGGCACGCTCATTAAGGTAGATAACGCCCTGTTTTCATATGAAGTGGGAAGATGCCTGCTCACTGATGTACAAATATCAAATTAAATGCACTGATGTACATTCCTATATTGATATTTGTTTATAAGATGTTTAATGTTCACTGTGGGCCTGGGGAGCGCTGTAATTTCAAATCCTATGTGTGCAACCTGTACATATGGCTTTTGACAATAAAGCTGACTTTGACTTTGACTTTTGATTCTTTATTGCTTTGAAAGGTCCTAACTTAACTGCAATGGCACAGAGGACGTCACCAATGCTTTCTGAGTTCAGACATAGTTGCAATGTGACATCAACTTCTTCATATTCAGCACTCTTTATTGAGGGACACAGACTTCTGGAGTTTGCTCTCTTACTTATGCTCTCACTGACAAACCCGCTGCCACTCTCAGTAACACACAGCCTGGTATGACAGGGGTCCTTATCGGATGTGTCTGACCATCAACATAGCTTAGCAGCACTTTAATTAAAACTCACTGCACAAGGTTACTGTGACATCTGGCTACAAATCTGGACTGTGATTACTGCAGCTATGCACACACATACAGTAAACACAAACCCACACTCACATGCATACACACACACACACGAATACACACACATGTACACACTGACAACGGTTGCAATTACTTCTTCGTAAATTAGAGATGTGTCCTTAAGCCACCTTTAAATAAACTCCTATTGGCATGCACACCAGACTTGATGAAGAGAAACTACCAAACATACGTCTATCTCTTCCTATGACATTGGCTAAATAAATAAATCTATTCTAAATGAACGATCAGTGATTGAGCATAATTATGAATAGTGGTAGATTATTAACTATGAACTTCCTCTGACAATGAATGTGAGTGAGAATGGATAGTATTCTTTCAAATAATGACAAGTGCAATTCCAGTTATGGAAGTGACAGAGCAGCTGCATGCAGCAAATCCTCAGATTCCATAGAATCATTCACATTTACTGCCGTTATGGATATGACAAATAATCCACTTTCCATTAAATTGCCCACAAAACAAATGACGGCACTGTGCATTCATATTAAACAGAACACAAGGAGGGGAGGGTAGGCTCCACACCATAGGACAATCCTAATGGGGGTGTATACAATAGATTTAGGTGTCAGTGTTTACCAGTATCCTTTATCAAAGAAAACTACCTCTAAGACTTGTCAAAACTGTTTTGTTTTACTGAATGTTCTGAACTTGATAATGTAATATTCCCAATAATGTAATAACTCCCAATATGTAATGAAAATCTTCCCTAGAGTCCCTAAAACATGTAATAAAACTTGATAATGTAATAACTTCCAAATAATGTAATAAAGTGCATTTCCCAATAATGCAATAATCACCATAACGATAATGTAATAAATTGTGACATTAATGGGAGGTTATTACATTATCAGGTTAGCCTTGAATTTGCAGAACCTGATAACGTAATAAGGGATAACGACCGCTGAGGTGTCTCAATATAGGGGAATAATAGATGAAGCGTGGGCGAAGAACAGCCCTATATTCGGACACCACGAAGGCCGTTATCCCGCTTCACCCATCACCCAGTTACCAGAATTATTTTCATATTTATGTAATTTTTTTACTAAAGCAGTAATCTACCGGTATAGGATTGATGGGAAAGTAGATCCACAAGGCTGCTTGCTGTTATAGTTACCACTCTAAAGAGCATTAATGTGGAACGGTGATTAAACTTTTTTAACAGATATATGTCATAGGTGTCCTGTTATCGGGGAATAGTTCACTGTTTTTAAAAACCCTGCACTACACAAATTTTTTTTTCTAATCACGTTAAAATGAGATTGCATTGAGGTTATTAACATATTGACTTTGACAGCCATAAAAATATAGGCCTAGGCCTATTCCATTTGATTAAAATGAAACAGAATGTAAAAATGCATTCCATGCATTTTGTTATTCAACTTGAACAGGCTATAGACTAGAGTTAAACTGTGCATAGCCTATCAAATCACAACTCACCTGTCTTCTTGCTCTTGGAGAAAATCAGAATGTTTAATTAATTTGGTTCTTATGCTCTCTTATTCTTTACGTGCTGACATAAATGAGAAAACAGCCTCATGACAGTCTCGTGACAGTTGACTGTGATTTCCAACAACAGAACCTCCACTGCGGTATTACCCAAGCGAGGTTTTCCTCTCTATCACTTGTCGCCGATATCGTAATTTTTGTTTTTAGGTTTTCCATAAGTGTCAGTGTTGGGGAGTCTGTCTTCCTGCACCAAAGGCGGTCGCAGTTGAAGTTAAATATTTCTAGGTCGGAATCACTCGGAAATAGACTTGGTTATATTTTTTTAAATTACAATAAGTTAAAATAGACTACTTGTGGAAATTATGATGTGACATTGCAGCTGCGGTTGTGTGAAAGAACTGTCGTTTTTTCTAGATTATATATTTATTGCAATAGGTTTGTATCTAAAGTGTAAGCTACTTTTCAGACTATGCAATTTTTTAGACCAAAATATGACGTAGAGCCTCTGTTTTGACACTCCTGTACAAGGCAGATTTTTTTTTTTGTAAACTGCATAGGGTACAACAGGGAATATCAGTCTGTAACTCAAGTGGCCTAGTGAAGCAAAAAAAGTAGGCTACAAAGTGGACTCTCAAAACTTGGATGGCTTCTGTATCTTCACTTGACACTTTGCTGACATGAATATAAGCCATGCGAACAACATTGATTTGTTATTTTTTTAATCAGCAGGGGCCTCCTTAGAAGATGAGGCCCGGGGTTGTCGCCACCACAAATGGCAAATGACAGAAGAAATAAAACTCCAGCAACACCAATATGCCTACCGTTCTGCTGTGGCAGTCATAATAAGTAAACATAAAAGCACGATGGATATTTGTGTATAATGGATGCCAGCTAGCCTAGCTGTGCATGTGGAATGTTGGTAAAACCTCCCTTTCAATGCCTAAATAGCAGGGTAGTGATAGAAAGAACTGGATGTCTCACTGCTTGGACCCCAGAAATTGGTGGCCATCTAGCTACAACCTTGGCCACATTAAAAGTATTGGCAAATAATTACATTATTAGGTTCTGCAAATTTAAGGATAACCCGATAATGTAATAAACTTCCAATAATGTAATACTTTATTACATTATTGGTATGCTATTATTACAAGGAGACTTTTATCACATTATTCGGAGTTATTACTTTGTAAGGAAATTATTACATTATCAGATTCTACAAGCCCTGAAAAGAATTCTTCTTCTTCAATAAAAAGCCACCAACTTAGTAAACATAAGTAAACATTTCTGATGTTACACATGCAGCATAGCAGGAGCAGGTTGGTTCACTAGAAAGGGGCTTGGTTGGTGCCACATTCCTCCTGCCCCACTCCCCTTCTCTCACTCTCACCTGGTTCCATTGAGACACACTCAGGTGCAGAGTTTCACTATCTCTGTGTTCCGCAGGGTGTAACCAGAGCCATGGTAAAAGGAAATGGGAGTGCGTGCACTGCTCTGCTGGGGGTTGTGCCACTGCTGTTTAGCAGAGGCTTGGCTGGTGCTTTGTGACACCTGACTGGCACATGTGGTATGTGGATAATCCACTTGACAAAGCCAGACGCTCAAAATGTCCGAAACCAGTTTGGGGATTTGGAGAGAAAAAAAATGAAAGAGTTTGCAAAAGGTTCTGTCAGTTTTTTTTATAACTACATGAACTATGATTTACAGTTGCCTAATCTGGCAATTCTGGCACACAGGTGAACAACATTACTGTGTGTGCGTGCGCGCGTGTGTGTGTGTGTGTGTGTGTGTGTGTGTGCCAGTCTAAGTTTCTATTAGCTATGCTCTTTTAAAAGTTCATTTAAGTTCATTGAGTTTAAATAAAAAACCTCATGGGTATTGTGTCGGCTGGAAGTTGCCAATGAATAAAAATTTATGCTTCAGTGATTTTAAATCTGCTTCAGTTTGCAAGTGTTGTCAGGTTTGATCAAAGTCTGTTTCAGTCTTTATTATTGTCTAAAGCTGTATTGACACACTAGTTGACTATTCATTTGGGTAAACCAGGATCCACTGTGCAGAAACCCAGTGCTAGTCGATAGAGGAACAGCATTGCCCAAACATGCCTAATTTCTAGTCACATGGAGAAACTGACAGCTTGAAAACAGCACAGTTCATTTGTAGAAGCTTTGCTGGGGAAAGCAGAGTCCTGAATCCTCTGATGCCAATTAATGTTGACCTGGAGGGCAACATCTCTATAGAGGGATTACTGTTTATTCCTAATCCTAGGATTAAGCCTGCAATTATGATGTTGCTCACACAATATGAGCAACTTACCCATTTTGTATTTATTAGACAGGACTGTTCCATAGTCTTGTCAATCAATACAAACCTTGCTGTACATGGCATAGAAAATTTGGCCAATATAGAGTGCTGATTTTGATTCTGACCCGCTCCGCAGCAAATGGTATTCAATGTAGCCTACTAGCTCCCAAAACAGAAATTGGCACAATGACAAAATTAGTTTAAGCCACTATTACCATGAGCCAGAGAGGGTTTCACAAGGTTCAATCAAGGCCTCAGCAGTTCAATCGACTGAAATCCCTTAAGCATCACCTTATTGCCTCCAATTGATTGCCTTATTCATCTAGTTCAAGTGGTTCAGCTACCTTCTACTAAAAATGTTTATTGTCTCACAGACCTGAGGCCTTCCCATTGCCTGTTTTCATATGAGTCATCCTGATTAATATGATAGAAGTTGACTTAAGTTGCATGATTTTGCATATTGTTTTGTAAAGGCACAGAGGCATCAAACTCACAGAGTGATCTTATGTAATGACTTGAATGGAGTCATTCCAGAGAATCTCATAGAAGCAGGAAACAAAGGAGAGCTTGCACGAAGAGGGATTACATATTCTATACATAGCTATTACAAATTCATCAATCAAATATGCTTGTGTTTGTGTCTGGTACATGCTTGTGTATGGAGGTGTGTGTGGGCATGATAACACCTTCTGGAGTAGTGATTACGGAATATATTCATTAGTTTCTCTGTTTCTCTTTCTTTCTGTGTCTCTCTCTTTTTGAGTCAATGCTCATCTCATAATCAGCAACAACATTAGGCCTGAAACAACTGTACCTGCAGAGCAGCCGTGGTTACCCAACTAACTCAGTGAAGAGAACAGAGTGCTGTTTAATCTTCTGCACAGTCAGATGGAGAGAAGCCTGCTTTCCCAGGGCTCAGTCGGAACTGATGAGTTCAGTCTTACACTGCTGAAAGCCCCCCATCTCCTGCCTCCTCTCTCTACTCTCATCTCCTCTCCTCTCCAGGGTACACACATGCTACAGAGACGTCACGGGTGGCTTTGGAGACTGAAAGCTTGGTCAGGATATGTGTCACTGCTGGCATATGTAGTGTCTGTACATGTTCATGCCTTGGGCTCATCACGGTTTATGGGTGTGTGTGTATGTGGGAGTGTTTTAGCACATCCATGTGAGTGTGTATGGGTGGTGAATGGGGGGGGGGGGGGTTCAATCTCAGCCTCCAATCAAACCAGCAATATGCTCTCAATCTGAGCCAGCATCTGTTACCACAAGCCGCAACACGCTGCAGATTACTCCAGACGGACTGATTGGAAGTCACTGGAAGAAACTGACCTCCTACTCTTTCCCTTTCCCCCTCTTATTTCCTCTCTCTCCGTCTCCCAATTCTCCTCCTCATAATCCCCATGCACCATGCAGTCAGCAGCTCTGATGTCTAGGCCTATGATCTTTCTCCACACTAATTATTATCCATCACAAACCTGTCTTTCAAACAAGATTACATAAAACATGCTGTGTGATCCGATAATGCATTTTACCATGGATTTAGACATTTTTTCTCTCATCCTGACAAACATGTAAACACTCGTCATATTTGTCTCTATCTCAGTTTGTATTTATTCCCACACTCTCACACACTTTATTGTTTCATATTATTTACTGCCAGTCCCGCTTCTCCTCATGTAAATGGGGGATTACAGTAATCTGTGAGATGGGGGTACAGATATTCCCTCCACTCCTCTTTTCCCCTCCCTCTCTTTCATCGTGTTATTCTAAGCATACCCGCCGTGATTAATGCAGCGCCTGTCAGTGCCTCGGAGATCCTACACCAAGCATTCCCGCAGCGGCTTCTCTGACCTTGTTTAACTTATTTTGTTCAATTCCACTTAGCATGATTCCATGGCCACTGTAGTCCACACAGTTCAAAGCTGGATACTTAGATAAGACCGGCCTTTGATGTGGATCTCGTAGTGCTCCCAGCGAGGGACCAAGGCTACATGCTTCAAATGATCTCCGCATTTTCAACCAGGTGTCTGCTCTTACCTTGTGATGCACTCTCGCATTTCTCATTACACGGTCACGGCACATAAAGAAATGAGTTGAGATCACCGATCTGGTTGGGAGAGAAATGAGTGTCTGAAACCGTTCAGTTAGAATCATTCCCATTTAATTTAGGCTATTGTTAGTGGGTGATTTTTAATTTACACTCTTAACTTTTTGTCACAGTCTAGTTGCACAAAAACGTGACTCTGTCACCTTGAAAGGAAACATGTCAGCTTTTGAAATAGCCTAATCCTGGATAGGTCTTTGTGCATTTGCGAACGAAGCTATACAGTTTATCTTACATGTGTTAAACGATTAAAAAACTCAGTACTGACAGGGCTAAAGTACTAAACTATTTATCGTGCAAAGGCAGTGAGCTTGCGTCAGAGCTGACTGGGCGAATACGGGAGGTGATTAGCAGTTGGGGGCGTGTTCTGAAGCTGCTAAGGGAGTTTGCTGTAGACGGTGCTCAGATGCAGAGGGCACGCAGCCACAGGCGGAGATCAGCGCTTTGCGGCGCTCAGGATGCGGCTTTATATTTGACCCTTGGTGCGACGGCAGGTGCGACAAGCCACTACGGAGAACGGAAAACATGGTCAGCGACAAAAGGGTTCATCGCCTTATAACCAGAGGAGAGATACAGGTTTGTATAGGCTGCGGGGACGTGAATGACCTTGCTGATGAAAGCATGAAAGACTACAAGGCTACAAGTTTTCTCAGTACTTCTACTTTTCACAAATGATGATTTTTCATATATTCACAAAGTTAGAGTAAACATGTCCATAGTTCATAATGTTTTTTTTATTATTTAGTTGCAACAAAGGTTACTTTCCCCAGTTTTATAGTGCAGTTTGTAAGGTCGATTTTTCAATTACTTTACAGTGGTTGCTTAAAGATGTGAAATGTGGTAACTGTTGTGTTGTTGGCTTTTTCCTTCTGATCTTTTAATTCAAACTGAACCATTATATTATTGTTAATTTCAGGGTTTGTGCCTTCTGCTGCTTTACATCAGCCCCCTCTCCTGCTTTTCGAATTTCAGTCCTCTCATCTATAAGATAAAAGAAGGCTTACCCAGGGGGACTTTGATAGGGGCCATTGGCACAGACTTACATTTGGATTTCTCTGTTGACCCCCCTCTTTTATTCAATCTGGCGCAAAAGAAGATCAGTGAGCAGTATGTGGAGCTGAATAATACCACAGGGGAGCTATTTACGTCGGCAGTGCAGATGGACAGAGAGAGCCTTTGCGCCGATCGAGGCGAGGGTCAAAGCTGCTCGCTGGCGCTGGACGTGTTCATCCTGCCACAGCAGTACTTCCAGCTGGTCAAGGTTAAGATCCTGATTGAGGATGTGAACGACAACCGGCCACGCTTCCCATCAGATGAGATCCGGGTGACAGTCCCAGAGAATGCGCCTGTGAATGCCCGCTTTGCCGTGGAACAGTCGGCCATGGACCCGGACTTGGGCGTGAATGGTGTCCAGACCTACTGGCTGGTCAACGACTTTGGGGTGTTCACATTAGATGTGGAGGAGAACGAGGGGGGTGAACTCACACCCTTTCTCATTGTCACTGAGATTCTGGACCGTGAGCGGCAAGCAGAGTATGTCACGGACATCATAGCTGAGGACGGTGGCTCCCCGCCTCTCCTGGGAACTGCCACCCTCCGGATTATTATCTCGGACATCAACGACAACTGTCCCAAATTCTCAGAAGGCCAGGTGAATGTGACTGTGTACGGGAATGCCACGCGAGGCACCCAACTGGCACAGCTCCGTGCATTTGACCCAGACCTGGGTGCCAATGCGCAAATCACCTACACCTACAGCGAGCGTGTCACCCGGGAGACCCGCAGCCTGTTCCACCTGAACCGCACGAGTGGGGTGATCAAGCTGGCGGGTAAAATCGACACTAATACCGCCAAGCTCTACAAGCTGACCGTGCTGGCCAATGGACCGGCCTGCATCCCGGATGTGGCCACAGTCACCATCCACGTCGTCAAGGTGGTGTCAGGACCACCACTGCTTGTCCCACGCTACATCGCAGCAGAGAGGGACGGCATGGTGTCGCTGAAGGAGTCGGAACCGGCCTTCACGCCCATTGCCTTTTTCACTGTTAAGAACTCCGACCCACGGCAAAGAGTGGAGTGCATGCTGGAGGGCCTGGGCCCATTCAAGCTCTCCCCATACGAGGGCTTCAAGAATGAGTACCTGCTTGAGACCACCGAGCCACTGGATTACGAGACACGACAGGAGTATGAGCTCACCATTGTGGGCAGGGGCATCCATGGTGTGGTCATCAAGACAGTGGTGAGGGTTCAGGTAGAGGATGAGAACGATAATGCACCTGTCTTCCAGCAGTCTCTGTTGGAGATCTTTGTGGAGGAGAACAACGCTCCCAACACCTTCCTCACCAAGCTGCAGGCCACTGATGTGGACAGTGGCAGCCGGGGGGAGGTGGTTTATTTGTTAGGCTCTGACGCACCCACCATCTTTCACCTGGACCAGCAGATGGGGGTGCTGATTGTGACCACCTCCCTGGACCGTGAGGAGAAGGAAACATACCGGTTCATGGTGCGTGCGGTGGACCGCGGGTCGCCGCGGAGGGAGAGCATCGCCACCATCATCATTACTGTGCAGGACCGCAATGACAACAGCCCACGCTTTATCAACAAGGACTTCACCTTCTTTGTGCCTGAGAACTTCCCAGGCTTTGGCGAGATTGGTGTGCTGTCCGTGACAGATGCCGATGCTGGTGAGAACGGCTGGGTGGCGCTGTCTATCCTCAATGGTAGCGACATCTTCGTCATTGACACTGGGAGGGGCGCACTGAGGGCCAAGACCTCGCTGGACCGTGAGCAACAGGGCACCTACCACCTGTGGATTGAGGCCGTTGACGGCGGCAAGCCCGCCCTCTCCTGTGTCACCATGGTTACCGTGCTGCTCCTGGATGTCAATGACAACCCTCCCATTGTTCTCTTTCCCCAGTCCAACCAGTCTTACATGCTGGTGCTGCCCAGCACTTTGCCGGGGACCTCCATCACAGAGGTCTATGCTGTGGACCGGGACACAGGTATGAACGCGGTCATTGCCTACAGCATTGTTAAACGCTTGGGTGGTGAGCCAGGCTCATTTGATATTGACCCGAACACAGGCAACATCACCCTGCGCAAGACCTTGAGTGACCGTGGCCTCTATAGCCTGCTGGTGAAAGTCAGTGACCATGGGCAGCCTGAGCCACTTCACTCCACCGTCATGGTCAACCTGTTTGTTAACGAGACGGTGAGCAACGAAAGCTACATCCAGAGCCTGCTCCTGCGGCAGGCCGAGATTGAGATTGAGGAGAGCATTGGGCCTCGGGAAACTCACCAGTGGATCCAGGACCGGCGGGTGTTCCCATGCCAACCAGTCCTGATTGCACTGTCAGCCACCTGCCTGGGACTGTTCATCATGGTGGTGTCACTGTCTGTGTACATTAGCTGCAGAAAGCTCCGGAAACATAAAAAGAAACGTCTTGAAGTGGAAATCCCATTAAAAATGAACAGTGACATGCAGCCGGTGGATCGGAAAATCATGGAGATTTCCAACATATGACCCTTTTTTCCTCTGCATAGACACTTTCCACAGTTTACAAACACATCCAGACGTAAAAAAAAAGAAAGCTGGACTGAGGAATTATGACAAAACGTTTACACACTCTTTAATGAAAAACTTTTCCATTTTATCCCTCAGTGGACAAGCCTGAGCTGTAAATATTGTACAGAATGTTTTATAATTTTATGATGAAATCTTTTAATTGAAGAAAAAAATATCTTTAAGATAAACCTAATATTTTGACATGAGAAAGTGAAGCTTGTATTGTCTCTATGATGAGAGTTCTGACAATATGTCCTGTTGTCTATGGGCAATTGATGTCATGGTATTTGTTACACCTTGACATTAATGTTTGACCAAACAGAATAAGTTCAATGTAAAACTACATTTCTTCAGCTAAATTGAAAATCATTTTTATTTTTATTTTTTCTGGAAGCTCTCTTTCAACGCAAAATGTCAAGACAAAAGTGCTATTGTGCTGTGATGTGAAATGTGGGTAACATATTTCTCAGGTGTTGGAGACACTGTGTTTCCCATAAATGTGTGGACTAGGCTTTTTAGGCTAGCATGCAGAAACAGAACCCCTGTGTGCAAGCCAATACTCTTGGTGTGTGCTTGCTTGCTCTTCTCACTGGTGTTTAGCTGCTTTCATTTGCCCAAGTCTCTTTTCAAGTTTGTCAGACTCCTCCCTCGCGTCATGTTTTTATTTTGCCCAGTGGTAAATACTCACACTCAAGTGGCTCTGTTTGTATGTGTCAATGGAATTATAAATGACTATTAAAAGTGCTTTATTTTCATACTAACTGTAGCCTTGCTGTCATTTTAATGTGACCAACTTCAAAGACTTGTAGATAAATGTTGACAGTATTATCTTAAGGTTGCATCCTTTGTCTTAACTAATATGGCACTGATGTAAAGAGATTATTTTCATGTGAATTCTTATCTTTTCCTCAGATGTCCTTCCAAAACTCATGCTAGCATAACAAGGTAACAAAAATGCTTTTGTAGGTTGCAACAAAGAACTGCCTGCGTGTGATAAGATCTGGTGGAGGATGTGGGTAGTGAATCTATATCCATTAAGCTCACACTCATCTCTTTTATCTCTCTCTCTCTCTCTCTCTCTCTCTCTCTCTCTCTCTCTCTTTCTCTCCTTTTTTCTTTATTTATTTCTCTTTGTCTCTCTTTTTTTTGCTGTTGCTGCTCCCAAGATGAAGTCCAGAACATGGACAAATCTGGAGTGGAATACTCCACAATTGCCTTTGTTCTGGAGTTAATACAAATTCAAATGCACACACTCCCTCATGATCTCCAGTGCTTTTCAAATGCCTCCTCATTCATTAGTGGAGAGTAGCCCTTCACCCTACTTTCACTGCAATGATGGGCAGTAGAAATTCTGACGCAGGTGTATTCTCTCTTGGATTGTTGATCTGTATGTGTATCTGCCATGGTCAGACAGAGGTAGAAATATTTTAATTTGTTTTCATTGTACTTGAGCGTGTGACTGTGTGTGTGCGTGTTATCATATTTCATCTGAAGCTGCAGAGAGGCACTCCTCTGAACTGGTGCCAAGCCATGAAAACAAGAGGAACTCCCGTCTCTACACAAATGCATTAGCATCTTGGCACTACCAAGCTGTCACAAGCTGGCTCCGGCCATAAGGAACGTTGTCTTTGCTAACGTTCCAGTCATAACACATGTGCAATGAAAAGACTACATGGGTATGAAACAGAATGCAATGCTATGATATTCATATTACCTCGATCTATTTAAAGTTGGCCTCTGTCATGAGGTATGACAGCTCTGTTAACAGCTACATGTATTTAACCCTAAGTAGTACTCATTTGTTTTAAAGTGATTACATGTTTCACAGTCTCTGTCTATTACTAGTGTTGTTCTTAATGGTTGCCTTGGAATATACATGAGGAGGTTTGAACTTTTTATCAAAATCCATTTATGCTGTTCTAAAGTCCCGAAGCTACTGTTCAGACACATGTGTATTCACTTGGACATCTTTGAGCTGTGACATCATTTATAATATATGACGGCTGTCAGTCCAAACAAATATTCCTCTATTGCCTCTGAGGCAGCTTTGACGTTGTCTACTGTACCCTTACAAGGTTGTCGCTGGCCAGCTTTAGTGTTATCTTGATTTACGATGCAGCTAAAGGGATTTGCGTTGCATTTTTCATGTGCTGCTGCTTGCCCCCTGTGTCCCAGTGAGAAAGTTAACCCACTCTCCTGTGTCCCCTGTGTCACGTTGCAAGGACCAAGGTCATGCCGGAAGTGTGTCACACTCTCCTCTCTCTCTCTTACACAAGCACACACACACACACACACACTTATGCTTTAGAGGCTCTTGCTTAGACATGTAGTGCGTGCTATTTTGCCAATTGTGAAAATGTGTTAACTTAGGCAGTCACTCATGCACGCATAAACACATTTTTCCTACGTGTAGACACGTGCCTGTTCTATGCATCACACACTGACATGCTTACACCTAGACTTGGCTTTAGACCTGCACAGGCAGAACATGATGACAAACACACCTGTTCAGTGTGATACCAATGTCACATTGCACGCAGCTCAATAAATCAGGGTGTGTGCTTGCATAAAATAATGTAAATGGTGTCAAAACAGGTATTTTTTCAGTGCAGAACAACAAGATAAAGTAATGTACCTGGACCAAGAATGTGAGAGATAGAAGATCAAATCAGCTCAGATATGAAACAGCTTCTCCTTCTTCCTGCTAAAAAAGGAATGTCTAGTAAGAAAACAAGTTAATCATCTTCCTGAGAAATTCTAAGCTTGTAATCATGTTTTGACATGTAATCTTTCTTCTTGCTACACACACACACACATTCAAGCTCTGTCTCTCTCCATCTTCCCTCTCCCACCTGCTGCCAAGCCTCTTCGTGCTCTTTGCTCCCCGTCACCCTGCCGTGGAGCAACACAAACAGTAACACTAGCCCCTATGGCCAAAAAAGCTTAATTACACTGGGCCGCAGTGATGGAGGGGCTCCGTGTGTGAAATAACAAACAGGCCCTCCTGATTAATAAAAAAGGGAACCAGGTTTGCCGTCTGGTTCTTCTCCACAACCTCCACTTCATCCAGCAGCTGCAGTCAGGTGACCCGCTTTGCTCACGTCTGTCTTCCTTGCCTTTTGTTTTGCTGCAGATGGTGGTTTGTTGGTGGAGGGTTTAGGTCTACGAGTTGCTTAATATGTACATAGCTTTGTCAAACTGGACATCAGTATGCACAGGTCAGAAGGTAGGAATTTGCACTGTAGTGGGGTCCTATCTAAGGCATTTTTAGACTTTATTCAGTTTGTTTTGGTTATTTATTGACTGTGCTCTGAAGACAGTGGAGCAGAAAGCATTCATAACAATCATAGCAAAGCATTGTGTGCACTCTAAAAAATTATTCAAAGCATTACAAAGGACCTGGATGCAACCTGATCACAGGCAAGTCACATAGTGTAGATCAAGTTTTGCATTTGAAAGTGAAAAATACATTTAAATTGTGCTCCCTCAGGTGGTTGAGCAAATTTCATTATCAAATGACTAGTGCGTGCTTTCTCATCCTGCTGTGCACTCACACTCTTGATTACCGACAGTTAGCACATCTCTGCATGTTAACAACATGATTCCCACAGGTTCACATCAAGAACCAAACACACACAGTCCACACCCCACCTAGCATATATATTTAAAATCAGTGTCTATACTTGCACAGCATGGGGTTCCTCTCAAACACTATCCTGACCATGTTTGTCAGTTTATTTGTCAAGCTTATTATTTCTGTTAGATAAAAAGTGTCTGTCAGAGCCTAGAGGTGAAAATACTTCTGGAAAAATAAAAACATCTATACACAGATGTTTTGACTGTTTAATGAGGTGGTAACCCCAGTGACACTGCTTAGCATTTAAAGTCATGTGCCCAAGTGAACAAAAGGAAATCACACAGAGAGGACAGAAATGAGAATGAAAAGTGTTACCCATTCTCAGTGTGTTCAAAGTTCAGAAAGGTAAATGGAAAATCAGGGGGGGGAATGGGAGTCTAGTAAGCCTGTAGTATTCAGAGAGGACATACAGTACATGGGAAGAAAATGAGAACCTTGGTGAGTTGCTTGAAACACATGAAAACACATTTAAGAAATGAAAAGTTTGCGCCAAATGAAAAAAAGAAGGCTTAAAAACACACTCCGATCAAGTGCCTCCCACAGTGCATGCTGACCCCTAATTACTGTTCATTTGAGTGAGAGGGAACTACTTCCAGGTCACACCTACTCAATCTGGAAGCAGCAACGTGAACTTTAGTTGACCCACTTTGTCTCTCAAGCTTGAGTACAACAACTCTCTCTAACAACCCACGCTCTCTCTCTCGCTCTCTCTTTCTCCCTCTCTCCATTGGTCAGTCACTCAATTACATATGTGCGGGTGCATGCGCGCACACACACACACACACACACACACATAGTATCTCAGTTTTGGGAACAAATCAGGAAATTGCTCATAATGCCTTGGCCACAGAGTTAAGACTCTTGAGTGGAGGGAACAAAACATAACTGATTGTAACTCTAAGAGACCTGATGAGAGATCTTCAGTCTTGTTATGATTTAATTTGCTATGCCACGAGGAGATCTACCTTTTAATGGCCATCTCAACCTTTTCAGGTCTTTCTTAGAGCCCTGTTCATTTATTAACAGTGTTAATTTCCTCCTCGTGTCCATTTTACTGTAGTTGGCCTCCACTCGTCCAGTCCAAACAGAGCTCCTACAAACCTCTTCTCTTTGGAAAGTGCTTGCTCTGAAATTACGCTCTATTATTAATGCTGTAGACAGCAGGTAATTACTATCAGTCATGGGCTGATCCCATTTCCAGATTGGCTTTATTGTTCTACCTATGCCTTGAATTCAAACAAACGCAACGCACAATGAGGCCAGGGTTTGGGTTACGCACTGGCCGAGCCTGGCAAGGGGCCCTCTGTGCCATGGTTATGACACCAAATCCTTCTCCGTCGCCACAGTCCTGCCCCACCACTTCAATAATGCATTCTGATATTATGCCTGTCTCTGCAAAGAAAAAAATCTCAGTCTTTGATCCAATAGGGTCTTTTCAGTGCTGTGATGCAACTGAATTTAATCCAATCCAAGCCTTTTGATCCTCTTGTGGATTATGTTACTTTTTCTTTAGCTCTCTCGCTCCCTCTCTCCCTCTGTCTGTCTCTTTCAGATACACACACACTTTCTATTTTGCTCTCTTCTGCTCTCTCCCACTCCAATCAAGCATAGGTAGCCACACAAAAGGAGTGAACTGAGCTCATCCAGTCACCAGCGGGCTAGCTCTCTTTCTCTCTTTAAAGAGTTGCATCTTGTGCAACGCTCATGTGGGGAGGCCTGTCCATTCAACAACAGTGCTCACAGAGGGACACCAAGGCACCTACATAGCCTAACATATCCAGACGGGACACAACCCCAATGGTGTTTTAATCTAATAGCCACACTATATCGGCAGTCGATGGCCCTTTCAAGGATTACAGGACTTAACCCACAGATCAGGCAGCAGATGCACTAATAAAAACGATGACTTCCTTCTATTGGTGTAACTGGAATGAGAAATGTATTGCACAAGAACTTCCAGAGACACTTGTTGTCATGTGGGCAAATACTGAGGCAACTCCCTCGACAATTTACTGGCTTTCACACACCATATACCAGTAATGTACCGTAATAGTGATAAAGTAACTATTACAAAATAGTCCAGTGTAAATGTTGAAATAAAGTTCATATGTATTTATTATATTTATTGAAAAATTCAGGAGAGCACAAACAAAATGTTGTTATATGCTCATATATACAAGAGATTAAAACTTTTGCACGCCTCTTACATACAGGTGCATTGGGGATGGCCCAACTCTCTATAGCTCAGAATGAGCTGTATACTCCTGCACAAGTCCATTCCACAAGCCCACAAGCAATTTTATTTAATTAACCTGCTATGTTTCAGCCTTTTTCAAGCTAAATCATTTAGCATTGGCTTGAATCACAGCTCATTTTCTGAATGTTGTGTTTGTAAACTTGAAGCTTGAAAAGAATTGTAGCTATGTATCCACCTTGAAAATAGTTTTAACAAAGCAGGAAAATAATTATCCCATTTCCGCAACACGATACTGGCAGCTCCAACTGCACGACATCACTGTTGAATTCAGCAATGGGAAATTATTCAACAGGCGCGTTATGATAACTGCTTACCAACAGGAAAGGGAGACAAAATTAAGTAGTGAGGCAGTCAAAACACTTTAGGTTTGTGATGGTGGTCAGAAACACGAGGAAACATGTGTTTTCTCCACCCGACAGTTTGAGGTCATACGTGTAGATGAGATATGGCGGACCTCTGAGGAAAAGCTTAATGCTCATGTGGTCTGTACAAAAAATGAGTTTGACACCCCTGCTTTAAACAATGATCCAAAATGGCATTATTTTCTAAGTGACCTATCTATATTCAGTCTGTGAACAGCAACAGAGAGGTTTCATATTGGAGGTTCATATACACCAGCTGTTTGAAACCAAAATGCATATTTATATATTTATGCATATATTTACAGTGAAACACATAGGATACTGTGGCACTTCAAAATAATAAACAAGGTTTTATGTAACAACGTGTGACATATATTAAATGTTTTTGTAATGAATTTTATTATGTATAATCCTCCTTTAGTCCCCGTGGAAAGATAATAAATCTGTGAAACTTCGGATGAGGTCATAAATTCAGCTCACCAGGAATAGAACTACTGTCTCCATGGGCTGGACAAGCTACCGTCTAAGGAAGACTGGGCTAAGTTTGATGAACAAAACAAAACTCATCCCAAGCAAAATACTATGGTGCTGCCTTCCTAGAGGTTCTTCAACAATTTAGTCTTGTGGTAGGGTTAACAGTCACCTGGCCTGGTCTCTACCTCTTTCTGGTGCCCACAGAGGAGCAGACCTCTGTGGACTCTTTGTCTGTCTGACTGGAGGGAGCGTTGTTAAATCCACATGGGAGTTGACCTGGTGCCCTTCACCGACCGACCACCTGCTGCTGCCAGAAATGAGACTCTTGAGCAACTGCACAGGCCCCCAACAGTTATTTGCCTCTTTTGTGTCTCGCACTTTACATGATGCCTTGTTCCTCTGTGTGTGTGTGTGTGTATGTGTGTGTGTGTGTGTGTGTGTGTGTGTGTGTGGATCCTGCAGGGCGGTTCTTTTGAGGTCTGACCTGAGCTCTTCAAACTCAAAAACATACAAACTGGCTGCAAATTCATTATTTGTGCAAACAACCATCTTTGTCCACTGTGTTATCCTGTCATATTATATGTAATTGCACTGGTAAAAAAGTGAGAATATCAACCTTCAGGGTTTTTTTTTTTCACAATCTTTGATCAGTGGGGACCAGTTAAAGGCTATGAACTCTGATTACTGAAGTGGTCCCCTGTCAGTTCCACAGACCCTTGATGGTGATTAGCTATGATTGCAGACCACTCTTCATGCCCTTTCCCCTCTCCATCCTCCTCCCCATTTAGCCTGCTCTGAGGAGAAATGAGGCCTACAAGTGTTTTCAACTAGGCTGGAAGGATACAAAAAATATATTCTCCCGGCTCACAGGTTTCCATGATGGTACAAGACCAAATTTGCTTAATGGACTGCAGTGTGCCAGAGCTGCATTATTCAGTTTTATATTTGCAGTTAAAAACTTCAAAACGAAAACAGGTCAGGTGAGGGGAAAAATCATATGTAGAGCTTTGGGGATGCACAGTGATTATTCAAACTGCAACTTGATTAAACAAACTGGTTGTAAAGATCTGTCTTGTTCTTTCTCCCAGTGATTAAAAAATTGAAAGGGAGATACTGCTGATGAAAAGAAAAAAAGATGGTGAAAGACAAGACACAGAGTAGAAGAAAGTGTAACGAGTCCAATGTGTCTGACACATTACCCAAATCCAAGAAGCCTATCGATTACTGGATTCTGTAATGCCTGCCTGAAGGTGAGAGGAGAGAGTGGATTGTTTAGGCTGTGATTACTTAGCATAATGATGGATCGTTATGCTTGCACATAGAACAGTCTGCACCTCCACGGCCTTTCCAATTAACATACCCTCCTGAGACGCCTGAATGATCAGCAGTGTGGTGGATCCATACTTATTTTCTTTTCATTCATTTTCCCTTTCTTCTTTCAGTCCTGGATGTGAATCTTTGATAGTGTTTATACTCACAGTCAGTAGCCTCTACTGGAGGTGAAATGCAGATTAGAGCTTTGGCTACCTCTACTGTCTACATGTTGGCTCAAAGACAGAGAAAATATTACAGATGACCAACAGGATTTTTTAATGATGATGATCATGGTAGTTTCACAATCCATAAATTAAATTAACACACAATCTGTTGCAATTAATGAAGAGGAGTTGTGTAAAGTGTCCTGTTTGTCACCAAGTCCAGGGTTGGCTTAAACAATCAACTCTGTTGCTACTTAAAGCTGCTGATAACAAGAATGCGGTTTGTGCTCTCTCCCCCCCTCCCATCGCCCCAATGCAGAGTAGGGGCCATTCTGCAGTGGGCTCAGATGGATTTAACCTCCACAGCAGACATCTGTGGATAATCCATATCTTTCTTTCTCTCTCTCTCTCTCTCTCTCTTGCATTCAATACATACATACAGTATATGGAGACAGACAGACACAGAGAGAGCATATATGCAATGAGAGAGAATTAGAAAGAAATAATCTCAAGGAAAAAGGAATAGACAAGAGAGCCAGACAGATGTTTATACTCTTGTGTTTGCGTGTGTAGGTCCTCAATTGGGTCTTTTTTTCCCCGTTAGGCCAATTGGGTTTTTTTTCTCTCCACTTCTGACGGTTCCTCTTTAGGAGGAGAGTCTGGTCTGAGATTGGGGGGCAGCTTTCCTCTGACCCACTTCTGACCACACAGCCATTGTTCCTGCAGTAGTCTCTAACTGGTCTGGACATGGTCAGAGCCATCACTGTTGACATGCCCTCCACAAAGCCCTCTCTCTTTCTCTCTCCACTCATCTAATTCTGTATGGAAGAATCTGACATCTGTTGTTTTGGGTCTGTGCAGTGCAAGTGTATGTAAAGTGGGAATGTGTGTAAGTGTGTGTGTAATGGGGGGGGTTATGACATACAGCAAACAGTGTCCCACTAATGTAGGTATAGTGTGTGGGGGGTGGCTATGCATGAATGGGGATTACCCTGTGGTTGACTGAGATTAAGATCATCAGTGCATTTGCCATGCTGTCGGGATGCAAAAATAAGCCCTCTATGGTGATTACGAGGGCAAGGGCCCCAGCGAGGGTTCCAGTGAGCAGAGAGGTGACTGGGCATCTCAAGTCATGTTCTGACAGATGTTGTCTGTCAGAAGACACAGGCACTGATCCAGTAAGACACCAGACACAACATTGTGATGAAAATAAGGGTGAGGTACAGATTTAGCATTGTGCATAATCTCGTACACATTCCACATTTTCATGTCTATTGTGCTTGTCTGTTGTGTCTTGTGCTGCTGTCTATGCACCTACCACTGGTAGGCCGAGGTGATTTTTAATTTAAAAGCCTCCTTACTGTTTCATTTCCTTAATATTCTGGATAAATCAACACATAGCTCCTAGGCCAAGACAGTGAGTGCTGTCAGTAGGAAAAAGAACAGTTTGGTACGAAATAGATCCAAAAGTGAAACAGAAGCTAATGCTAACAGTTGGGCAAGATATCTCTCAAATTGTGCACTTGCACACTTCAGCCACTTCAGCATGTTCTAGTGCATGTTGCTTTTACACTGACAACCACGGTGAAACTCAGTGCACTGAACTGACTAACTGATAATGGCCAAAAAGTTCAGTGTGAAACAATGGAAACTATGGCAGTTAAGCAGGGGTGCTGTCCATCACCTCCGTTAAGTGTTATCAATAAATGATACATTTGGGACAACACTTATCATTGAAAATGCACACTATGACAGTAATGCTCAGTGCACACTGTGCACTACATCAGAGTGCACTCACAGAAGTGCACGATTTAAGACACAGCCTCTGTCTCAGTTTCATTTTCCTTGTCCTGTTCAGTTAGCGTTAGCTGCTGGTTCGCAAAGTCGGTTTATGTTGTACCATATTTTCTCAGAAGACTGTTCGTGTCATTCTCTGGCGGAGTTAACCTCAGCTTGCTTGTTCTCAAACAAACTCACTAGTGAGTGACCTCCTCTTGTCAACACCACGCCAGTTTTTCCATTGTTACGGTCTCACTTGAGAAATTCTGGTGGTGAACATCTATCTTGTTCTTCCTGTTTGTGAACAAAACAATATCTGTCTCTTCCCCTGTACTGTAAAGTTAATAATATTTACACATGCATACAGCACTTGACATGCATATTTATATGTTTGCAAAAGCAGAATAAAAAGCAGTAGGGTTTTTTATTTTTAGGTGTGCCATCTGAGCACTGCTTTTGAGATGTGGGTCATCTGAAGTGACATAGCTGAGGGCTTGGAATGATGGTGAGCAGTGTGCTGGGGGCACTCTACTACTTACTACTGGCCACCAGTCACTGAGAGAGTGAGAGTGTGAGTGTGTGTGTGTGTGTGTGTGTGTGTGTGTGTGAGAGAGAGAGAGAGAGAGAGAGAGACAGAGAGAGCGTTGATATGTCATAGTGAGAGTTGCCGACAGACACAGGCCAGGCCCCATGTGAGGTGAACTGGACAGAAATATAAACTGACATGCGCGCACACACACACACACACACACACACGCACACAGAGGCACATACACAAAGTATCTGCCAGATTTGTACATATGTCAAGATTAAAGCCATCCGTGACCAAACAATAGAACTAGAGAATCAGTATATAAGGCAGTAGTGGTACCAGTCAAATGACTTAATAGACTTCGTCTTTCTTGTCTATTACATTTATCAAATTGTCACAAATACAACACACATTTGCGATTACCAATGTGTTATCTTCTTATTTTGTATTTGTTTAAAAGCTCTGCATGAACATTTTTTCTGTTCAGCCTAGGAGCACCATAAATAAGGAGGACAATGTGGAAGCCAGTACTTGAAATTTATATGAAAAACAATTAGAGTGGCGAGGGAATGAGGATAGAACAATATTGATGGTGTCTATGTGCAGTGACAGCTTGGACTTAAATCAGCTCAACCAGGTGATGTCACTTTTTACAAATTAAGCATGAAACATAAACCACAATGGCAGTTTATGAGTGAAAGTTTTCTAAAACTTTTAATGCAAATGAGAAAATTCTTAGGAAGATTGGTAAAGGAAGCCCATCATTTATTTATTTTAAAAAACAAGGTTTGGTAATGCTTACAACCTGTGAAGTACAAGATAAGGAGTAGGTAAGCACAATATAACTAAAAGCATCAAGGACAGACTTTGTATGTAATGTTCACATAATTACAAAATAAGTACCAGTCATTCAAAACAACAGCAGCACCAAAATAAATAGTCTGTAGCAAGAAATAAATAGAGTACAATTTTAATTAAATTTCAGGCATGATAGCCTCCACAATGTCAGATGAGCCAAAATTCATCAGCATGTAGGTCTAGTCAGCATATTGTTCTCTCTCCTTCGTCTTCACAGCTGCTTTGCCAGGTCATCCTTACGCTGGTTTGTCAGGTGCATTACTCATGTTTTTGTGTTGGTAGGACATGCCTGCTTTACTCTGTAATTATGCAAACATTACATAATAACATAAACATAACAAAGTCTATCCTAGATACTCTTTGTTTTGTTCTTACCTACTTACCTAGTGCTTCACTGGTTGTAATCTAAAGGTTTTTTGCAAAACACTGAATAAGAAATACATATCAATTTATCAAACTGAATGCCTAGATTTTCTATTGCCATTATTTCACTCACGTCTTTTTACAAAAAACTCACACCTTAAAACCAGGAAGTGTTAAATGCTAATATAAAAAATAACCAGCTGCCGGGTGACTTTCCTACTCAATAACTACAGCACTGGCCGGCAGAGGCCCAGCCTGAAGTAACCTGATAAATCAGACTTTCACTCTGGGCAAAGTATCTGAAGCCTCAAGATAGAGGCTTGCTTCTTAGTGGCTGAGTATTTTAAAACTAGCCAGGCTAGTGCTGCCTAGTGCCTCCACTCAATTTCTCATTTAGCTCCACCATAGATCAGGGAGCCAGCCATAAGCTTCGGTTCGGTCCCTGAGCTTGGACGGGCTAATCAGTGGACTGGGGCAGGGCTGAAAGTGATAATGTTGAATTTAAATGGTGCGTTCCAGCACATAACATATGTCATGACCAAACAGAACTGACTGGTTGGAGCAGAAAGTATCTGCTCACCGTCACTGGCCTGCATAACATATATGTCATAGGGACAGACACAGTGATATGGCAGCTTTGCACTGGAAAACGTGTAGAAATGTGTCAGTTCCGATGGTCTAATGCAAATGTGTCACACTATCATATTAAATATGCATAGAAGAATTATAATTAGGTTACTGGGCAATAATCATGTCAGTGTAATTTCATGACAAGCATACTTTGGGCTGGCCCAAATACAGTAGCTCTGCAGCATCCTTAGTGAACAGAGATGTTTAACCACATAGCACTAATCACTTTGCTGTCAACTTAAGTTTGTGCTGAGCTTAGCCTTTGGAGGTACCTTTTCTAAAGACATCGCTCTAGAATTCCCAACTGTTTTTCTAGCTCTTTCATGCTTGCATGAGCTCATATAATCACTTACACAAAAGCACTCACTCACACACAACACTCACACACGCACACACAAACACACACGTTTTTATTTGCCATTTTTCCTCTGCTAGATTTATTTTGCTTTTTTTTCCTTTTGGGCTGTCATTCTTCTTTTATCTCTTCCTCTATAAATATTAATAATGTTTTGGAGAGGGAAACTCTGTAAGATTTCTCACACAAACGCATAAATTGCTTTTCAACACGACCTCGTATCTGTTGACTGAAAATATGCCTTCCACTGTTCACCTCGACACACAAGATGTTGGCTCTCAAACATTTTTGCCTTTGAAGTGGTCTGTGTGTGTGTGTGTGTGTGTGTGTATGCGTGCATGTGTGTGTGAAGTGCAAAAGGTAGAGACTAAAACCAATCTAGGGGACAGAAAAGTCCCACAGGTCCGCAAAGAATTCAAACTAGTAGTGCCAAACAAAGTAGGAACATAGTGCACCAGATGATGAGCACACTTAGACCCTGTTTACACGTAGCAGGATATCTATAAAAATGCCAAATTGGACATCTGTAAAAACGTACATGTATACTCTATATGTATATAGAGTTTTAGCATTGTGACATGATGGTCCCGGTCCGGTTGGTTTTCAGACCTCTGGTTGGCTTTTTAGATTCAAGATTCTAGACAGTCTGTATTACATGTCATTACACTAGTATAATAGAGTAAAAAGAGTAAAAGAGTAAAAAAAAATGTTTGTGCTCCTCAAAAATAAATAATAAATACAGTCACAGGCTTAGGCACAGACTTAGGCTGTCATTGTTTCAGTGTTCATAAGCCTTGTTGCTAAGTGGAAAAAACTTCTGGAGTCTAGTGGTCCAAGCCCTAAGACTGTGATATCGCTTGCCAGATGGTAGCAGCTGAAACAGTTCATGACTAGGATGACGGGGGTCCTTACTGATTCTTTTGGCCTTCCTGATGCATCGCCTCTTAAACAAGACCTGGATGGAGGGCAGATCACATCCGCAGATGCTTTGTGCTATGCGCTTTGTTTGGTAGCAGAGAAACTTCCAGACCACGCTTCCGATTAGGATGCCTTCATGTGGTACCTTGATAAAAGGCCTTCAGGATCTTTATTCGCATTCCAAACTTCCTTAGTCGTCTGAGGTGGAAGAGACGTTGCTGAGCTTTTTTAACAATCTGATCAGTATGGCTATCCCAGGTAAGGGAGTTGTTCACCCTTTCCACTGTAGAACTATTCTATTTGTTTGACATGTTTTTGACACCCTCCTCTGTATGTTCTTAAGTATCGTGTAAACGGATGCATCAAGAGGTTGGACAGTCCTATATAAATCCACTCTGCAACGCTGGATGGGAAGTAATGCTGTGGTGGGTTCGGAGGAGCGCTCATCTCATTTTTAATTAAATAAATCTCTCCTTAGCTTGCTGTCTGTCAGAGAGCATACATGTCTGCTGCCCATGCTCATTTCCACCTCACCTGCCCACACATCTCTCTCTCTCTCTCTCTCTCTTTCTTTCTCTATCTCACTGTCTTAATCATTTGTTCCCCCTCTGAATCACTCACTCACCTCACTGCCTCATATACACACCATTCTCATCTATATTCTCATATCATCATCTACAATGTGTGTTACAGTAAGCAATCCCTTCCTAATGCAGACCAGAAAGCCCAACAGCTAGTCTGGAGGAATGGACCTAGAACCCCTTGCCGTCCTCATCCGCTCCTCAGAGAGTCTGATGCAACTACGCTCTCTCCAGTGGTCCAGAGGACAGGATGTAATTAGAACAGAACATACTGAAGCAGTCTTCATTGTACACTCTAAGTTCTACAGGATGCAGGAATATTTCAAGAATGTCTGGGCTGCGTTGGCACATGTTTTTCTTCCAATGCAAAAACATTTTATGTATGTATGTATTTATTTATTTTATGAAGACTTTCGTTAGTCACTGAAGTTTTTCAAGGAGTGTTCTTTCATATGGTAACCTAACCTGATTAGACTGGTGCAATGATGTCACTGCTTTTGTTGTTGCTGTGTGATTTAAGGTTCAAGCTCAAATGCAGAGATCACACAGAACTAACATCCAGCACAAGCAAGAGGCACTGTATTGTAAATTCCACTTCATGAGAACACAGTTCTATGCTGAGCTCATTACAGCATTATGGTAGGCAGCTCTGCGTTGGTACTTGCATAAGGTTGCATAAAAACCCTGCTGTATATGGTGCATACCAGCTACAGACATGCTTATAAGTGATGCACGGTTGTGTCACACATACAATATTTAAATGATTCCAATGAACACTTATCAGGAGCAAGTATCGGAGCTAGAATAACTGTTCTGACATGTTTTAGAAGGCGTGGGAAAAAGCTAAAATGTAGGCCATGTGTTAATTTCTCATTCATTCACAATGAAAGAGCAGGCACCAATTTTAAGTATAAGGATGATATAAATATTTTAACACTTTTGAGAGTTCCAAATAAAGCATGAAGAGAGGTGACTACACCAATTACCAGTATTTGCCATAGAGTAACTTTAATTGCTTGGCAAAGCTTGATGCTCAACATTCTGACTGGAACTATTTTTAGATGTGGAGAATGAATCATTATTGAACCAACCTACTTGTTCATGCATTTAACGTTGATTCAGTAAGTTCCGGAAAGTTTCCTACAGTACTGAAATGTTTTTTCTTCTTAGCTTAAGGCTTTTCATCTGAAATAGGATGGGACATGTGGCTTTTTAAGTAGATGCTCATAAGAGCATTTAGGCAAATTACAGAAAGTGCATAATTTCAACATCAAAATTGCTGAAACAAGTAAGAATCCTTGATAGTATCAAACTGTCCAAAACATAAACACAAACATAAATTCATAACAATCAGTAATCTAATGATAACACTGGTAAGTGCCAGAGGTTGGCTGATCAGGGATGCGTTTCTAGACAGCATTGGTGCTAATGTAAATTCCTCAGTAGTTCTGCCACTGAGTGAAGGAATAGAAAGCTCAGGATAACGATGGAAGTTAGCAACGATGCTTTGTGGAAACCCTGAATGAAACCAATATCAAATCGAAAGAGCTGGAAAGAACAACTTGAAGAAACAAAGGCATTGCTGGAATATTGTACAGTAATTGAGAAGTGCATGGCATGAATTGTTCAGTAATGTTTCATTGAAATTTGAGTGTAGAGTTCCAGATCTGTTTCATCTTCTACCCTTTCAAGGATTCTTGAAAGTCAAAACATATTTATAACCAACACACATTCACCTAAATGTCACATGCAGAATGGCTTAGTCATCTCAAAGTGTTTTTGCTTTTGCAAACTAGGTAAAATCTCTTGAGGAAAATTAGGTTAACTGTGTTACTGAAATCACCTGTTTTCAATTTTAATCATGAAGCTGACATTTCATGCCAATCACCAATTTTTGGAGCATTCCTTGTTGTTTGCCATAAGCATAATACTATGTCTGTGCAAAGGTTATGGTCAAAATATGTATCTTTGTGTGTGTGTGTGTGTGTGTGTGTGTTCAGGAGCACTGTGGGTGGCCTACAAAACCCCATCTGAATTGCAAGTGGTAGGTGTGCTAAACATAAGTGCATTCCTAGTTGCTACAGTAACACTGTTGTGGTTGCAACCAACAGGTATAAGAAAGCTTCATTATGCAGTCTCTAATTGAGGGTTCATTTTGCTACTGAGGTGGAAAACCCAGGCCTTTTCATCCCTAGTCTAATGCATCCAGGCTTATGGACCGAACAACACAAGTATGGGGTGGGCTTTCAGAAATATTAGGCCATTGTATGGAGCACTTGGAGAGCTCCAGAGAGCTGTGGCCTGGGTCAATTATGACTCAAACCTTTGGTTTGCAAAATGTTTCCTTTGTACTCTTGTGGGCATATCAGACCAATGTAACACATTTTACTTTGGATGCAAATGAAATGGAAAAATTAAACTGTCAAAAACTGGCCACAAAATCAGATCACATTCTTTGACTTCACCCTTTTGGCTCTTTCGATCTCCCGCCCTTCTTCCCTCCCATCTCCTCTCTGACCCTTGTCTAACACTCAACTCCGATTAGGCCAGCCTCCCTTCTCCGCTCCAGACACAAGGCGGCCAGTTGACACCTCGGTGCTCGGGCCTGGGGCAAGAGAATGGCCTTATACGGTCACATCCAGAGCAGGGGACCTTAGAGTGAGAGCACTGCAGCACAATCCTCCACTAGCAATTCCTTGTTAATTCTGGCTACTGGTGCATTTCGCCAGGGCTGTCGTCAGTGTCGAGGACAACAGGCTGGTCGTTGCGCTCCGCCGGTTCTGCTCACTTAGAAGGTGGTCTGCGATGGGGAAGCCCCTCTAACAGAATAGCCTTCTCGGGCCATGATGGCTCTCTGGCAAAAGGGATGGGGTTTCTAAACTTCTGAGAGAACAACCTAAGTGGAGAACATGAGAACTTCATAATGTGCATTTTCCAGACACTGGATGGCACGCACACACCGAGGTAAAATAACAACAGTTTCTGATAGGATAGAATAGAATACAATCGATTAGAGCAGTAGACTATATAAAGTTCTGTCAGAGTTAAGGGACTTTGATCTCTTATATTATAATGAAAATAATGAACTTCATTCTACACATGCCCACTGAGACAGAGGGGGAGAGAGAGAGAGAGATGGGAATGGAATACAAATAGCAGAGACATTAAGAATGCATTAAGCAAGTGACTACTAAGGTAGCACATGTGATTTGGGCAGGCAGTAAGGATAGAGGGATGAGAGGAGGGCAGAGTGGAGGGGGGGGGGGGGGGGTACGAGGGAGTGGAAAGAGATAGGGAGACAGAGGCAGAGGACGGAGATAAGCTGCCCTAGCCGTGACATCTGGCTCAGCCCTGACAAACACTTTTTTTCTCCTTCCCTCTCTCTGACTCCCAGGTAATTCCCACAACTATTCACCACCCTTTAGGCCTCTGTGTACACACAGGTCTCCAGTGACCATATGGCATAGGTTCAGGTTCAGCCAGGGCTGCCTTTATCTCTCCAGCAGCACAGCAGGCCAGTGTCGGAGCACCAGCCCCACAAAAGCAGAGTCCAGAGCAGAGTCGAGGGGACAGGGCAGGGCTGCGGGTTGGACATGGGGGAGGGAAGGGGAGGGGTAGGCCCAACTGTCGAGGTCACATTCAGTGGAATTACACACCACCACCCTTGACCCATTTTCACCAGACAGAGGGATTTGGGCTTGATCTCTCAATATGTAGTGGAGAGTGAGGCGGCATATCATACACCTGGAATAATTACAGGAGAAACCAGCTTTAAGTTCTCTCATCTGACCTCACTGAGGGGATGTAAGTGTGGCTGTGTACTTGTCTATCCATCAATTTATCAATCCCTGTCTATCAATCTCTGTGTATTTGTGTGTGTGTGTGTGTGTGTGTGTGTGTGTGTATGTGTGTGTGTGTGTAGGGGATGTTCTCTCTATAAAAATAAAGGTGACAGCTATATTTGTCCAAACAAGATGAGCTCAACGTACCCAAAGTCCTCTAATGGCTGAGATTGAGACCCAACAGCAGGAGAGAGGGAGGCACCAACCACTTCCACTGTGGGGTCAATAGGGTAATCTGCAGAAAGAAATGATATTAGATGATGTTGCATAAGCCCCTGGCTCTCTAGAGGCAGGACACATGGCAGAGCCCTGCTACTCAGGCCCAGATGCCCAGCATTCACTGACCAGAAGTCAGACAACAAGTTTACAGGTAAACTGGTAAATCAGTGAGCCACAGGCACAAAGAACTCCCTGTCTCAAATGGCTGGCATCAAAGCCCTCTCCCTATCTACCAAACACACTGCATATCCCTTGACTAAATGCACACAAGAGATACAGAAAAAAATGCCCTATAGGCAGAAGCTACTAAAACATTCTTTAATGTCCTTGTCAAAGACAAACTCATGGAGAGGTTGTGCTGTGAATCAGTTCATTGTTAGAGATTTATCACATCAGAGCCCCTGGTTATATGGGTTTAAAGGATTTAATGTTGATATTTTAAAGAGAAAATGTACATTTGGAGAGAAACTCTCAACTATTTCCACAGAGTACTAAAGGATAATAAACTATCTAATAATACTATGCCTAATAATACTATGCCTGCCATGTATCACTGTCTGCAAGAAAAGATGACGGGGAAAAAATATTTCATGTTCATATTATGTATTGTGGTAAAACTCGTTTCGTACTCACAAAGCATTCATGACTGTTTCATAAGACATGACTCAACATTCATACGCAACCTTTTAAAGTGACATATGAAGTAGACTTCATAAGATATTCATGAAATATTTAGATGACATCATCAGCAAACAGGTTTAAAACACCAATGCTGCTTGGACTTTTATTTTGTTAAGTCCAGTTATCACCATTCTGTCTTCCACATTTTTTGAAAGGTTGGGTGTGAATGTTGAGTCATGTCTTTAAAACAGTCGTGAAAGCTGTGTGAGCAATTCAATGCAGTTGCTATGAATGTGTTATGTACTCACACTTCAATAAAGTGTTACCTGTATTATTATATTCATATTCTGAAAGTCATTGTAATCTGTTACGTAATGTCATTAATTTTAAAAAAACAGTTCTGTGTACATAATACAGTAATAAAATTGTTACTGTGAATTCTTTTGGCCACAAAAAACATGTCTTTGAAATCAGACACTGTGACAGCCCTAGGACACAGACATTATTTGGTCTTAGACATCCTGTGAAGAGCAGTTATCAGCTCAGTGAAAGTCAAGAGGATAAATGAAAATGGTCAGATTTTCTGTTCCCAACAAGCACAGTGGATTTCAGTCAATTTCATTCAATGGGTATTTTTTACAGTAATGCATTTGGTAATGAAAATTCAATGCAATTTGGTCCCCACTGAGGCAGTCATCTCTAACAGATGCATTTTGGTATTACATGTCACCTTGGGCCAATGTGTAGTAGCCTATTTTGTACAAAATAGCTTCAAGACCTCAAAAAGCAATTTGAAAAACTTTTTATTGTGCTTGTACAATCATTTAATATTGTAGTCAAATAATATACTTACATATTATGTACTATATTTCCAGGCAAATGCTTTAGACAGCAAAAAGAAAACATCAGAGCTGCAAGGTTCTCGCACACGCAGACAGGTCCAGCATTCATCTTCTCCCACATGATTTGTTCTCATATCTGGAATTTGTCAGGCAGAGAAACCCTTTGACGCATTGGTGTCTGCCTGTCAGCTGTGTGTGTGTGTGTGTGTGTGTGTGTATGTGTGTGTGTGTGTCTGTGTGTTTAAGGGAGGGGTGAGTAGCGGATGTGGGGAAGGGTATACCCTGGGTTATCTCTCAGTTGGCAGGGAGCAGCCCCTTGTGTATGTGGAATCTCTCCTCTTTTACTTTTACCACTGTTAAACAGGCACAAAGCCAGACTGCAGTAAACAGGGACAGGGCATTGCTCAGGGATACACAGTGGTTTGGCACAGACACAGGCTCATCAGTTTTTATTCATAGATATAAGTTACAGAATTAGATAAAAAATGCATCTTTTGATCTGCTGTTTTTAAAGCTTTTTATGAGCTCACAGAGAATGTAAAAAGAAGGCTATAGAAGCTGTAACACATAAAGGATGCTTGATGACTGCTCCAAGAGCACATTTTAGGGGACTGTTGTGCTTAAATAGGGCTCTGGGGGTCAGTAAGAAGCTAACACACTATCCCCTGCAAGCCCATAGAACCCCTTGCTCACAAACTTTGTGATCAAAAGTCATATATACATTTATAAAATGGATTCTTTGAATATTTCTTAGCAATGAGTGAGCCATCTTTTTTTTTGGACCAATAATACAAGAAAAGTGGCAGTTATTCAGCACAATAACTGGAGGTGATTGATTTCAAGTGAATAAGCCTTTAGTCACTAACAGAACAATACCATCATGTTTTCAAGTTTTCAGTGGTCCATGATCCCCAGAATGCTGAGTCAGATATAGTGACACAATCATCATGTCTGTTTTTTTTAGTAATGATGCCATTGTGGAGAATCCATATGGGTTGTTGATGACAGGACAGTAAAGCCTCTACATCCAATCTCTGCCAACCCAAATACCTTAGATTACGACATCACAAAAAGCATCAAGGAAAGACTTTGTGTGTAATGTTTGCATAATTACAAACTACCAGGCAAGTTGGGAAGATGAAATGGAGAGAACACTATGCTGACTACTGCTGATGAGATTTGGCCCACCTGAAATCATGAGAATATTATCACACTTGAAATTGTCTTAAAAATGTATTCTATCTAATCATGAGGCTGTTCATTGATAAAATGAAAGCAATAGGCCAGGCAAGCCTACAATTTTCTACCTCTGGAGCTCTCCCTACAGGTACCAATTTTAAAAAATGAAAAATAAAAAATAGCAACAACATTGTACATTCTCAGCAATCCATGTGGATTTGTTTACAAACCACACTATAGGAACTGGAATCATTTTGGAAGAGTTGTTGACTGACTGCAAGTGCTTGTAACTGCTTTGCAGCACCAGGGGCTGCCGAGAGAGCCTTCATTCACCCTGTAATGAGCCATCAAAGTGACTACGAAGCAAATGTTGCCTGGTGTGCCTTTTGTCTTATTCCAGCCTATTTTTGCAGTAAGTATTCTATAATTTCTCTTGATACTTTTGTGTCATGACATTCATACCTACTCCTTAACCAGTAACCAGTAACCAGTTCTACCATCTAAAGCGCTACTGAAACACCACACGACTCAGTTTGCAAATTAACAAGGGTTTATTTAAAAAGGAGAACAAACGGGGCACAACGAAAGTCACGTCAGTTACAAATAACACACAGAAGATACTGGATATAACTAACACACAAAAGATATCATCAATTAAACCAAGGTACGAACTAGGGTGAACGGAGAAACAAGGGAACAAACGATACCAGCGAGAATGTCCAGGGACGTGGGACGCAAGGCACAGAGAGTTCGTCAGAGACAGAGAACAACACGACTGACATAGAACAGATCCTAAGGTGGATTGACGAGGCCAGACGTCAGAGAATCAGGGAGACACACTTGAGTAACGTGGAGACCAGGTGAAATCAATCAAAACACAGGTGAGGGTGAGCGTGCACCAGGAAGTGGCTGGGAGCGGGGAAACGAACTGTGAGTTTGTGAGGCAGAGTGAGGGGGCGTGGTTGTGGCCAGGTCTGATGCAGACCTGACACACTGCTGGATTATATATTCTTACAGTTTTCATTGAGATTAAAGTCTGTGAATTTGTAGTCAGTATGTCAGATCTGTGGCTGGGTGATCAGTGGAGCATGGTTTACTACAGACTCACTCACCAAATCTTGAAGTCAGATGTCCAGGCCATTGTGGTCAGGCCCAGGTGAAATATGGGCTCTGGAAATGGAAAACTAGAGGAAGTGGTATCATAATGCAGGAGATCCCAGCCCAGGAAATCTCCCTCTAATATGCAGAGCTGCTGCTTGTCATTCCAGTCCTGGTGGTGCACCAGAGCTCCCCTCAGCCCTCTGCTCTGCTCCCAGCCAGGCCTCTAGAGATGCAGTCATCCTGTTAGGGGCTGTTAGCACTGATCACACACAAGGAAATCAGATAATGGAATAACTGAGTGTTCAGGGAGAAGGGACAGGACCAGAGACAGTGTGTGTTTTGACTGTGTGATAGATCTGTTAGGGAGGGAGTGGACTTGAGGTTAAAAGATTTTTGAACCTGAGTTATAGAAATATCATTAGCTGGATATGGTCTGTAAAAGAAGAGAATGACTGACTTCATGAGGAACCTAAATATATGTCACACACCTTATATTTGTGGTATTTTTAGATTCATACCCGCAGTCCATAATCCAGTTACTAGACTTTGGAGTTTATGTTCATGTAATATTCTTTTCATTCTCTATAGTCTTTGAGAGGTTGAACTGCCAGCTGGAAGCAAGATACATAACAAACAAAATACATAAAAGATACCATACGTCTTAAAAGCGCTTGCTCTTCACGAAGACTTAACTCCCTACATCACATGTGCACCACACACACACACACACACACACACACACACACACAAAGCTCGACTCCTTCTGCTGTTTCTCCTATTTTGGCCTGGCAAAAGAGAGAGTGTTGCGAGGGCTCATTTTTGCCCACTGATCCATGGGCTTGCTTTTTCTGGGTGTACTCCCAGGAGAGAGCCCTCCACTGCACTCCAGAGCAACTGTAGTGTGAAAAAGCCTGCTTCTAATTAATGTGGGCTTGACTTGCTTTCATAACTGCTTGAGTCTGCCGAGCAGAGCACCAACAAGGCAAAGGTGGGCTGGAGACAAAGGTACGCACTGGCCCATGTGGGCTTTATTAATGGAAGTGGCAGATCATTAACAGTCAGTAAATCTGTGGTGTAACAGGGGTGATCATGGGGATCTCTACACAATCTGCAGATTTATGTCACGCTCACAGGCTTTGGCTTTCCCTCCACAACAGCAGAGTGGCCCATTAGTCACTACAAATTGACATGTGTTTTGAAACCCTGAAGGTGCCTACTACACACACACACACAGACGCACACACACAAGGTGTTTTTAAAACACACTTAACCCCCACTCACCTCCACTAAGCAGCAGCTGGTTTCCACCAAGCTGAAGCAGGACAACGTCTCTCCAAGTCCTTGGGAATCACTGCGATTTTGGGAATGAACTGTATCAGGCATACAGAAGGGCCTTCTGATCCCCCTGTCCGATAGCATTACATGAAACATGCCCAAATATTTGTACAGGGATTTAATGTGGTCTTCTTAAAAAAAACATGTGCCTCAAAGACATTGGGGGATGTTAGTAAAAGGTAATTAATGCTGGATGTGAATGGAGATGACGTGTTTGTTTATGCGTGCCATTGCTCCAAAATCCTCCCTTAATGTGATTTAAGAGATTTGGGGTGGAACAGGGGACCAGTGCCACAGTCAAGTTTACTCTGACTCATTCCCCTTTCAACCAATCGGTAAAAGGGTCATCTTTTTCACTCCAGTTATTTTGCCGGTGGCATTTGCTCCTAAAGGGGTAAAATAGCTGTAACCTACCCCTAATGTAAATTATGTTGTGAGTGATGAGTCAAGGTTGCAGTGGTTTCACCAGCCAGTTTAAGTTCAGGTCACCAGTCGTAAACTAAGAGCCCTTTGAAAATAGTGTGTGCTTAAACTGAGTGGTTCTGTGTTTCTGTAAATACGGTTAGGTAAAAAGTTTTCCCTTGAGGGAATTGAAGATGACAAGGAACACAAGTTAAAGGTTTTTTCACCCATGTGTTATGTAAGAAGTTACAGAGACGTGGAGTGAAGAGAAAATAAAATAAAACAAACAAACAACAAAATCAGATTGAGTTCTCTGTCTGCTGTGTTTTGTAAAATGGAACCCTCAATCCTCAGTCGTAGTTTAGATTCTGTAGACTGGTAGGGAACTGCAGGACAAGCTGTGGCACCACCTTGTCCCAGTTCCTTTGAATTTACAATTTGTCTGACGACAAATATCATTAGGTTATGTATCATTAGGTTTATGTTACAATAGGCTTGATGAACAGGAAGAATAATAGTTATTAATTTCTTATTAATCACGATTTAAAATGAAACACCAGCGCTGAAACTATGTAGGCTGCATCCCTGCGCACGACTCTCTTTTCTTTAGAATGTATTTAGTACGGACATAGCAAGACACTTCAGCCATAGCAGTATCAGAATCCCTATGAACTTACGCATTAGGAAAATTGTTGGTACAGCATATATTTAAAAGAATGTTTGTGAACAGAGCACTTTAATTATTTTTTTTTTTTTTTTTTATAAGAGTTGCCAATCCTACATAATTTTCTGTTGCACAAAATAACGAAAGTGAATCTTGTGCAATTCTGTTTCACCAAATAGACTAATATCACATGGATGTTTAAAGCTCTGTGTTGCAAGCATAGCCACAAAATATGATCTTCCATGCATGGCCAAGACGAACGATTTGCTGCTGTGAGCTGAGCCTCTGAAAATGTAGCTTATGGGAAAGCTACTGCACTACATGGCCAAAAAATAAGCTAAACTAAGGAAAGCTATCAGATTTAGAAAATAGCTTTGCGACAGCCATGCTACTCAGAAATGTAGTTCAACTAGTAGTTTTGCTGCTTGTAGTGAAACTACTGCCCTACCTTGACTTAATCTTATGTCACCAAATAACTTGAAGCTTAAAACATACATTAATGATAAATTGCTGTCAGAAAAGATCCAACTGTAGCATGCTGCATTTAGCAAATAACTGGAATACTTACATACTGGTGTAATTTATCTGCTCAGATCAAAATATGATAGCACTGTTGTATCTGTATATGGTGCACTTCATGGTAGCAGAATACTGATACACACTACACTTCACTGCACTGCACTAGTAAGTAATAGTAAGTCTTTGGATCCCTCCTTCATGGCTGGGTTTAGACTGTTATGGCCTAACATGGGCTATGCCTCTGAGGAAGAAACAGACGTTTTCCTCGTTCATTTGTCTGCATGCCGCTGGTGTTGGTTTCTGTTGATCTGTCAGACCCAGTAGCTCATCAAAGCAGAATGCAATAGCCCAGACATTTTTCACCTAAAGGTTGTTTTGACAGGGGACTCTTGTTAAAAAAGCAGCATGAAAGCTCCTGAAATGGAACATGAGCCTGGGATGCTCTTGCACTGGTAAGTGTGAAGCTTGTTTTGTGGGCTTTATCATTAGATCAAAAGACCTCTCTTGAATCTGCTTTTCCTTTGGCATGTAAAGAAAGAAAATAATCTTCTTACAGCCTACCACCTGTCATTTTATATGAATCTCTCACAAAGCTCAAACACAAAGTTTCAAAACCATTCCACGATAGGAGATCCTCCGTAGACTGTGCATTGTTTATTAACCAACCAATGAGTGGATTTAGAGGTTATAGTTGCAACTATTAGTAGCTATCATGCCAAAGGAAAAAAAAGTAATTTTATTTATATAGCATTTAATGCAACAGGGTTGACCCAAAGTGCTCCACACAAATAATAATATACACAAATATAAAAATAATGATAACAACAACAATAAGAAGAAAAATCAAATAATAAAAATGATAACAATAAAAATGCAAAAAAGTAAAAGCAGTAATAGTAAAATACTACTACTACTACTACTACTACTACTACTAATAATAATAATAATAATAATAATTATAGGGGATTAGGGTGTATTACAGCTATGGGTCTTTAATTTAAAAAAAGAGCTCCCTCCCTCTAAACAAAGGGCATGTGGGGTAACCTGTTTGTTGTGCTGGTAGCTACAAACCTCAGTGATGTCACTCTGTATGTCTGTCTACACCATATCACATGAAGTATTTCATCAATGGCTTTTGCGTGTCTAGGTTTGGGTGTTCCTCATGCCACAAGCAACATGCTGCGGTTAAGTTGGAGTTTCCCTCCCTCCCATCATCACCATAAATTATAACGTGTCATAGTTGGCCCACACAGATGTTTCCCCAACCTGACGATTAATAGGGCAATTGAGCTTTCATATGAGAATAGGTAAAGCCCTAAAGAGGGAATGCTGTACTGAAATACGATGATGATGATGAGCCATCCTCTTTTTAAAATAAGAAGCTATTTTCCCTGGCCTGGCTCCTCTGTGAAACTCACTCGTCAAGACTTACTGTCAGTGTGTAGAGTAAAGTTCCTTAGCTGAGGAGCACAAAGCTAATAGGCTACACTGTGAGGCTAATCCAATCATGCAGTGGCTGAGATGGGATACAGGGGTGGGTGGGTGGCTGGGAGGGAGGGAGGGAGGATGGATGGATGGATGGATGAGGGGAGACTACAAAAGCTTAATGCCACTAGTGGGGACAGCAGAGGCAGTGTCTCAGGGCAAAACAAAGGCAAACAAATAGCAACACTCAGTGGGATGGACAGTCCGTCAGGCTTAGGGGAACAGACAAGCCTGTGTGTCAGCTAAGCTGTTAATGAAGGCCTCCATTTTGTCCGGGTATCTAGACGTGCAAGACGGTCGCACAGCAGTGCTGCAGGTGATGGTTTGATTTTATACGGTAGATTAGACCAAGTGCAAGGATGTACAGTGGTAATCCTCCCAGCTTTTCACACGCCTCTATTCTATATGTTTCTATTTATTCGCTCTCGGCAGCCGACTGGATCTCTGTATGTGATCCCAGCAGGGGACCGGCTCTTAAGCCCCAGGGCTGTCACTGGTACCCCTGCTCACATAGTCTTCACAGGCCCCAGCACATACATGTGGCATGGCCCTGCTGTTGTGACCATGTGTATGGTTAGCTTTATACAAAATCATTCATGGTATGTGTGCTCATATCAGGAAGAATGATTCAAAGAAGCAGAAAAGGAAAAGAGGTGTACTTAAATGCATCTTAGCTCTGCAAAAGAGCTAACAACAATCACCAGCCCACACACACACAAGAAAAAAACTCCTTCAATTTCCTGCTCTAATAATTCCACATGATCTTAAGCTTTTTAGAAGCAGTCAAAGATCCCATTTCCTTGTTCAGAGTCCTCCTTTGTGTAAGTCTTCTTCATCCTTGTCTCTACCCCCTACAGAGATGGATTCCCATAGCAGTAAAGAAACTGCAGATATTCACACAGAATTTGTCAAAATTTGCTTAGCGAGACAAACAAGACTGCCAGCACTGACTCTTCTTAGCCCCCCAGCACACACACACACACACACACACACACACACAGAGAGAGAGAGACAGAGAGAGAGAGAGAGAGAGAGAGAGAGAGAGAGAGAGAAAGTTGGGAGATGCAATTCTGAGACCTAAAATGGCCCGTTTAACATAAGTAAACATGTTTATCTCCAAGGAGCTCCTCTTCTTATCTGGCTAGAGACTAAGAAGCCCTTGTGAGTAGAGAAACCCTAGTTCCTTCAAAGTCAACAATGCATTAGTGGCATGCTATTCTCTCACATTCTCCAATTACCCTCTGTAATATAATCTAAAACTGATTATTGACCTGGTGAGCTCAAAGATTTAAAATGATTATGCTATTTTAGCTTTCAAAAAACCTCAGAATTTTTGCGATGTGTACATGGTTAATTCCACAGTTCCAATGTACAGTTCACTGTTGTGTTAGCTTGAGTCAACAAGCGCACATAAAGTGGATCACACAAAGAGGGTCTCAGATGTATTCTAAGACAATGGATGGATGCATGGAAACATTGTCAGTGTCCAATCTGATATTTTTTAATGTCACACAATAGCATGAAATCAACTCAATTAAAATATGTTAGTGTCTAATACTAGCAAACAACCATAACAACAAACTCTGTAGCACCAGGCAGTTCATCAAATTATATGGAAGGAGAAGATCCTTCTTTATCTTTATAAAATCTTTACTTTGTGATACAGCTTCATTTTTTGCACACCATGAAGATGTCACATGCCTACACTGAGTACTGTTACAAATTAAAGCATGAAGAATGCAAAAGGTCATCTACTCCCGTGTAATAAACCTCCCTCCCTCCCTTGTGTTCACACAAGAGAGATCCACTTAAAGGGGTCAAAGGTCACTGCTGAGTGCCACCAGCACAAAGCAACAAAAAAACATGTAAAACCATGTAATCCTGAGTATAACTGATGGCTTAACCTGTTTTTCCACTAACTGGCCTGTCTGTTTATACAGGGAAAAAATCCTCAGGATTAAAATAGGAAATAAACACATGATCTAATTTTAGAAAAATAACACAATGGTCTCTGGAAGGAATACGGTTACAACCATGATTCAATTTCCAAATAAATGTCAGCTTGAGAAATTTCACAGCAACACCCTCCTTTTAGTTAGTCAATGTTAAAGATCTCTATTTGAAATATACAGCTTGGTTTTGGCACCTGTTGTGTAGGGTAAATTAACACATTAGAGAAAGCCAGGCAGGATAGACTCAGTGGGGGGTCCTTTCTCCTCAAAGGATGGGAGGAAGGTAATCGATATCAGAGAGACTTTGTGAAAGTCTCTGCCTGCTCTGCCCCTATAGAGTGCAAATCAAGTGGATGAAACGATTGCGCTTAGGTTTCTGTGGCTCTTATGGGATGTGCCCCACCCCTCCACTCCATGGCCTCCAAGCACACTTACTAGGAGTAGACTATAGACTCCTCTTTTACTGCCTGGGTAATTTACTCTACACTGCATGCCCCCAGTCTCTACCCTCAAGCTTTGTGTCTCTCCCTGGGAGAACAAGCAGGTTACAAAGGCCAAGCTCAGAGAGGCAGAGAGAGGGAGGGAGACGGTAGGAGAAAGAAAGAGAGAGAGAAAGAGAACAAAGAACAGAAAAAGCTGAGAAGAGTTTTTTTGGAGGCTGAAAAAGATTAGGCAAAGCACAAAGTTTACTGTACAGGTTCCACACAGCTCTCACTGCTGGCAGTGGTAGATATCTGCTGCAGCTGAAATAATGCCCTGATAGGGAGAGGTGCCAGTGGGTATTTTGGGAGACAGTGTGGGAGAGAGATGGGGCGGGGGGGGGCAAGGAGGGAAGAAAGGTAAGTCGTGTGCTAAAGTGATAGGGAAGTGAGAGTGGGTGGGATGGAGGAGGTCAAAGTGACTGGTGAAGGGGTGCAAGACTGGAGGGGTGATGAGCAGGAGTGTGTGTCAGAGATACGTAGAGAGTAGAGCAAAGAGTGAGAGAGCGTATGTGTTAGTGTGAGTGTGTGTGTGTGTGTGAGAGAGAGAAAGAGAAGAGCAGAGGTGTAAGAGAGCCAAGGGATAGCTGGTATTATTGGTAGAGGGTGGGCAGAGATGGGGACTTCCCTCCCAGGGCCCCGGAAAGCATTCTTCTCTGTTCCTGAAGCTTATCAGGTTCCAGCTAAGCCTGAGAGTTGCATGGGAAAGCAGCAAGGCAGACTAAAGGACCCCTTTATAGATCAGAACTGACAGAGAGGGAGGGGGAGAACAGAGGGAGGGATGAAGAGAGAAAGTGAAAGAGGAGAACTGTGCACAGAGAGTGACAGAGGGGGGACACAGTAAGTGTGGAAGGATGGAAAATGGTAAATGGACTGTAAAACAGAAGCAGAGAGAGGGTGGGCAGGTGGATGGAATGAAGATCAGAGGGTAGTGAGTAAGTGCACAGTGGTCAAGATGAAGAGACCAGCGCTGAATAAGATAGGGAAAGTGAAAAAGTTTCTCACATCTTATTAGCAGTTGATACATTAGAGTACACATCTTTACCATTAACTAGCAGCTTATTAACATGCAAATTAGTTACATACTAGCCTTTTGTTAATCATCACAAGTCACTTTTTAATACCTTATACTACATGACCTTATTTTACCCATAATAAAATATTAATTAAGAAGTTCTCCAATATAAACTCCTCCTTACTGTTTACTGTTTACTTACATCTTTTTGATTGAGAGTAACTGTTCCTGAGAATAATTGTTCCTGTTGTACTAGGACCTTATAAGCCCCTTACTGAGCAAAGCATATTGAGATCATAATTCATAGTCAACAACTAACTTACTTACTATGACTAAGCAGTAATTAGAAGTTTATATAGGAGAAATTCTAGTTAATGGTCTACTATGGGTAGAATAAGGTAATGCAGAATAAGGTGTTAATAAGTGATTTGTAATGATTAACAAATGGGTAGTATGTTATTAATTTGCATGGTGATAAGCTGCTAGTTAATGGCAAACATGTGTACCCTAATCTAAAGTGCTAGTGGTCTTCTTCCAAGATTTGGTCGGAGTCACCTAGATGTACCCTAGCGTTAGCTTATCAGTGTGCAGAAGCAGTTTGAAAGACAACTACTGATTCCACCCCACAGATTGAGCCTGGTCTAGTGGTCATAGCCAGACTAGATGAACAGAACATAGACAGACATAATAGCAGGTGATGGAAAGCTTTGGGGAAAAGACAATAGCCGGGTTTCCATTCAACTTATTCAACTTAAGAATGGTGGTGGTAGCATCATGGTCTAGGGCTGCGTGAGTGCTGCCGGCACTGGGGAACTGTGATTAACAGAGGGAAACATGAATTCCAAGCAGAGCATGATCCTCTCTCTTCGGAAACTGGACCGCATGCATGGCATGGTTTTCCAGCATGAGATGCTGTAGATGCGAATAAAACTGTTTCCATTGACTTAAATCTCTCTAACCTATGACTTATTAGCATGAAGAGTATCCACCCCACAATAGCACATCAAATGTACAGTATATTCGCATTAGGGGATTGATGCGAAATTACATGCGTTTCCAAATCAGGACTTACTTGAGTAACTTAAATGCCCATTTGCAATTTGGAAATTTGGCTAATGTCTGCCCTCCTGAGGTCTGCCTGAGCTCAAGTCTTTTTGACACAAAACCTAGGCTTACACGAGACGCAAAAGAACTTCTACAGTAGCTAAACAACAGTAAATCTCTCATGTTAAACCGCTCACAGGGAAGGAAGCCTGAGCATTGCAGAAGCCTGTGTCATAAATTGGCCTAGTTTGCAACTCCGAATCAGGGTGGGCCTTACTGTGGTAAATTATTAATACACGCTATATTTAGGTGCTAAACGTGCGCACAACAAACCAGTCATCATTACCGGATAAACAGGTTATGTGCAGAACCATGTTTTCGCTGCCGCTCTGGTTATGTCATGCGATTGTTTTTTTTTTTTTTTTTTTTTTTTAAGCCAAAGGGATAATAAACAAGTTTTTTTGCTGAAAGCATAGGCCTGCCTCCTCGCATGAATCGTGATGTGTACAAGGCTGCGCTCCAGCGGCTAACTATAATGTGTTTTTGTAATCTGTGAAATGATATCGGTCCCCTTGCGCTATCCGTTTCGAGCGGATGCGATCAGTTTACCGTGCGCGCTTCACTGGCCACTCTGAATGAATTTGAGTGTGGAACAGGAGCAAGACTGGGAACGCGTGGCAGCAGAAAGGGCAGGATGATCTGATAATAACCGACATGCTTGAGGGATTCACCAGGAGAAATGAGATCATGATGTGAGCATTCCCTTGGTAGTCACGTCAGGATGGACAAAGAGAACTGGAATTGGATCATACATCATCATTCAGTAATATTTAGAATTCATTCATTTGTAATTAGTGACTAGTGAGCACTACGGATATGCTGCATAAAGGAATTGTGATTTTGTTCAGCATGTCCAACTTTGTATCATTACTGAACACTTCAAACTACTTGAAATTAAAACAAAGTGAAACAATACGATAACATGATCCAAAGAGTGAGATTTTATTATTCACCATAATCAAGTATTTTACAAATATTCTCTACATACAGTAAGACCATTTGCTTGCATCATAAATTATTGGATTTTTTTTTCTTCATTTATTGCAACTTCTGTTGCAAGCCCTTGAATGTTTCTCCCCTTCTCATACTACATACTTCAAACCAGACAAGTGGAGGAAGGGGGGTGGAGAGACAATGGTGGAGACATCTAGGTCTTGCCTCCAGAGACCATCAGATGATACTTCTGGCGCTGTCACTTCCTGCTTGCCTCCTGTACAGAGAGAGCGGAATTATGGTTAGTTGGGCCTGCCTTAGTCCCTCTGGTGCTCCAACCCTCAGCATCATCCACTGCTACTGTCTGGCTCTTTGGCTCAGTCTACATGCAGCACATCTTAGTAGGCTGTGATAAATTCAGAACCACATCCTTTCAGACAGTTCCAGAACGTGACTCTTATACCCCACCCCACCCCACCTCACACACAACCACATCCTCTACAGACTGGAGCGGATGACCAGCTCTGCTCCTGACCCTAATTAAAGAAGCCTGATGCAGTGGCCCTCCTGTCTCTGTGATGTAATAGGCAGACCCCTGCTGCTCATAAGAGTGTAATTAGGAGGGCCCTGTGTTGATGCTAATGAATACAGACTCGGTACTAATAGGCCTGGCTGCAGAGAGAGGAGGCGAAGGCTCCACACAGTCAATTCTCTTCCACAATCAGGAAGCAGAGGCCCACAGGGACTGCACATATGGCAACACCGACAAGCCAGAAATTAATACCAAAGTTCTGATCTGTGTGGACTGAGCATAGAGCAAGCCTAGATTGCACATTACCCCCTCTAATAGGACCTAACAGCCAGTTACCGGTCCAAGGAGGTGCAGACATGGACAACTGTGCACAATGTCAAGGCTGTGTGTGTGTGTGTGTGTGTGTGTGTGTGTGTGTGTGTGTGTGTGTGTACACACACCTGCCACTGTGTTGGCCATATTTCAGAGACTGCTTTGACTCGGCAGGTGTGATGGTTTGATTGGCTACAGTGCAGGTCGCAGGTGCTGAGGTGTAGCTTCAGCATGCATAGCATACCAGCTGTGGGGAAGGCTGGGCAGGTGTGTGTGGTCAGCCAAATTTGACTGAGCTTTGTTCGTCCTTTAGTTACTTAAATGCTCCAGCACAGGTGAAGGTTTGTGGGTTTCTCTGGCCACCACAGGGGCTTTGGCTACTGTATCTATCTGCACGTAACAGGTCAGGTGGAAAAATGTGGGTATGGCTTTTAAGTTTGCAACCAATGTTTATTTTTGTTTGCATGTCTACAGGGAGTGTTAGTATGCCAGGGCTGTTCAAAATGTTTTTACCTGTGTAGGAGCGGTGCATGTGCTTTTAATACGGATGGCAGTGTGGCACTTGGCATACCTGACACCATGCAGGTGAGAATACCAGTGTGCTGGCCTTGAGTATGCAGGAGTGTTTATTTGCCCAGGTGTGTGTGTGTGTGTGTGTGTGTGTATGTCCGTGTTTACCCTGGCAGATGAGCGTATGATGTGTTTGAGGGTGCAGCTGCTCAGTCCCGGGCGCGGGGCGGTTGATAATACTGCTGGGTGGGTCGCGTGCGTCTCGGCTGACCGTCTCCCCCTCGCCGATACTCTACTGAGTTCTCAAAGTAAACATCCTCTTCGTCCTATCAGGGAGAAGGGGTGGGGAGAGGGTGGGGTGGGGTGGGGTGGTCACTGCTCTGACATCACATAGGACAAGCCATGCCTTGCTGACCTGTGAATAACTGGGTTCACCCTGCTTAATGGAAGTAGCAGGAGAGCACTTCCTGAGCTGGATCAACTAGACGGGAGGGATTCATGCTGGCACATAGTGACAACATTACCTTATATGGGAACTCTACACTCCATGTCTAGCATACTAGTGAGGGCAAACAAATCATATCAAACTTCCAGGAGCTCCACGTTTAGCAAGTGGAATGAGTGTGTGTGTTTGTGTGTGAAAGCTCTGTTTACCCACAGATTCATGTGCAAAGTGTGTTTGTGTTTGTATGTGTGCGTGTGTAAGAAACACTATGTTTGTGTGTGAAAGCTGTCCTTACCCATGGATCCATGTGCAAAGGCTTGATATTGCTGAGCAGCACCTCCTCACAGTTGCCGTAGTCACTGAACACCACGACAGCAGTGGAGCCAGAGGGGTGCACGGCATCGATACGAGCCCTGTAGAACTACACAGCCACCAGAAAACACACACACACAATCTTAGTATAAGTGACACTCGTTCTGCTAAAGCTGCATCTTTCTGCAACTTTCTGCCAGTTACAAAATGCAAAACTATAATCCCTGGCATATTGTGGTTTGTGTTGCAGGGTTCTTACCTTGTTGTCCTCCCAGTAAAGTGCCAGGCATTGGTCACCTGCTCTCCAGGCACCCTGTCCCCCCAGGCCTGCCATGTGACCTGGATCTGATCCTTTAGGATTCTTGATGGACCCAGTTCTCTTTTTGGAGTTATGCTGCGAGTTGTGAAAGGTATTCTTCTGGGGTTGCTGCTGCTGCTGCTTGATAGGGCCTGTCCGCCTATGCTCTATGTCACCATTTTGAAGGTGTGAGTCTCCACCCATCCTTCCTCCACCCGGTGCTCTGTCCCCGCCTCGCTCCTCCGTCAGCGACGGGCCAGAGTTTACATTGCCCCCACCTTCCAAACTGCGGTCCACGACTAAGCCGGGTCGGTCAGTTCGGTTCCCCCTCCTGCGATTGCTGGGCTCTGACCTCCCTCTAGAGTCTGCTGATGCTGCTGAGCCTGACCCAGGGCCCATCGACTCAAAGGCTTTGGGTCCAGGTCCATTTAGCAACCCTTTCCTCTGGTTCTGAGAATCCGGACCATGCTGCTGATTCCTTGTTGCGCTGCCATGGTCCCGTGACCCTTGCTGATGGCCAGCTGAGTGCGTGTTGTCTCGGTGACCTTGTTGGTGATCCCTGATGTCTTGCTGGAAGCTACCGGTTGGGCCTTGCTGATGATCCTTTGAGCGCTGATTGAAGGAAGATGGGAACGTGGAGAAAGAGGGCGCTGAGACTGACATGGGCAAAGAGTTCGATATGCCATTGCTTCTTCCCTCACGCCTGTCATCATACCGGCGGTCCTGCCCTCCTCTCCCACCCCTATCCAATCCCCTCCCCGATCCCCTCCCCTTCTGTGGCTGCATGGGCCCCGAGGTGGAGGGTGGTGGGGTTGGGGTGTCAGTGCCAGGCTTGGGGAAGTCGGTGTCCCTCTGGAAGCGAGGGGGGCGATCATTCCTCTGGCCTCTCCCCTCGTTCCGTGGTGCGTTCCGGGGGTGGGGGCTCTCCTTGTGGAAAGCATCCGAGCTAGGGAAGCTCATCCTCTGGGAGTGCTCATGCTGGTGCCTCTCTGTGGGCTGGCTCTGGCTCTTGGAGTCTGAGAAAGAAATCAATTAGCAAACTATTAAGAATTAGCACTTTCACCCTGCAATGGAAAGTTTCAGGCAACAGTCTGTCCAAAATTCCGATGGTTTTATAGATTAAAAATATCCTCAAAAATGATATATTTACAGGCCAAATCTAGTGCTGCCATGGTACCTCTGCTCAATATTGTGTTTCGCTACAGTACTACTCAGGGAAATCTCTGAAGGCTTTGGATTCCCCAACTAGATTTTTAGCACCCAATAAGCAAGCAGATTAAATGCAGTGCCAAAGTTAAAAAAAAAAGTTTAAAAAAAGTGCCCACCCACTGCAAAGTAATGTCATATGCCTATTCAGAGTATCCAGACCCTTTGCACAAAGTGTCTGATTCATCAGGCTAACCTTACAACACCTGCAAAAATAAAAGTTGTCTGTTGGCTGGGGATCTTTCACTACTCCAGGGAGACCCCTCCAAACACCACCATCTAAAGAGCAATGCATTGGCCCTTTAGGAGTTACCCAATTGGCCCTCACAGACAAATCACAAGGCCCATCACAAAGCCTCCCCTTTACTTACAGACTCTTATTTAATGCACATTCCAAGTATGGATGGTGAAATGCACTACAAGGTGCAGTGATAATACAGACAGCCAGATACTACCATTTCAGCAGTAGGTGGTCATTATCTAAAGGAGAGTTTTGCCAGGTTGACTGGGTTAATTGCACAATGAAATAATATTTGCTTTAAAACTAAACCACGGACAGCGTTGCAATAGGTCATCATATATGAAAACAATCAACTTCAAAGTGACTTTTTAACTTGAATTCAAACCTATGTAAGCAATAAAAATGGACCTATTAGTCACAATCATATATTCAATTATATATTGTTACTCTGCTGATAAATCCCAGCAATGGTGCAGTATGGTACCATTCACCTGTGGAGGTACTGATATGGATGTCTTACCAACAATTTGAGAGGCTACATTATCAGTGTTACTACTGGAAATGGGCTTCAGGAACAAAGTCATTGCCCCATTTTCAACAAGGGATTTTTTGTAGCTCTACATAATAAAACAGAGTAGATTAAAATATGTCCGGTTTCTGAATTCTAAACAAATAGCTCTGAAGAAGTTTAAAGACATCAGCTAAATTCTACACCCTATCAGACGCACAGCATACAAGCCTTTTAAAAACCCAGAGAGAGATGGAGATCAGGTGTGCGAAACAGAAATGTAAACACCAAACAAACTGCCCCTCGTAGTCTTATATTAGTCCATTCCTCCTACCACATAACCCTAAGTCCATCTGCCTCCTATCAGCCTAACCCGATGTCAGGGATTTATTAAAAGCTGTCTAATATAACACGCCCCCCATCCCCTAAAACTCTGTCTCTACTCCATTTGAGAGCCACCATCTGTCTAACTCCACCACATCGGGCAGCAATCCTCCTCATCTGGGCAGGCCATGCAGCACAGGGAAGAGAGAAGCTGTTCAGAGACAGATTTTTCTTTCTTTTTTTTTTTTGCTAATTTCATTTATACGACACATCTCATTTTCAAGACCAATCTATCCACTGCTGTTTGCTACCAAGGCAGAGGGAAGGTGTTTTGATGTTCTTTCAGTAATTGCCCACGATGTTTCCCTCTGTCTCCTCCCCTCTCATGCGCTCAGAAATTGGAAATTCACCAGCACATAGTCATAAAACTGCTTCTCAGTCAACAATGAACTGTTATCCTTGTCCAAGCAAACTCATAATTGAATTGCAACATGCAAGTTCATTTCTGGGCCTCCCATTATGGAGAGGTAATGACTTGAGTTGTTATTGTTTGGTCATCACCTGCAATTACACTGCCTTGATGTGCCCTTGCTTGACCTGCTTTCTTGGTAACAACATGTTTCCATTACTTGGAAGTTACAGTTTGTTAACTCCCAAAAAAAGAGAATCAATGAGAGGCTGTTGTATAATGGCTGCCTGGTGTAAAACTTTGTCAGGAATATTTAGTCAATTACAGCATTTATAGGAAAGTGGGAGAAAAGTTAGGAGACTGCATCAATGGTACTGAAGTTTTTAGATTATTCACCAGTGTTAGACTGCCTGTTTTGAAAATACAATAGATAATGGTCAGTCGTGACAGGCAAAGGCATATCTATGGTGGAGGACTATACTAGTGCATGGCTGTCACTCACCGTCAATAGAAAATGCCCCCATCTTGGACTCTAGGAAGTCGAACAGTGTACTGGGTCCCGAGGGCCTTCCTCCACCCTCCTCATCCTCGTCAGTTCTGGACCTGCCACGTCCCCGTCCTTTCCCTGAAAGAGAGTAGGATAAGTGGGAGTTCACTAGTGGGTAGATTTCTGCTGAGTTGGGGGAGATGAGGAGACGTTTTGGACCCAATGTACACACAATCCCGCCTACCCCCATCCTAAGAAATGACATACTTTCCACTTTATTTGACCAAACTGCTAAACTGCCCTGCTTTTAGTCTGGCTTCCACACTCATGTTTCAGTAGTTTTCCTAGTATTTGTTTCCAGTCGTAGTCAAGGTTGAGCTAGGGGTTTGGGGGCTGGTACCTCTGGGTGGGGGTCGGCTGTGCTCTGCTGGAGGGGCTTTGTGTGGCTGTGTGGCACCACTCAGTAGGGAATTCAGTGCCACCTCTAGGTTGTTGTTGTTGTCCAGTAAGGCCTGCCTGGCGGCCTCCTTATTGAAACCCATCTCCATGATGTCCCTTAGGGCTCGCTCATCAACCTGAAACACAACGCACATGCACACACAAACACAAACACAGAGGGCTTTAATGGATGCATAGTGGACTGTACGGGTAAGTTAATGTGTGTGTGTGTGTGTGTGTTAGAGTATGAGCAAGGCGTTCCCATACTCAAACACTGTCAGTATGGGGCAACGCTAACAACAGATCAGACTGAAAAGGACAAGTTTGTTTTTTTTACACTTAAACCCTTTTTTTTTGACGAATGCTTCTGTTCCGAGAATTTTCGGTTGTTGCAGTAGCACCTCCCCTACAGAACAGCTGCAAAGGTGCACTGCTGCAATTTTTCCTAAAATGCATTAAACTTTTGTTTGTAAAGACGTGAAACTCACAGAGAGGTCAGTAATGTTCATAAACGATCAGAAAACAAGGCTCTAAGTGTAAAAAACAAACCTACCCTTTAATGGATGGATACATGTCAAACTAGATTGTGATGGTGAGATTATGGGGTTGAGCTGGGGGCTATACCACACCACTAGTGTAAGGGCTTGTTTGGGTGAGTGAAGAAGATAATGGGGGTCGACATAAATTTCCTTGGTTTCTTGGCTACACACAGTGCTTACAGAGCTTTGGTTAATGTTCCTGGGCTCTTACGCTCCAAAACCCAGCATTCAGTGACTTAAGCCCCGACCCTTTAACCCAAAACACAAGGCTCAATATTTATGGTGGGGGATGGGGTGGGCTTTTCACGTCAGATGGGGTATGCACTGGTGTGGGTCAGAATGTTCTGCCACTTAGCATGATCTGAAGTAATGCCTGTCCTCTCCTCTGGAAACCAAGTGAGATTCTGTGCTCACCAGATCTCTGTACATGCCCTCCGGTTTGCTCTCCATAGAGCTCCTTTCCCGCTCCTCTCGCCTCCTCTGGGTGCCCTCCCTGTTCCTGTAGCTTGAGCTGGGGTTACTCAGGTTGCCCCCCGCATTGCCGCCTCCTCCAAACGTGCGTGTCTAAGGAATGGGGACAGAAAGGAGTGAGGTCAAAGGTCATGGTGGGCTTACTGTCTGCAGCTGAAAGTTCTGCTGCACTTCTAGGTAGAGATGCCAAAGCCATCCAAACAGGCCTTACATACACACATGCCTTCTGTATTATGAGAAGTGCAAATACCTGGGGACAAAGAACTTTGCTGGCTGCACAACGTTTCACAGCTTGGAAGTAAGCCGTGTAACTACTGTATTTGCAGCTCCATTTAAAGGAGAAATCCAATGTGAATCAATCCATAGACCTGTTGTTGGAGAGTCACAGAGTGCAGTCAATAAGAATGAGAAAATTTGATACAACCTAGACTGAATAGTAAACAGTCAGCTAACACTAACTGAATGGGGCACAGTGACTTACTTTTAGTTTCATTTTCCTATGCCTCATTCAGTTAACGTTACCTGGCGGTTCATTATTTGGTCTCTGTTGTATCAACTTTTCTGGTTCTTTTTTCGACAGACAGTACTTGGTGACCTAAAACAACAGGGCTCTGAATTGATTCAGACTAGATTTCTCCTTTAAACTGCTTGCTAAGCTGTGATTAAGATCAACAAATCTTAGTGCAACAGTGTTATAGTCCGTTCTAGATCATATATACAGCTATTACGTTGACTTTACTCAGCATGCTCACCTCTTTGCTCTTTGCAATCTCAGCAATAGCAGCGATTCTTTGCTTCTCAAATTCATCGTTCTCATCTGCTCCCTTTGCCACTTCAGTCGTCTTTAGTGTCTTCCTCTGGTCCAGCTCATGGCTGTCAACTTCCTCCTTACGCAGGCACTTCTAGCACGAGAGCAAAGAAACCCACCAACCCATCCATCAGTCTGTCTATGTGTCTTTCCCCAAGAGACATTTCAGAAAAGAGAGGACAAACTGAACAACCTTACCTGTCCGAAGGGCACAAAAGGAGGTGGTCCACCCTCAGCTCCGATATGACTCCGGCTGTGTTTAGCAAGGCTCTAGAAAGGTCAAGAGGTCAATACCAAATAAGTCTTATTGTAATACACCTGTTTCAATAGTCCTTTTGATGGCATAGACTTAAGAGACTGTGACAGTCCCACATTCTTCTTACCCTCTGCAGTTCCCATTTCTCAATCATGTGTTCCACCTCTCCGCCCAGGACTGAGATCTTGGAGTCGTCCAGCAGCAGAAAGCCATTCTTCACAGAGACCGACCCCAGCAACTTAATTTTTGTACCCGGAGGCGTGTTTAAACTGTAATTAAAAGAAAGAACATCATTCATAAGCTCTGATCAATGCTTAATTAAGGTTAAGGTTGCTACTGGACAAAACAAAAGATCTGAGCCTTCACATCAAGCTATTTTGAAACAACTGAAGTGAACATTTTCCACATCTAACATGAACTGAGAACCAAAACCACCATTATCTAGCCTACAACTAGCCTATAACTATTATATTTGTGACAAGATCACAAACAGTGCTGTTATAGAAACTCAATGTGGACTGAAAGTCAAAACAAGCCAAAACAAAGTGCATGGCTTGAATGGGTCTCTTGCAAGAGTTCCAAGAGGCCATATATAGTCCTCCCTCCGAGCAGCCCACTCAGGCAGAGAGAGACGAGGGGTAGAAACGCACTCTTTTTCCCGTCTGTCAGCCAGACATTTAGGAGGGACTCCAGTGAGCTACGGGCCCATGAGAAGACATTTTGATTAGGGAAAGAGTGGGAGAGAGTACTCCATTTACTTCAGAAATGGTCCAATAAGCTTGTGTGTGTGTGTCTGGTGGTATGTGGCCATAGATGGATGACATTTTCTTAAAAACAAACTAGTAAATTGTTCAGACCCCAAAGAGCTTCTGTGCCTCGTTGACCAAAAATTGCATTACTTCACACACCTCCCCCACCCTTGTTCTCCACCACGCCTTCATACACGTCTGCAGTAGCTCAAGATTAGCCTGAATATAACCCTATGGTCACACGTACGATTTGAACAGGCAACACTTGTGGCTGAGGAGGCGTTGCTAGCTCATGAACAGGCAGCCATTCATTGGTAGTTGGTTGCTAACTTGCTAACGCAAATAGGTGGCCGGTAGACACACAGTATATCGCCACAGATGTATTTTCTGGTTACAAAACCTATGTTTTCAGATTTAACAGTCAACATTTCTCATCTCATAATACAAAATATAAAAGTCATGAGTTTAAAAAGTTAGCTGACTTGACTTTTTAAATTTTTTGATTAAAAAAATCACTCAGATTGGCTATTATCAAAAATCGCCTGGATTTGTCACCCAATATTTGCATAAAATGGACAGCTTTTCTATTTCCCCCCCCCACCTGGCGATGTGTAGCCAAATCGCCTCCAGTTGCCACCCACTGTCAATGAAAATAAATGGTGGCTCGTCGCCATGCATCTTATGTTTTTGTCACACAGTGGCCAAGGGGTAAGGCGACCCTGAATAGAAGATGACTATGACATTCTCTGTAGAACAAATTTTGCCTTATATAGTAGTGAAATCCATCAAAAAGCATTTTATAAGTTATTGTTCTTTAAACATCATGAGAGCATGAGATCAACTTAATCAATCTTTTGGATAAATTTGCCACATTTATATTGAATGAACAGTAACATATGAATAATCACTTTCCATGAAGGTGCAGGGAGTACATTGTAGGAGGCTATAGCCTATCTACCAAAGTAGAAAAGGCAAACATAAAATTATGTGCATTAACCACAGAAGTCTGACTATGACTGCGGTAGCCTTGCGTGTCAAAGGAGACGAAGTGTCCCAGTTTTGTGTGAATTTAAACAATCAATATTATCAAAACTGGGTCAAGGGGTATTGAAGTGCATGTTATCACTAAAAGCTCATTTTCAACGGCACTCAAAATGGACCCTTACTGTTACCCCCATGACCCATCTCACTCCTTGACTTTAACACTATGTCTGGCTGCTACTGCACTATCCAGCCATAATTGTTGATAACCATCTATGGATTGACTACCATGCAATGTTGTGGGACAATATTTTGGAACTATTATGATGCTTAGCTAAAACCATGGACAACTTGTAGTCTATCATAATTACTACTGATTGTACTTTCTCTGCATGACCCCTGGCAGTTGGGTTAGCCCCTTGAGTCGTGGATCTGCCCAAGGTTTCCTAGACTAACTAAACATAAGAGAGTTTTTCCTTGCCCCTGTTGCTCTTGGGTGCTCCTTCTGTAAAGTGCCACGAGACAATACTGTTGTAAAAGGCACTTATGACTGAATTAATTTTGAATTATCTCTTAACTCTCCATCGCATATGGTTCTGTTGTAGGCCTATGGGACACTGCCGGCTCATTTAACACAAATAAAGTTTTTGGTGCCCTTTAGATTGTTCCCCCCATTTTTGTGTAGTCCTCATCTTAACATTAGGGCTAATACAGTGCATCCCCAGGCATTGTCCCTCATTACCAGGAAAGCACGCACGCACGCACGCACGCACACACAGCTGCCCTGGTTATTGGCCCTTGATTCCAGAAGCCTAAGGACTTATGGAGGGGTAGAAGGAGGAGGGGAATGGTCAGCCCAGTCATGCATGATGGCCAAAATAGCAATTAGAGATCTAACCCTCCCAGTGTCACAGTATCCTGCTGAGATAAATACACAGGATATGAGTGCTTGATGTCCTGATGCTTGCACAAACACATACACGCACACACGTGCACACACACAGCTGCAGTGCAGACATATGACTTTCAAAGACCCCCTGCTTACTACAACCCCTACTGAGACAACCCCAACACTGATACTTCTCTCTCTCTCTCACCCATACACAAACACCCTCTCTCTTTGTAGTGAGTCACTTCTCTCTCCTAATGACTTGTGGACATCAACAGTAGTTAGCGTTGTGCGCAGGATCTGAGGAGAGGGAGAGTGCAGGGAGAGTGCGAAAAAGCCTAAGACTATGTGAGGATAAAGAGCTGCCTGTTCTTTAGCGGGGACCTGCAACCATGCCAACCAACTCCTCCACCTGTAGAGGCTGGCCAGGCTCCACGGCACGATGGCGGGAGAGGTAATTAAGACTGGTGGCGCTTGACCAATGAGATTGTGCAGACTTTGGGAGCCAGAAGCAGGGCAGATGAGTGAAGGGCTCTGTGTGTGTGCGTGTGTATGTTGATAAGTGACCTCTCCTCCTATGTCTTTAAGTGAGTGTGTAAGTGTGCGCACATGTCTATGTTTATAGGTGACCTCTCCTCATATGTATGCATGTCTGTGTGTGTATGTTGATAAGTGACCTCTCCTCATATGTCTGTAAGTGAGTGTGTAAGTGCACACACATGTCTATGTTTATAAGTGACCTCTCCTCATATGTATGCAGGTCTGTGTGTGTATGTGTGTGTGTGTATGTTTATAAGTGACCTCTCCTCATATGTATGCAGGTCTGTGTGTGTATGTGTGTGTGTGTGTGTGTGTGTGTGTATGTTTATAAGTGACCTCTCCTCATATGTCTGTAAGTGAGTGTGTAAGTGCACACACTTGTGTATGTTTATAAGTGACCTCTCCTCATATGTATGCATGTCTGTGTGTGTATGTGTGTATGTTGATGTATGCTGATAAGTGACCTCTCCTCATATGTCTGTAAGTGAGTGTGTAAGTGCACGCACTTGTGTATGTTGATAAGTGACCTCTCCTCATATGCAGGTCTGTGCATGTGTGCAACTGTATGTTGATAAGTGACCTCTCTTCGTGTGTATGTGTGTGTCTGTTGATAAGTGACCCCTCTTTATATGTGTGTGTGTTGTTGTATGTTGCAAGTATGCCTGTTAAAGCAGTCTCTCCTAAACAGCTTGTTTCTGTGTAACAGGGGTTGATGGTGGCAGAGCGTGTATGTGTGCGTGTGTGGATGCTAAAGTGGCAAGTGGCAAATCCTGATACATTTGCATGTGTATGTTGTTGCTATGTCAGGGTAGTCGTGTGTGTGTGTGTGTGTGTGTGTGTGTGTGTGTGTGTGTGTGTGTGTTGAGCAACGCACTGCCTGGTGAACATGGAGGCTATCCAGTATGTACTGCAGCATGCTTTTCTTCTGTTTTCCCAGCTCTCTTTGCAACACACCATTCCACTCAGCCTCAAGGTTACACCTTCCATTTACACCTCACTTCTTCCTCCTGCTGCTCTTTTGTTTGTCTTGATCTTCAGGTACTGCACCTGCAATTACACTGGCTTGGAGAGAATATTATTGCTTTTAGACTGCCAGTCGCTAACAGCTTTTGAAAACAGCTTTTGCACTTCAAACAGAATGCCAGAGAGAGTGCAACTGTGGACCAATGTGAAGTGCCCTGACAAAACTAAGACATGAAGTGCACCGTGCAATTGGTGAACCACAAATGACTAACAAATAGATCTTTGCAACACAACAGCAATATCAAGATCAGATCAGTTTCCTTCTGCGATATTAAGGATTTCTGACATTTGATACCAACATTACCCACATTTGAGAACAGCTGAACAGCAACATTATCAGCCTATATTAAAAGGCTGACAAATGGCATGGCATCTTAACAAGGCACGTTCTTGTGCATTGCATGCAGCTATTGTGTGCCATGAGGGAGCACTACTACTCATTAGTGTTAGTCATGTAGTCTTGTAGTAAAAAATGATTTAAAGCATATAGTTTAGTGGTATAGTACTACTGATCCCTGAGTGAAACTTGTGCATGGCATTTTACCCATCTCTCATCGGTGATGACCACACACACGCGCACACACACAGACACACAGCACAGAGTGACTAGCAGTTAACAAAGACTAACCCAGAGTGGTCGGCAACCACTCCTGCAACTCCCAGTAGCAGTTAGCAGTTAGGTGTTCTGCTCAAGGGTACCTCAGCTCTGGATGAGGATAGGAGAGAGCAATGACCCACTACTCCCCCACCCATATTTACCAGGTGCAGATTAAACTGGCTACACTTCAGTCTCAAGTTTGATCATCAAACCAGCATGCCTCTACTTTTACCATGTTTGAAACTGATTTTAGCCCGCCTACCTTTATTCCATTAGTGCTACAATGATGTAATATCAGTTGATATTAACCACTGAATGTACTGCAAATCCGAAAGTAATAAATCAGCCTCAAATGATCAAAAACATTCCTGTGTAATGTTAGAAGAAAAGGGTTCCTTACTTTCCTTTTTAAAATGCCTCAAGTTGTCTGAGTGAACTAGACTCGCTTTTGTGCTTCCTTGGGAAAATTGGGTCTAAGAGCCATTCACTAGAAAATATTACATTTCCTCAACTGCAGTGCTTTGACTTGGGGGCACTATACTAGGACAGGAAGGCAGGTTTTTGACTGTCAGTAGCAAATTAAATATAAGGTATCATAAGCAATTAGGCATATTAGGCAATTAGATATAATATCAAATATTTCATAATTATTTGGCTTTTTAACTTAAAACTTTTACATCTTCTTGAGTTACTTTCCCATATTCTCACACCATTTCATTCTGAATCACAGCTTTTTCTTATACAAGATCCTCAACTACTGCTCCCACAGTTACTGAACAGTTGAGATAGTAACTACAACTAATCCTGTAATCTGCCATGATAATTAAAGGCATTAATCACAATCCATGTAAATACTTACCAATAAATGTGCATTTATTTGTAAACCAAAGAATAGGAACCAGCAATGATCATTGTCAGAGTTATGTTGACTGATAAGGTAATAAACACGATTTCGGTTTCATTCAATTTCAGTTTCAGCTCGCTGTCAACAATCTGCAATTGTAGTAACTGCAAATGAGTGCGAGAGGGGGCAAGGGGGCCTTCACTCACCGCACAATGAGCCATTTCACCATCAAAGTGACTACAAAGCTGGTAAATTAACCTAAAGACAGCATAAAATGTTGCCTGATGTGCCTTTCAATGTGCCCTGTGATACTTGTTACATGCACAATGTCTTCACCGAATGAAACTGAGTCAGTCACAAAATTAAAGCAACGTTGTCTAGTAGTCTAAGACCAGAGAGAACAAGGGGTGGAAGAAGACAGTACCTGATCTTGGACAGGTGTTTGAACTCGATGCCCGCGCAGTTGGTGTGCCCATCAGTCATCTGGATGCGGAGCATCCTAGGGGCACCCTGGGATTCCTCGTGATCTTTGGGGGCAGCTACATTCCGTATCTTTTGGATCTGGAGAACACATGGTCCCTCAACCTGAGGAGAAACAAGAAGAACAAGTTTTCCAGAGAAATAACTCTCTCCCACAGATAGGGTTGCAAAGGGGCAGAACATTCCAGGTACATTTATGGTGAACTTCCAGAAATTTTCCATGGGAACTTTAGTTTGGGAATTTGGAAATATTCCAGATTGGAAACTTTCTATGGGAATTATGGAAAATCATGGGAATTAATGAAAAAATTTAAAGACATGGTAATTTACACACATAAATATTACAAAATTGTTTTGTCATGAGCAGACATACATGCAAAACTATACCACAGATCAGACATTTAGATTCAGATTAATTTATGAATAGAACTTTCTAAATGCTTAATTCTTTCACTGAACTACAAAAACATTGTTACTAAAAGGTGACCTATGATTTTTGCTAACAAGGAGCTGGCCATGACAAGAGCTCTGCACAAACTTAGCACATCTCAGTCAAGGTTACATGGCAGCAGTAATGTTTTATAAATCAAAAGAACACAACAGGCCCAGACGTAACGACAATTAATGTCTTAACCTATCAAAAGTAGAGATTTAATTGTTGAGTGCAGGGGCAAACTGTAAAGCTTTACCACTGACATGCAACCTCAATCGAGGGAGTGTGATGTGCTAAGGTGCAACAGATCTCTCATCCTGAGTTATCAAAAACCAAAGTTCACCTCTCAGCAGGCAGCTAGGATCATAAACACCAAGCAGGAAAAGTGTATAGGCAAAACCTTCTGCACCACCTACAGAGTGTGCAAGCATTTCATTAGGCTTATGTGAGTTACTTTCAGTTTCGACCTTCAATGTGGTGACGCTGGCATCTTGCAAGCATGGTACATTCACCAAGAGAGCATAGAGGGAGCCGAGAGAGCTTCGATTACCAGGAGTCATTTAACCATCAAAATGACTATGAAGACACATAACCAGGAAAACTTGAGTAGTTCCTCTTCAAATCTCAGACATTTGGCATGGACATGAGAACGGGGTTTTGAGGATGCTTTGATGACGATGTCACTTGGGATATCATTGCATGTAAGGGGTGTGGCTTCAATAGCTCAGCCGTAAGTAGTATGCTAGGTGTCTGTGATGAGGAATAGCATAAACAGTCCACTGTATTTCTGATTGCTTTAGTCAAGTGGATGCCACAATGTATTTAACCATCGATATTGAAGTTCCTGCACCTCCAATTTTGGAAATCTCCATATATTCCAGGCAATTCCGATGAAAACTTGCAAAATTCCAGGAATTTTCAAAGTTGCAACTCTATTCATAGATGTCTGGTTCTATCTTGTGAACTCACTGACAAATCTGAAATTAGAATGCAAGCCCTATTTTCAACCACTGTTGACAAATAAATGAGACAGTTGTCCTTCCCTGCCTGAGAGCAACTGCAGGTTATGATAAGGACACTCAAATGAAACCATTATCCTGCATGATCCAATGACGCTCTGTTATAAGGAGGACAAACAGCTCATGTGGTGATGCAGGGTCTTTTGAATGAGCAACTACCACCATCTAGTGGACATAAAAAGTAAGTTCATGAGAGAGGGATCAAGAGCCTGAGGTCCCCGTCTCCCTCTTCTACTAAACAATTACCTGCAGAAGGCCCCAACAAGCTCACACACATACATGTGCATGCACACATGAAGTTCACAACACACACAGTTCGCTTACCTTTTCCACTCTTCCACTATTGACATCTGTAGGCAGAATACTTTTTCCGATGGGTCGTAGGTCACTCTGAGGTGAGAGTAGTAGAGTAGAGTCAAAGTCAGTGTCTTGCCTGATCATGTGCAACTGTATGCCAAAAGCATATCTGCATTTCTAATAAACGTACATTGTAAAACTACAATCACAGAGTTCAGCTCAAAGCATCCATGTGTTAGGCTACCTTGTGAGCTTTTGGCCTGACATATGTCTAGGCAGGGTAAACTCTGATGCACCATTAGAAAATGTATTACAGTAATTTCCCTGAATATAAGCCACACCACGAGTCAACCTCTGGTCAGTGTTTTATACAAACTGAAAAAAACAAAACCATGTATTGACCTCACCCTTGTATTAACCAACATGACTTCTTGTATCACAATCAAATCAGATCATGTAGAATGATGAAAAGAAATGCAATCAGCCCTGAACCATGTATAAACCTCATAAATGAAGAAATTTTACAAAAGAATGTAACCTTTGTTAATAATTGGGAAATTATGGTATTTGCTCTGCAGAGCAATCTGAAGTCAAGCCCATTGCCGCTCATTTCTCAATCACCAACAACCCCAGAAACAATCACAACCATGGGCAGGCTTTCTATGATATGCAACCAATGACTGAAACTGCATTACTGCCTAAGGTGTATTGTCTAGTGGCAGAGAGGGTCTTCCAGGCATTCTCTTAAGGCCTAACTATCTCCACATGAATGAAAAAAATGTGAAACATGAATAATAGTTTTAGTTAAAATGTTGCAACAAAGTTAGCAATGGGGAAAAGACATTTTTCATCCAATCACATTTCAGTCTTCAATATGTCCCACACTGGGCCTTCACAGCATTTTCAGGCACCCTAGCAACTACAAGAAATCATACATTTGAGTTGATTTGATTGATTCAAAACTACCTATAGTAGCCAGGACTGACTGCTGGTCTGGATTCTGAGTTTTAAAGGAATACCCTAAATCTCTTGCACTACTCAAGCACTGAGTCACTGTTTGTTTGACGTGAGTGATCAGTAACTCCAGCAGCTGCTCTTCAGTAACAGCAATGTCTAAAGGAACACACCCCTTTTGGAGGAAATATACACCTTTTCCACCTCCCAATTTAGGTGTATATTTCTACAGTTCATCCAGCCATTATCTTATCACATCTTCAGAAATCAAGAACTGTGACTAATGGAAGGACTATTTTCAGGTGTGGTAGCAAATTTTCTGATGAGAGAAATGACGGTATAGTTCCATGTCATAACAGCCTAGAAAATTGTCACATTTCATTTTCTGGCGGTCTTAATACACTTCCTAACTACAAAAGTGTCAAGTTTTGAATAGAAAACATGCCACAGTTCTAAGTCAATTCTGAGTAAGATGCTCACGGGTGAGATGCTAATGATCGACTCCAATGCTATGATCTATACTAGGTGCTACCGTTAGACCGAAAAAACGGCTGGATGAACTGGAGAAAGGTAAAAGTCAACTCTATTTCATGACATGAGTGTGCTTCATATAGTGTTATTTAGCTCCTTGTTGGAATTATTGGTGATGAAACCCATAAAATACTAACAGAAGGGTAGGCTCACAGGGGAGCACAGTTCAGCAAGTTGAGCTGCAACTGTGGGCGGTCCGACTGGCTTTCTGCAGTGTTGTCATATGAGGAATGTTGATTGCTATATGGTTACTTTTATGATTAATGATATGATTTATGCACTATTAATTCTGAAATGCAAACATGTTATCTGCTGGGAACCTCCCAAAATCTCTCCTACTGTTTTTTACTCAATAAAAATTCCATCAGAAAAAGACTGACCACAAAACTCACAGTCCGCCACTGGTGTTGTCCCACAAATTGAGTAAATAACCGCATCTAAAACCACTGTTTGTAGACCATCTCTTTCATTTCTTAAATCACCAAAATTTAGGGACCAGGCATCACTTTCCATACTAAGACAAAATAAAATATGAAATAAAATAACTTCGACATAAATATATATGTCATTACATTGAATTTGATGTTTGTAGGCCTAGGTCTAATTAGGCACCTGTCACAATGTCTCTGCATGATCCTAACGTGAAACTAACTTCGTGCTAATGGAAATAAGCAGGCTGCTGCAGATTTTGATCATGTTTTCTATGGCATCAGTTGACTTTGGTGTGTAATGTCAGGCCTTCCACATACCAGCTCCGACATCATTGCAGAGCACTTTTGAATTTGACTATTTCGCTTGACCCCGCACATTGGCAACGCACAGCATGCAGCGAACACAACATAGCAGCCTGTGGAATCACCAAAAGATTCTCTTGAATAGCTCTGACAAAATAGAACTGAATCGTTCATGGATTGACTATGTCTATTTCCATATTGGGACCAATATCCATTCCAAACATCGGATTGGTGCATGCTTACAAAAAATCCAGAAACCCATGGCTATTTTAGTCCCTGGAAAATCAAAAGTGAAAGATTCCCACACCTATTCTCCATCCCATGTTATGGGAATGAGTTTTTTGTCTGAGTAGAGAATAACATTCTGTTAGTTGGTTTTGCCACTATTGAGAAAATGGTCTTTCCTCAAAACTACCACTATGGATTACATAATCTTGCTAGTCATCTGGACTCCTGGGGTATATGGTGCAAGATCAAATCACCTGTTTGCAGGTTAAGATAACAAATAATAACATACCCATTATCATTAAGTGATTTACTTACATTGAGTGCAATGCGAATTATGTCACTGACTGAAGCTTTCTCTACTGACCCCACACACTCTTTTATGCCTTCATCAGACAAATGCCTGTATGGGAACAGAATATACACATTTTGAAAACAAAAACATTAGGCTGCTCAAAATACATGTAACAGTTGACTACAAGTTATCTGATGCAATCCACGCCGAAATGTATACTGCACTGGCATATTCATGAAAAGTTATTTGCATGAATTACATTTGTGATGATCAAGGGTCTTAAGGTAACTAGAAATATCTTAACAGCCTCTGATATAGCCCTCTGAGTTCAGTTTTCAGCTGACTGAAAAGTGAACTGGATTTACAGAAAACTCTCATCATACTTGGAACCCTGGGACTAAGTGGAGCAATGTCTCAGTAATGCTTTCCCCATTAACTTTCAAAACACACTCCGACGTCGCCAGCTCAACCAAGCACACAGTGAAAAGAACACAGGGCCAGGTGCTCTTTAATGTTTAATTGATTCTATGCATCGTGGTTTGGAGTATAGAATAGTCAGTCTAGAATTGTAGACCTCTAGGGTTAAGGGTTAAATCTTGAAAGAGAACACCATAACATAAGGATAGCTGTAAACCAAGTTACAAATAACAGTGTTGGGGCTTGTGTTTCCTATGTGACGGGCATACCTTGACATAATAAAGTAACATTTTCTATTACACACTAGTACTAGACTCACTGGGACAACTACGGGTTCTACCTCTCCAACATCTGCAATTCTGTAATAATCTGGGAACAATATTTAGGCTAGGGCATGATGATACATCAGACGCCTAATGTTAGCTACGCAGTTAGCGTTAGCTTGCAGTGACAGCAATCAGTGAACTTAGAATATTACAAGCTAACGTTAGCTGACAAAACATTAACCGTGGAGACTAGATGCATACAGTAATTTATATATAATTTGAAAGAGTAGTGATGAATACAGTTTCTTAAATTACACGTCAAAATCCGTTTCGCCTTAAACCTACAAGGGTAACCTTAAATTATTAGAAATTGTTTTGTGACATAGGTAGGAAGCTAGCAAGAAAGCTAACGTTATCGACTGCACAAAACAGGCTAACCTTAGCTGAACATGCCACACTAACAGCTACTTACCAGCCTTCTTTCGAGAGGGCTGAAGCTAATTCAGCCATCCCTCGATGATGAACGTCTCCAACAGTATAGCAATCGGTTTATTTATTATGTTCATACTCCATCTTATTTTCTAAGGAGAAATTACCATTTATTATTCAAAGTACCTAGGAGGCTACTTCCAATGCGCGACAACGAACAAAAACATTTGACCTCAAACTTTTAATACGTCATGGGTCAAAGTTGAAGATGAAAATTACGTCAGCAACATGTCTCCAGAGCAGCGCTGACCAGACAGGGTTGAACCTAGTTGCACCCGTTGATAAAAATTTCTCTGGTTAAACACTGATCAGTGGGATTGAGGCGGAGTATTCAATGATCTTTGATGCTTTTCCCAGAGCCATGTGCCTGGCCAAGTTTTCACCACTCTGGTTCCTCAGCTAGTCCAGAGTTAGCTAGTAGGCTATGCTAGGATTAAATAAAAGAAAAATATGCTTGCTTTTCACACAATTTCAAATAAAAAACTTTTCATTTGCCGGAAGAGCTTTATCCCGTCAAAGTTTTCTCTGCAAGAGAGCGATGGCCATGTTGGTCAAACATTACTAATAAAACATTATACAACAGTTAGGTCCGGTCGAACGATTAATTTCTGATTGAATGAGACGCATTTTACGCGTTTACTAGGAGTAAACAGTGGAAAAATACAATTTGGTTTCTGAAAATCTCAGAGTTGTTCGTGGATATCCTCACGGGTGTGGTTCAGCCTTAGGCTTGAAGGTAACCACACTTATGAGGATATACACTAACATCACTACCACGAGCGTTATAGGCCTATTGCCAACAGATCCATTGCCAACTAACAAAGTTTCAAGAAACCGATTGTATTTTCAACCGTTTAGTTTTTATTTATGTTCGTTTCATTCTCTGTCCCCCAAAATAGTTGTTTAGTTTTGCGTCTTCCGCTGCCAGTGGCCAATTTCTCATATATGCTCTGATAATAATTCAGATATCATGATAGTTATTTGTTTTGTGTCAGAGCATCATCTGCCTCCTGCACATGAAATCAGTAGTGACTGAAAAGTACAATAGTATCGTACCTTCTAATACTAACCATATGTGACATCTGGGTTTTCTCACTCTAAACAGTCATTCTGTTTATTTTACTTTACAGGTACAAGATGACGGGTTATCTATGAGAGGTTATCTGATAATGTGACCTTCATTAGAAATCACAGTGTCGTCGAGGAACCAGTTCATTAGATTGAAGAGGTGCATGTAGGCTAGCGTCCAGAATAAATAATTAACACTGGTAGTGTCACAGGTGTGCATGATGGGTCTATTCTGGGTACATCAACTGGGGAAACAGAAGAGCATGACTATTTTAGGAAGTTACACATTTTAAATGTAGTCTTAACCCTATGTATTGTGCATGGGATGGAGGAAGGTGGAACAAGATCACACATATGCATGTGTGATCAAATCTAGAGAATATTAGTTTTTAGGAAATGTGTATTCAGGTGGTTTAATTAGCCTCCCTCATCTCTCCTTTGGTGAAGACCAAAATGTTTAGGGCTGGTCACTTGATTTGCATGTACATTCATGCATTTAGCAGACGCTTTTATCCAAAGCAAGGATAACATTCAAGCTAGAGCGCAATGAAAAACTAACAAAGAGTGTATATTTCTAACACAAGATTTGTAGTATTTTAAGTTGAAAGTGCAATAGTGTAATAAATGTGCAATATGGACACACACACACACACACACACACACAAACACACACACGTTACCCAACAGTATCACACACCGCCAATTGTATGTAATGCAAAGGCAATATACATGTACAATGAAGGTAAATTTTGGTGGCAGAACAGAATATCTTGTCTGGTTGCAGATTGATCTTTGATTTTGGGAATTCTGACATTTGTTTGTTTGTGTTCTATTTCACTACAGCAGGCCTTAGTGAAGAGTAAACAACCACAGCATTCAGCCATCCTCTATGACACCTATCATCCAACCACAAGATGTGGTTTTACTGAATTAACATTTACTAAGAACAAACACATTATAAAATATTTCATTCAACAAACCTAAACACACTTGTCACTAGACATGTCATCACATGTTAGACTAACGTTAACTGGATATGTTGGTGATCACACAGCCTATCTATGAGAAATAAATGTTTCTGTTGTTTATTTAATTCTTTCGTCAAGGATTAACAGTGTTTTGGACACTTACATTATGTAATTCATTACGACGGTCTTGTTTAATCGAGTTAAAAAGGTAAGTCATCCTATCTTTAAAAAACGTTTGGGGTAAACTGTCATTTAGCACTGTTATGGCGTTCAGTTTTTCTTAATTTCACCCCTACAATATGGCAGGTAGGATATATCAATTTAAGTATATAAATATTGTAATAAATAAAAGTGGCTCTGCTATCGTGTTTGTTTTTCAGGTCCTACGATCTGGGTTGTTAATTAAAACTACAGGCAAAAAACCTTCTAGCTAATCAAATTGTCTAATCCAATAGTCCAATTGGAATGTTTTAACTGTTACGTTAGCCAAGCCCCTTGCAGATATGATGCCCTTGCAGACATATATAGCAGAGGTATTCAAATATAAGTCTGCGAGGGTCCGGACAAGCACAGATCAATTGTTCAAATTACATGAAAAACAGAATTGCATTAACTTTTGTAGTTTTAATCAGTTTTTGCTGAATGTCTTTAGTTTTAATTGATGTCTTTAATTGATGGTTCTAATTGATGCAGGCCTATGCAAAATCTATGTCTGACTTGTCTTCCACTTGTACAATTTAAAAACACATGCAGAGTCTGCAATTGCCATTCACAATATATAATGCATAGTCATGCAGTTTGTAAATATTGTGCAATAAGCATAATAATTCAGTATGCACAATACTGCAATATTCAGTTTAGTCTGAATGACTGTAAAGAGAACTGTTAAGAGGACTATAATGGCAATGTGGTATGGTATGCAAACTAGCACTGCAATTCAGTTTATTTTGAATAACTGTATTTTGATAAAGAAAACTAAAATAAAATAAGTAGTAAGCTGCTTTCCATATGCATGGTGGAAAAAGAATAAGAATAGGCCTACATTCAACTGTTAGTTGAGTTGAGCGTCCGACTCAGATGGGCAAAAATAGTTTCACCTTCTCTCTGGCTGTTGTTCACTCATTTTATTGTTAGAGTTCAAGATGGACCCCATTCAGCATTTCAGCATGCTACTTAAACCGGTGACCGATTACACACAACTTATAAATTAACGATATCAGATCAGAACAAAAGCTGCATGTTGTTGATGCAATACGTGATGCAATGCATACAGATGTGATATAGAACATGGAGATGCAAGCGGTCCTAAGCAATGACTGTGTATATATTGATATATAGAAGTGTATATTAGCGTGGACAGAGACTAAATCTGTTGGTATCTAACAGCGACTATCCTCCTCACGGCACATACTCAAAGCGCTACGTAGCATGAAGTAAGTTATTCCAGTTTCAGATTTATACTATATATACAGTCATTGCAATGACTGTATATATAGATGGACAGCGCATCAACCATAAAACTTGAATTGCCCGGAAGTCTATTCGCCCTCTGGCGGCTGGTTGCAGTAAAATTTATAACTCCGCCCATTCCCATGTATCTCTACGGCCAAGTAGCCCATTTGTAACATTTCCCCTTTAAAATGATCTAGGGGATTGTATGCAAAAAAACAACTTTCCTTGTCCTTCAAACAAAACCAGAATTGAGAGTGGTTGACTCATAATTGACAGCTGTTGCTGCAGATAGCACTTCCCGGGCCCACACTGTTATTCATTATGAAGCTGTCAGGTTTATTTTCGACAGCAGTGCCTTGTTCTGATGATTGTATTGTTAGTTGGCTTCAACGTAACTTCAACAGGCTATCAGTTGGGAAGTTCTTAGCAGCTGGTCCTAAGCGACTGAACAGTGTGCAGAAATTCATGAAAATAGCTGGGAATCTGTTATGCCTTGTGAAAATATCACATAGATGGTGGAGAATTAGCATGCAGATTATTAGCCCATTAACAATGGGATAGATCTGGGTCAGAATGAAGACTCATCTCAGTCCATATCAGGACCGGGGTCAGCCTATTGAATACCCCGGTTATATAGTAACCTAGATACCCCATTGTACGTCGAGTTCGGTGGAATAAGTCAATGCGGCCACCCACATTGGAAGGGACAACATGGAAGTAAATTAGGAGCTGCAGGTACTTTGGGCTAAAAAGAACTTAAACTAATGCATTTCTCAACAAATTACTATGAATGATCTTTTACATTTAAAGAGAGACAACCATGTGTACATTCAATGTATCATGGCTAGGGCAAACATCTGCGCTACACCACCTCACCACAGGGGTGCCCCAAGGCTCTGTGCTGGGGCCCTTTCTCTTTGCCATATATACCACCTCACTGGGTCCATTCATCCACTCCCATGGCTTTTCCTATCACTGCTATGCAGATGATACCCAGCTCTATCTGTCCTTTCCTCCTGGTGACTCCATGGTGTCAGCTTGGATCTCAGTCTTTCTGACATTTCTGCATGGATGAAAGAACATCACCTCCAATTAAATCTCTTCAATACTGAACAGCTGGTCCTCTTGGCAAAGCAAACCATACATCACAACATCAATCGATCTGTTGCTCCCACCAAGGTTGCAAGAAACCTGGGTGTCATGACTGATGACCTGCTGACCTTTGCTGATTATGTACTCCTTATATTTTAAATGCTAAAAACATATTAAAGTGCACCTCTTTTCTAATAGGGATGTTATAAACTCATCACTCAGTTTAGGAGATGTTCTTTTGTCTTTCAAACAACCAAGGGTCACTCAACTCAAGAAAAGTACTCCATCGAACTCCATCTGAGGTGAAGAACTAGACCTGTAGCAGTTCTTTCCTGTCAAAGGTTCTTGAAAAAGTTGTGCTCAAGCAAGTCTTGTATTTTCTTTCACAGAACAACCTATTTGACTCTATGCAGTTAGGTTTTAAGTGCAGTCATTGCACCGAAACAGCACATTTATCTGTAACAGAGGCACTAAAAGATGATAAAGCTTCAGCAAAGTTATCGGTTTTAATTCTACTTGACTTGTTACAATTGACACTGTGAGTGTGAACCATGCTCTTCTCTCGATTCTATCTGGAGTAGGAATTTCTGACAATGCTCTTGGTTTGAATTGTACCTAAAAGGATGTTCTGTCAGTGTTTCTTGGCAAGAGCTGTTACCAAAGTGTCATTAACTGAAAACAGGGGTCAGGTCATTCTTGGTCCCCTTCCTTTCTCCATCTACAACAATTCTTTAGGCAAGATCATTCGCTTCCATGGGTTTTCCTGTCATTGCAATGTAGATGACACACAACTTTACATGTCTTTCCCAGCAAATGACTCTACTATACATGCTAGGATTTATGCATGCTTTAACTACATTTTTGTGTGGATGACGAAACATCATTTGCAACTCAATCTCTCTAAGACTGAGCTGCGTATATATTTCTTGCCAATTAAGCCATTTCCCGGAGCACTGATGTCAAGTTAGATTCATTCTCACTAACCCCAAATAGATCTGCATGTAATTTGGGAGTCATAGTTAGATACACTTTCTTTTTCTGAACATATTGCTGCCGTCACTGGTCTTGTAGATACACATTGTACAATATCAAGAAGATCAGACCTTATCTCACACAGTACTCAACACAATCTCTTGTACAGGTTAAGGTTCTTTCAAAATGAGATTATTGTAGTGCTCTTTTGACTGGACTCCCTGCAGGTACTGTGAAACCTTTGCAGATGGTTCAGAATGCAAGACGTTTGGTCTTTGCTCATCCTAAAAGAACACATCACTCCGCTAGTTTCCCTCCATTGGCTTCCTATTTAAGCCAGAATTAAATTTCAGTCTCTTACACTGGCATTCAGGACTCTTGCTGGATCTGCTCCATCCTACTTCAATAATTTGATCCAGCCTTATACTCCTTCCAGACCACTTTGCTCATCTAATAAGCATTTGCTGTGTCGGCTGACAAAAAATACCAAGAGATCTCAGTCAAGACTCTTTTTTTTTTGTAGGACCTCAGTGGTGCAATGAATTATGTACAGTCATACATTCTTCTTCATTCAGTTTTTTTTTTTTTTTTTAGAAAACCTGGCACTCGTTTTTCTTTCGTGTTTGTTTTTAATATAAAAGAAAGCATTTTGAGTATTTTAATTCAAAATATTTTAAATATTGCTGCATACTTCAGTCTTATAAAGCCAACAAGTCTTACCAGTCAGGGATCCTTTTAAATATTTAGGCTTATAGGCCCATTAGATTTTTTTCATTTTTAGCCAGTTCTTTGTTAATGTATTATCTGTACTGTACATCTGCAAAAGAACCAATAAACACTCACATATGTACTGTAATAAATATGTGTAATGTATTCTCCATATAACTGCTCTTTACGTGTACATGTATGCATGTGACAAATAAAAATCCTGAATCTCAATACATAGATGTCGGGTGCCAATTTGATCAGTTTATGATGTGCACATTTTAGCCATATTAACCCTATGGCTAAATGTTCACAAATTCCATAGGTGAGACAGACTAGGGTTTGGTTAAACCTGTTTTTCTTTCAAACAAATATCAACATGTGACACATATAGTGATGTAGGGGAAGTTGTCTTGTGAAATTTGAGACTTCTAGCTGCTTCTGTGTTGCCAAGAGGCAGAGCCAAAGATCAGCATACATGGATTTCTAGGGGGTGAATCTGTGAATGTGTAAGTGAGATGGACAGTGCAAGAAGATATGGGGGCTGGGGGTTCTCCCCCAGAAAATTTTGGATTCGGTGAATAACTGTTGCAAAAATGAAACAAGATTTGTTAGTGAGGGAGATTCACTCTTCATTAAAGGCCTTTTCCCACCACCGGGTTTAGCAGAAAATTGGCATTGGGAAAAATATTAACAACAAGACACAAATACAGTAAAATTAAAAAAATAAAACAAAACAAAACCATTCAAAAGCACACAGACCAGTTTCTTAATTTACCTAAATCTTTTTGGATTAATTAATTTGGTTTGCATTGAAGGAAAGAAGAAATGCCATTTTCCTTCCTCCTCTCCTCCACATTAACAAGTTTTCATAACAATGGTGGGTTTACCCCTTATCATAGTGCAATTAAGAAAAAAAATATTGAAACATAATTCAAATTAAAACAAACTAAAAACAAGAACTGTAAACCAATCGTGAAAAACTAAATCAAATACAGTATTTGAACAAATATTCAAGTATTTAATTTGTCCCGTAGGTGGCAGCATTGTTTCTCTGATGAGCTTAGATGAGCCAACGAGTAAAGAGACTGATTTTTTTTTTTTCACAACTCATCATTACTACAGTTATTTGTGTTACTGCAAGTAAAATCTACGAACATAGCGTGCTCTAAGTGCTCATTTATTTTGCGTAGTAGCAATTAACTGACGGACACTGGGCCTGGCAGAGGACAAAATACTTCAAACCAATAAAATTGCTGGTATCCTCACAGGCACCAACTTACTTGTTTTCAAGCTTGAATCTGATTGGCTATCTTAGAGCTGTCATTGAACGTCCTTCATGGCGCGCTTTTCAGAATTCCCAGGAAAGCGCCTACTCTATTTTACCGACTCTGTAATTTTGCCTGCAAGTTTGTTTAGTTTTGCCGAGTAACTTTATTAGAGTTCGCATAACTAAGTACATTTGATTTATACTACTGTAGAAGTGAATTTTTACCAGTGACGCATGCCAATACGCTAGTTTCCCCGCTAGGTGATCTAAAAAAGCCTGAAATTGGATTAACATCAGCTGGAGCTAAATAGCTAGCTGACCTAACGTCATCCGGAGTAACGTTAACGTTAGCGTTTGTTTTTAATCGTACATTACTGTTACAGTTAGCTAGTGAACTAGTTGCGGTATCCTCTTAATTGTACACCATGGCAAGGTTTAATTAGCCTGTCAAGGTGCTTTGGAGAAGACCTACTCGATGTAACGTTATGTTAGGAGAAACCTCTAGCTCATTTGTGTTGACGTGGTTTTAACCAGCTGACAGGATTTTGCTAACGCTATAGTTTGATTGCTAGTTTGCTATCACCAGCTTGATCATGAATAACTACCAACAAAGATACGATTCCTCTGGTCAAAGTCGAGAAAATAAGTTCCACCGAAAAAAAGGTTTCGTCGCGGGAGTGGTAATGGGAACGTCTGGGAGTGAAGATGCAGAAAGGAAACCAAAGTTTGTGAGTATCTAACGTAAAATTACATATAGCCTGTTGTCATACCAGGGGTAATCAACAGCAAGTATATGTCAATATGTCACCCTTGCTTTGCCAACGGTAAACCACTTGTTGATATGTAACGCTAATTTGTTAGTGTGCTGTTAGCTCGGCAGCAGGCCAGCAACGTTGTGAGCCTGACGGTACTACATGGTTGCTTAATGTTAAATTATACTACTAGCCTTCTTAAACAACCAGTGTGATGCCCTATATATATTTTTATCTTGATATAATGTTTTTTATTGGCCTGAACGCGGGAGTATTTTCCAGGCATTCTGGTTTTGTCTTACAGCAGTGACACTTTAACGTAATTAATTTTTAATTAACAGGGGTGTATACGCAGTATGACACACGGTCACATGGACTGGCAGGTTTTTGTGAATGATCTTTGATTCCTGAGGCTGTAGAGAGGCAGGCACCATGTACGTTGATGTGCTGTTGTTGACTTAGGTATTAGAGGATAAAATTAGGAAAGGGTAAGTAGTCTTAAGCCGGTTTCACTTCCGTGCTTCACTGACTGCATTGTGTCTGTCTGCGTCTAGCTAACCCCACCGTAACCACTTGTCAGGGTAAACAGCAGTGGCCAAATGTTGACGTCAAGTAGCTTAGAACTATATAACCCAAGCGGGTGAACCGGACTGAATGAACTTGGAGTCCTTTGTGGAGGCACGGAAGAGCATATTCTGTACTTTCTGTATTGATACATCCGGCAAGTCTGGTTGACGCCCCGTTACGCCCACAAAAAGCTCCTCGTGGGTACCGTGGGACAAGACAGAGGTTCATTTTGGCTACAAGTCAATCAGGTGCCTTGTTAATAGTTGATAATAACGAACTCAATTACATGGATCTTTACTCATTTCTGAAGGCGACGCTTTCAGCTATTCATGTTGTTCAAACTGTGCTATGTGCATTGACAACTTAGTACACTTCCAAACGCCATGCTGAGGACAAATTTTATAGATAACTGTCAGCGAGTTAGCAAGCTAACAAAACTATTTTCATCACCAGGGTAAATGCAGTTAACTTTAGCTTGCTAAACTGAACTAATCAGGCTGTGTCAGTGTTACTGAAATTGACAAACCATGGAAAATTGATATTAGTCTAAACCCAAGCAAGCAAACAGGTCATCATGAGACAAATAATCTCATATGAGCTTTATTCAGTTTTACTTAGTGATGTATTATTGTTGAGCAATTTTCTCTACCTGCAGCGGCCCTTCTCCACTTGCATGATAATTCGACCACTACACATCTTCGATTTTCCCCTCACCCCAACCCCACCCTTGCATTTTGGGGGCTGTATCTATGATGCGTCATAACCATATAAGACTTGGTACGAAAGAATGCCTTATTGAAATAATTGACTTAATCTGCTACTGTGGAATTTGTTGTGGACTTTAAGACTTGTTGTCTTGCCATTGGTTTTCTAGATGTAGCAGATCAGACATTTGTGCCCAGTGATGATTTTGTGTTGTGCTGTATTGAGGAGTCAGTGAGCTCTGATACATTGTCACTTTTAATGTGACATACACTGTAATGACCAGTAACAGACTAGGCTATTTTCTCAGACATTTTCTTTCCTGTTGCAAGTGTGCATAATGCAGAACGTGGCCTACACCAACAGCATGATAAGTGGTTCTTGGACTAGGATGTAATTGCTGGCTGTTGCCCGTGGAGACAGACCTGTGGCTGTCATGGTCCGTCGTCTCCCAGAGTGCTTTGCTGATCAGAGCGGTGCCATTGCCTGAGGCCTAGACAAATACCTGGCCTCCATCTCGCTGTAGTAATGGCCAATCTTCTACTGATGATTAATCGCGTCCATAGCCTATGCTATCCTAGAGGCAGAGGGGTGCTGGGTAATAGTCAGAGTTTACGCAATGCGCATGACAAAATGAGAAAGAGAGGAAAGATAAGCTGCAGTCCTGGTTTTATAGTGTGTGTGTGCATGTATGTGTGTGTGTATAATTGTGAATGACATTCATAACTGTGCATCAATAATGATCTTGCATGACAAGACTATTTTCGTCTTCATCTCAGGGCTCTAAACTAACTTTTTGCACTGATAGGGCTAACTTTTTTTTGTTAGGTGCACCAGCACAAAAGTCAGATACACCCCAAAATTTGACCGCATCGCATTTAACACCACAGTTTTACAGATTCACTTTTTTTTTTAATCGCTGCTCATATAGGCAGTATTGACTTCAGATAATTACAATCTTGGGCCGGTTTCTTGAAGCCCTCTTAATGCTACATTGTTCTTAAGGTTATGACATATTTCCCAATATGTTAGTAGGCTACTAAGTATATCTTCTTTAAGTCATGCTTTCGTGAAAGTGGTCTGGACCACTCTTAAGCTTCACCGTAACACTTTTTTTTTTTTAGCTTAAGCACATGTTTTACAGCTTTAAAAAATGTAATTGTGCTTTATTTTATAAAAAGTTAAAAATGCTAAAAATGTAAAATTTTCAATCCCTCTAAAATGCAAACATGTCACCTATACATGTCATATTAATGCACTCATTATAATTTCCATTATTTCTTGATGATGCCTACACTTTAATGCCCTTAAAACAAACTTCCCGCATGCTCAAAAAGGCACAAATGTCATCAATCGAGGCCAGAAATGTGGATTCAGCCTCTCCTTAAGAACAACATAGTTAAGAAGACTCTGAAGAGAGTTCGGAAACATATGTAGATAAATAAACAACTTTGGTAAGACATATCTTTAGAGTTTTCTTAGTGCACTAAGAGTGAATGTTATCAGGTAACCAGACCCTCGTCAACATAAAGTTCTTTATTTGAAACACAATTCTACAAGAAAAGTAACTTACTGAAAAAAAGTGCTTTGGTTGCTCACTGAAAAGCTAAATTTAAAAGTGCAAGTGTTTTTTTAAGGTCTTAGAACATCTCATGGCTGAGTGTCGTATGGACTATCCTCTATTGCAGACACATGCCCCTCTGATGGCCAACTCCTGTAGTCTGGCCTTCTTGATCTTTGGCCTTGGCTAAGCCACCTTGCCCAAAATTTTATGGAATTAATCGTGATTAAAGTGTTTAATTATTTGACAGCCCTACTTGTATTGCAGTCTACTTTTTACTTTTTAATTTTCATTGTATATTATATAATATATATTTATTTTACATGATATATCATATAATTTTCAGTGATAAGAAGATTAATGCAGTAATGAGACTGAAGGATTATTATTGTTACATGATATAACATGACTTACCATAAGCATGGGCATGCTAGATCTCAATGTGTCAGTATGTTCACCGGTCTTCCTCTCTGCAAGATAGGTCTACGACGGTACACAGTGACACAGTCCTTTGTGGTGATATGTGGTGATAAGACAGACGTCTTTTTTTAATGTAGCCTATCTGCAATGACTCCTAGAAACTGGGTGTACATGACCTCATTGCTGTATGTTGGGTTTACATTCAGGCCATTTTTTCTTCTGAATAATTATTTTGGACTTGAACTTAGTGAAGGGAAGTTCTTCTTTTGCAATACTGTAGGCAATGTTAAACTTCATCATCATCTCAGCCTTGTCTGATTAGTTTGCGGTTGCCTGCCACTGAAAGGCGGGAAAGGGGACACTTGTTGCAAGTGCATTTATTGCGGCATATAATGTGTTACATAGATGCATTGTGCTTTTTTTAGCGTTTCAATTCTAAATGAACCAGTCACAAATGAAGTATTGGCTGCAGACCCGGTCTTGAAATAACCTGGGAGGTTGAAGTCTCTGTGTCGAGAGCATTGGTTATGATTTTCGGACAGATCAGATTTGAACTTAACGCTCTTAATTAAAAAGTTGACAATCGTTCTTTTAATCTTCTCATCATCCGTGGCTACATCAGCTCTGAGGGGCCAAGGCTGTTTACCTCTCTTTGACTGCAGTACACGCATTTTCAAATGTATACACATGTACAGGAATATCTGGACTACAGCCAATCAGAGGGGGGGTCCTGCTCTTCTGTGTGTGTGTGTGTGTGTGTGTGTGTGTGTGTGTGTGTGTGTGTGTGGGCGCACGCGCGCATGTATGCTCACAAGATGCAGTGCATCCTGTTATGGTTTTAGGAATGAGGAAGGGTGTGGGCCTACTCCAGAGGGATTGTCATGCTTGGCTGCTCTGTGTTCAAATATTTTTTTTCTTTCACCTCACTCCCTCCTTTTTTCCATTTCTTCATTTTGGCGGGGCACCACTGGAATTTTTATGTTAGTGGCCTGATTTATGCCGACCTGTCAGCATGCAGCCAATAGGGCCATGCCAGCAGCCTTAGTAATCTAGAAAGGAATGCCAAGACCGTTGGAGAACGGTAGATTTGGTACTGCATTTGTAGTACAAAACAGCCCAGCATTTTACTGCAAAGATAATGACATCCGTTCACTTTGACAGGTCCCGCACTGACTGAAACATCAGTTCTTTTTTGTCCTTCATATGCGTAGCCAATATTTTCAGAAATCTTCAGTTTCTCTCCATATGTGTCATTAAGAGCATCACACTGCAAGCTAGAGGCAAAGCCTGGCTGTGGTTCATGTACCATGGAAATTATATTTCTGTTGGTGTTGGAGGGCGAGCAAGTGGATGCAGACAAGCCAGATTTTTTTTTTTTTTAAATAACCTTCAGAGCTCCACCTACAGGTGCCGATTTTAAATAAGTAAATAGATAAAAATGGCAATAACACACATTCTCGCCAGTCCATGTGGATTTGTTTGCAGACCAAAGAATAGGAACAAGCTTGGATCATTTTCATGTGTTTCATACGTTGACTGATGAGGTAATAAACACAATTTCAGTTTCATTCAGTTTCAGTTTTCTTTAACACTGGCTCACGTTGTCAAACTGCAAGTGCTTGTAACTGCTTTGCAGCACCAGGGGCAGCTGAGAGAGCCTTTATTCACCCCGTAATGAGCCATTTAACCATCAAAGTGACTTCGAAGCTTGTAAATTAACTTAGAAATGTCTGTCTGTCTGTTTTGCCTTTAATGTAGCCTGTTTAGCCAAACCAAATTTCCTGGCATTCTGTTCAGGTCCACATAAGATTAATCCCTGACTGCAGACAAAGTGGACTGGAGCCTGTTCATCACAGGTATTTGCATTTCAGCCAGTCCATGTTGCTGTCCTTTTTTCCAATGCCTTCCTACAGTGTGCAAAACATTTATCAGTGTTTATGCTCGTTGTCTCGGAAATGGAAGTCATGTCCTTGATGTTACTGGCTCAGCTCGGCAGATGGGGCCCTTGGAACCTGTGCATGTGTGCGCATGAAGGGCTTTTGTCAGCACTTTGTAGTATTTGCAGTTTTTCTTTTTCTAAAGAGCTTCCATACAGACAGACAGTGCCATGGGTCTATGTGGGGGTATGTGTACAACTAAACTGAAAGATCTTCCCCCAGTTCCCCCTGTTGCTGTGTGTTTGGTTCCTGCTCTCAGTGGTGCTGAAAGTTTGATGAATGGTAAGCGTGTTGTTGTTTATGATGTGGGAGATTAATGCAGTCTCGCCTCTGGGCTCAAAACGCAAGCTGAAACTCTGATTAACATCAGCTTGAGCTACCAATCGATGCAGACACAACCAGCATTTAAACAAAGGATGTTTTCTGTATGTTCTCCCCTTTCACAAACATAGCTAAATTTGCTTTAAACCTGGAAACTATCCCTTTTTTGTTTTATTTTTTTTTTGTTGAAGATTATCAAACACCTTTTTCCCCCCAGGCGGCTGAAGCTATCTTTCATTAAAAATCATTCAATTGGCTGTGTAGGGAGCATGCAGAATAGCTCCAATGTCTTTGCTTCTGATAGTTTCCCAATCTTTCCTGCTTAATCCTCATTAGATTTTCAAGAAGTACAGGAGCCTGTTATGCTTATTCCTGCCACATCTCTTATCGATTGTGGCCTGTGAATTAGGCTGGAAATTAATTGGTTTCTGCTGGTGAAGTGCAGCATGCCACCCAATAGTGGTCAGGAGCTGGTCCAATGTAGCCTTAGAATAGAAATACGGTGCACACACTAGTAGGCCTAACACAACATAGTATAGTAGCATGGGAAAGACAGTATGTCTTTTGCACACTCTTGTCTCATGTACGTTCACATTTAATTCAGTCCATGTTCCAGCAGAAATGTTTAAAATATTTTTTTAGTTTTAGTTTGTAGTTAGTACTGTTTTTTAGTTAAATGATGTGTTCACCTTAGTAAATTAGTGTATTGTATGTCACTTCAGATAAAGCCATGAAACCATACACATAAACAGTAAATGTTTTAAAAGGAGGCTTGTGTATTTTAAAAAGTCAAAGTCACACTGAAAGACTGTGCTGTTGTGCAGCTAGTAGTCTAATACCAGGATTTAGGCCAGTATAAAACATTTATAAAACATCATATGCCATGCATTTAATGTGAGCACAAAATGGATGTTTTCCTAGTTGCTACCAATCCAGTAGGTGGTGCTGGCTGACTGTGTTATCTGAAGTGTAGGCTTCATTTCTACTGAAATCCACACCCCGTATGCACTGGATTCACATTGCCTGTTGGTAGACTAAAGGGTGGAAGTAGGCCGATTCACTAAAACTTAGAAGACAAATCTTTACAGGGACATGAATTCTCACAGGGCAGATAATTTTCCTTTGACTTTCCAAGTGTAGTTTCTCGTAATCTGAAAGGTTGTTGCTGCCAACCTAGAGTAGGCTAACTAACATACGTTGTTGTTTTAATGTTCTGAAATGGTTACATTTTAGATAGAGACAGTAAGAAAGTACCTTAAGGTTTGCCGAAGTGTCATGACAAAAAAAAGATTGACTCATTGATACAACAGAAGTCTGTCAAACAATAGCAGCTGAAGAAATATTAATAGCCAAAGGCCAAATTCACAGGTATCTATCATATCTTTTTGTTCTTTTTTCAGTCCTGATTTTTCTCTGTATTTTCTCAATAAAGCAATGTTTGCCTCCCCAGGCTACTGGCAAAACTCTGTGCCTCAGCTTTAATTTGAAGCGTCCACGTGAACCTCATTAATAATGATCCTGTAGATGAGGCTGAAGTGAGTTGTTTCTGGTGAGTCAAAAAGTACTCAATTTAGCCGATTAGCTGCAATTGCCAGAGCAGGTGTTTGAATTTGTTCGTTGACATTCGACCGTCCCCTTCAGAATGCATTGTCCTAAGCCAAACAATCACCTCTCCCATCTGGCTTTACGCAGGCAGAGAGTAAGAACGAGACAGAGGAAGAGTGTGCAAAAAAAGAGAATGAGAGAGAGATGCAGCAAGAGGGAAAAGGATGCAGAACAGGCCCTGAACCACTGTTCTGACAGGAGTGTAACATGATGAGGGTCAACGCAACAAGAGGAATGAGCGCCAATTAAGCTGCTAGATTGATTCCTCTTGTGAACGGCTGAAGAGAGGAGCAGGTGGAGGATAGATTGAAAAGAGAATTTGGAAAGAGAGTGAGAGATGAAAGTAGTGGGGGGTGGGGGTGAGAAAAAAGAAAAACAATTTACGCCTTGCGTTTGCGGCAATGTCTGGACATCTGGAGTGCCAACAGCTGGCATCTCATGGGCAATCTCACTCATGTCCCTTTTTCCAACACCCCGCTGTCCCCTCAGCCCACCAGGGAGACATGCGGGCGCATAGCGGGTGTAGGTGTGGGTATGTTCATGCATCCATGTGCGTTTGTGTCTGTGTGTGTCAGGTGATAAGTTTAGTTGACACACCTGTGTGGGAAAGCACAGGAGAGTGTGTGTGTGTGTGTGTGTGTGTGTGTGTGTGTGTGTGTGTGTGTGTGTGTGTGTGTGTTTTGAAGTTAGTGTCTGATAAAGGCCTGACCAAAACAACAGTATTTCAATAATAAAGGTTTTTCTGTCAGTCTTGTGCTTTTCACTTTATTTTGAAGTTTAAGTTTAAGTGAGGGTTTTGCATTGTGTAGGTGTGAATTAAGAGGCAGCTGTGGATACGTGATGTTTTAGAATATTAGTATAATGTTGCTACAGCCAAACTCCTGTCCTATTGCTTAAATCTACTTACCATTGTCTCTGTGTCAGCATCTGTTTTCATGGGTGTCTTGACCATTTCAAGTTAAACACAGAAAATTAGACACAATCATACACACAGTGAATGACTGAGAGAAAAAGAGTTTATGCATGTGTGAAAGACTGTATACGTGGCCTTGGCAGAGGTGAGAGGTTGGGGTAGTGGCTGCCTCCTCCTCCTGATTGGTAGTCACTGTGGCAAAGGCACTGTGCTTATTGAACAGAGCCTGAAGCAGAAGAAGCAATTACACCAACTGCTGGCTCTCTATCACACCAGTGGCTGGCCGGAGCTGGTGAATGTTTGAATGCTGGGCCAAATGAAAAGAATGACTTTTCCACCTCCTCCCCACACCTCATAAGAGTGATGACGGCCACAGCACAAAACGGAGAAAGCACGACTTCAGAGGGCACTTCAGTTACAATTACAATTTTCCCTCTCTGAACTTTTTCCCCTTTTCCTTTTCTATTCCCCATTTCTCTCCTTTATGATCTTTCTATTCTCTTTCACTTTCTTTCTCATTTTCTCTGCCTTTCCCCTCTCAAGAATTCAGTTCTTCAATTCAGAGTTAGGCAATTCAATTCTTTCCATTGTTTTATTTATTGCGATGTCATTGGCAATATGCAGGGAACTTTCAAGCCTACTGTTGTGTGATTGACTGGTGCTGGTGTCTTTCCTGTGTGGTTACGCATTACCAGCTGTGAGGATCGGCATGGTGAATGGTCCACCTGTCACACCGAATTCGGTGCTCTGCTTTTAGTGCTGACCATAGTGCCAACCCAATAACATGAGGCAAAATGGCAAAATGCTCTGTTATCAGGCAAGAAAAAAAAAAAAACAGGTTTCACTGGACCTACAGTTTGCATGTTTTTCAAGTCTCATTTTCTATATCCAGTTCATGACATTGGCACATTGACTGCCTTCTACCAAGTAATATGTAAATAAATAAATGCATGTAACATTATGGTATAAGAAAACATTTTTAAGATATTTCTTTTTCCTGACTGGCAGCCACTTAGCAGGTGGTATTAGGCTACCTCTAACATATAGTCAATTTTGAGGGCTATATCATTCTCACTAATGCTTTTAATTTTATATTCTGGCGACTGTCTGTCTCTTACTGTCTGTGTGCAAACAATTACAGCACACAAGAATTGGTTAAATTAGCCTAGATTTTTGTCTGGAACATTATAATAGCAGCTCTTATTTAGTATTACCACCCTAATCCGAATCCCACCCTAAGAAGCCAAGCTTTTCTGTGTTTGCAAACTGTTTACTACTTCATTCATTCAATCCACATTGCTTGACTCAAAACCACACTTGTTCATTCACCTTATCCTTTTCATGTAAGGTACCTTCCCTCTTATTTGTATTTCTGTGAATGATGATTTTTGTTTGTTTGTTGAATTTAAAATGTTTCTTTTCTAGCTAAGCTAAAATTGCCCTTATGCTTGACTTGCCAAGAGGTTTGTTATGATGTGGGCCAAAGCAGTTTTCATCCAAGTTAAGAAATTATATAATAATATAGGCTTAGGTATAGATGGATGTGAGAACAACACTTGACCTAAACATATTTGGCCCTGAGAGCTCTAGACTGTGACCATATAATGCAGTCTGTTGCATGTTGCTGGGAAAGATTGTGTTGCATGTTGCTAGGGTTGCACCGATATGATATTTGGATTGGATATCATTCCCAATATGGATAGAATTGTTGGATTGGGTAAGAGAAAACTGTAGCCGACCCATGCGTTGATCCGTTCCTTTTGAATTATAATCATGACCACAATATTTTAGGTCAAGTTCATGAAGAATGCTTAATCAAACCCTCCTGAGGAAAAAACAACCCCTGAAAACTAATACATTAACTAATTAAGAGAGCAAGAATTGATGTGGAAAGTCTGGTGGCCCAGTATGTAATAGAGCTCATCACTGTTGGCATCTTCACTGAGAGGTGTGTAGAGAAAGAGTGAGTACCACAAAACACCTAGACACTCTAGCTTATTGAAGCAGCATCTGTTTTTCAATGTGTTCTGCCGTAGAGTGAATTAGTTTCAAATGTGATGTGGTCTATTTTGGTTTAAGTTGCTGGAATTCATTTTTAATTGTGTTTTATTATTTATTTGTTTATTTTTTGCATTAATGAGGTGGATGGTGGATGCCCAGAAAGGTAGCCAGTAGCCAAAATCTGGTTGCCAAAGGCAACTTGGCAAAGAGTGAATGTCGAGCCTTGGTGTGTGTTTGTGCAAGTGTACGCCTAAGCAGTGGGTCAGTGTCGTCACATAGGAGCGAGTTGGGTTTAGAGTGTTGATCCGCAGGAAAAGCAGCTATCCTATAACAGAAGGCATGGCTGTTCATGACTCGAATGGTGAGTGAATTCATTCTGTCTCTCGCCATCTCACTCTGTTTCTCTTTTATACACACACACACACACCACACACACACACACACACACACACAGACACACAGACACAGACAAACTCAGAGAGATGGAGCTTGTTTCCTGTCTCCATGGTAACAGGGCACCGTGGCTGCAGAAGCAGCAGCAACAAGAGGTAGGGGACGTGGGCCTTTGCCGCAGTGGGGTTTTGCCCATGAGTTTATGGGGTTGTTGCCCTTCAGGGGAATATTTTGAATTTGTGGTGAGGTGGGGCTCTGGTGGTGGATCTCGTGGAGAGAAAGGTGTATGTGGGGCATCTCTAGCAACTTCCTGCCTTGCATCCTCCTGCAGATGAGTCCTGACATGAAATCCCACTGATGGGGATATTGATAAAAATAGACAAATGTGATATAAAGCTTGCAACCCTGAGCTGTGGTGTCCTATCAGAAGGACGGAAGAGAAAAAAGTGGTGGTGATAGGGGTGATGGGGCAGGAGGAAGAGGGGTAGGGGTGTTTTTCCACTTGTACCTCACATCAGTTTACCTGATGCGCCTCGAGAGCTGAAGAGGTGTGAGATGGAGTTTGGATGTAGCACTCCTCTTTGTCTTTAGCTCCCTGTTGTTTTTCATCTCTTTTGTTCATCTTACCCCCTCCATCTTCTGTCCGTCTTGACATCCCACATCACCCTTGCCACAACCACCCCTGTCTGTCCACCCTGCCCCCCGTGCACACTATTTTAAAATTATTCTTAGTCTGTCTATCTCTCTCCCTCCTTTGTCCTCTCTCCACCCTCTCCACTCTCCCTCCCTACTCCTGGTGGCCACAGGCACCTCTTACTGTGTGTCCACGGGGACGATCTGTCAGCCCCAGTCTCTGCTCTTTCCCTTTCAAACTGACCATGATTCAACATGGAGCCTGAAGTCAGGCAAAAGACAACCACACACACACAGACAGTGATTTATGTTACGCGCAAGCAAAATAGACCTTGTGATCACATGTCTGTATGTATGCAGGCTAATGTGTTTGAGCTATGAATATGGGGTGATAGGATTTTATCAATATCAATGTCATTGTTGATTCTGCTTATCAGAAGGTATTCTGTTTTTCTTAGTATCAGTATAGGCCCTTTAATGTAGCCTATACTAAATGTGACCGTAGCAGCTTTTTAGAATGAAGCAAACCATGTGGAACTGTGTTATCTATTTATATTTTGTATTCAGAAAGACCCATTACCTTATGGAAGTGTGGTGGCAGCCATATTCAGGGATACCAAACATTGCAGAACATAATATACAGTGATTACTAATGAGAGCATTAATTGACAATGAAAGGTGAACAAAACTAATAAACCGTTACATTAGCAAGTGTGCAATACCTAGTAGCTGAACGTGAGGACAAACAAGTGATACCTTAATAGAATAAAGTTTATAAATATCGTTGATTGGTTTCTGTGTGGTATATGTTATGTGCACTGTAACATTGAGTCAACAGAATTACCAGACTGCAACTGCTGGTTGTACAAACACTTCAGTTTGCTGGGGTAAACTGACACAGGTGTGTCATCGTAGAGATCATTTCCTTGTTAGGGCAGGCTAACGTTAGGTACGAGCATGAAGGGGGGTTTAGTGCAATGGTACGCTTTACATGAGTGATAAGACGAGTTTCACATTTACATTTAATTCCATTGTTGAAAACAGACTTATAGCTAAACTGTGTAGGGAAGTCAGAGGAGGATAATATGCTATGCAGAGGAGGATAGTATGCTGTCCCTAATACTCCCTATGTAATGTTAGCGTTTTTACCTGCTGACAACCCTGTCTACTTCAGACTGAAATTCCGATTCTTTGACGTTAGAATGAATATGACGACTGAGGAAACAATACAGAGAGTAAATCTACCGAGTGTCGATTAAACAAGCAGGTGTTTAGGCACACACATTCGCTAAATCAATTTTATTGTCTTCTTTCAATTGGACGAAATTGTCCAGTAACCTGTCTGTACAGTGGATACTGTGTCCACATGTCCCACAATTCTGTGTGATATAGTGACACATTCCTAAACTCAATACATCCTGGCACTGATCAGAGGATATTAGGGTATGTTTGTTTGTTTGTTTAATCTTTCGTTTATTCATTCATTCCCCCAGTGCCAGCAAAGGACAGGGAATTTCTTGTATTTTTTTAATTTCCTAACAGAAGCAATGTTATATTTTGATACCTGTAGTCTATGTGTACTACATGTACTACACTAGCTTCTGTGCTCCAGCATGTTGCGCACACACAGACAGACACACACAGACCACAGACACACAGACAGACACAAAAACAAAAAAAAAAAAAAAAAAACAAAAAACAGACAGACACAACACAGACAGACACACAGACAGACACACGGAGCCAACTCCCCTGCATTGATGATGTAGTTTGCACCCATCGCTGTTGTGAATGTAGAGTATGTGGTTTGTTATGGTAAATGGTGGAATGGTAAACTGTGGTTCGGCTACATCAGTAAAAGGACAACCCACCCAATAAATATTGCGTCCTGAATCTCTCTTTAAAATGAGAATGCACTCATCCCTATAATGTTATATGAAGGGGTGCTGTACAAAAAAATAATTACGGTATAGTTTGCCTCAAAGTTTTTATTTGAGGATTTATTTAATTTGTATTATTTCTTCCCCAAGCCCCAAATGGTGCTGGTGCCTAAACAGTACTTAAATTGATACCTGAAGAAAAGAAAGCCAAAACCTGTTGTTGTTCTTGTTGCTGTTGATTGTATTGAGCTATATATTCATTTTGTTAGCAATATCTACAGCTGCAATGTTTTCAGTGACTGTTATATCCATATTCTATTTTCTGTTAAAATGGCTTGCCGTGGAGGCTAGTCCTAGGAGACGAACAAACACAATGGTACACAGACACTTTACTCACTCAAAGTTGTCAGTATGCCCCATCATGCTTCATCATTAAATTGGACATGTTCCCCCTAGTGTTTGAATGTTTACAGACTGTTCAGCTGTAGGCATTTCTGTTTAGACCACTGTGGCTACCTTCTGTTAAGGCAAGCTCAGGAATATCGCTGTGTTAAGGTAGGCTATGTGTTTATTTTTGCGAATCATCAAAAAGAAAGAGAGCTTTCACATTACAACTCCACCAGTCTGTAGCATATTTAGCAAGAGAGGGTAAACTTAGCTTATACTTGAGACTTGTATGCTTTACATAGTGTATCATATTTCATTAAACAAGAGCTATGAGAAAATGCTTTACTTTACTTAAGCTACTGAGAGTGAGGACACCCTGATACACTATGTTGCATCCTTCTGCTTTAAAATTTGGTTTTAGCTATGGAAAATGCTTCTCATGTGTGATGTCGGAACACCGGAGCGCAGCCGAGGTTTTAATAGGCACCACAATGAGGTGCTGAAATCCATGTTGTCCTCTACCTCTGTTTTGTAATTTTATTTTTTTTATTTCTGCCTTTGTCACATAAACACAAATATACACACACACCTACTTCACCCCACTGGTGAAAGGCATATCTGTCGTCTTGAGTGGCTGATTACAGCACATAGGCAGGCCCTCCCACCCAAGGTTAAGGTCCCGTTAGCAGCAGGTGACCGGCAGCCAGGCCTAATGGACTGCAATCCACATGATTAGCAGCTTTCACCTTGATGGAGGGGGCGTCAGATTGATTTTAATGGGGGCTCACTCCACTTCATGCCAGCTTCAATGAGTGAAAAATCTCTTTGGCATTCATACGTCTTGTCAGGTGGTAGGGGAAGCGATTGATGGAGGGGGTTTGACCTTGATGGCTGATGTGGCAATCTGGCCACCTCCACCATTTTCTCTGTAAATCTTTGTACACACACACACACACACACACACACACAGTGCTGACTATGTTGATGCAAGATGGACTTCTTTGACTTGAACCTCTCTGCTTCCCAGTTTCTGTGTGCTCCTCTTTCTTGACACAGAGCACAGGGGTAATTGAAAGATGCACTATCAATATTGTAAAGTGCTATTCCCCTGCAAATCAACACATAGTTCTGCTGTTCAAGCTCACCAAGCGCTATCAGTAGGAAAAAAAATGAGAGAAATTTGTACAACGTAGACTTAACAGCAAAAAAGCTGCTAACGTTAACTGAAAATGAATGCCCTCATCAGTTAGCATTACCTGCCAGTTTGCCATTTGGTCTATGTTGTACTGAATTTTCCTACAGACAGAACTAAGCAACATCAAACAACAGGCCTATGAGCTTATGTACTCTTGTCTACAATATTCCTTTAATTAGTGGTGAGTCAGCAACTCTCACAGATGTTGTGCACTGGAACTCCCACTCTGTTGGAGGTACCCAAAGCCCATACCCCCCCACAGGGACTGTCATTTCTGACTATGGAGGAGTGGAAACTCCCTCTGCATACACCAGTGGTCCTGCTTGGCCTGCATGTCAACTAGGTCTCTGATTCTTCTCATCAAAAGGTTATCCTTTGCTCCCCATCCCCCTAAGTCCTTACATCATTATTAGTAAGAGACAGATGTCTTCCCTAGTCTCCCTAGGTTGTTCTGTGTCTGGATATGTGTGTCTTAGCTATGATTACTGCGCTATGGCCCATCACCACCTACTCCATATTTCCTCTTCAAAGCAAATAGTCATATCACTGAAGGAGTGCGAATGAACAAGAATGAGAGGAATCAGAGCATTACTGGAGTTTAACTGAATCAAGTCATGAGTAGCATTATTTTAAAACACAGGTACAAGATGTTGTCGCTTTACTGCTCAAAGATGATCCATATTGCTCATTCCAGTAGACAAAGGCCCATCCTTATGGCTTGACAAAGGTGAAGATATCAGTTGGCATTAAGGTGCAGTTTCTCGTTAACCAACCAACACTGACTTTGGCAGAGTCGACCTTTCAGTAGCAAAAGCACTATGATGGATGACTGTGCTCTGTGGCCTAATAAACAGCCATAATTATTAATAATGCATGGCTCAGGAGCAGGCTAACGCCACTAATTGCGGCCATAATTCTGTTTAATTAGACAGGTGGAGGGTGAAAGGGAATTGGACTGAAAGGCAGAGCTGTGCAAATTGAAGGGGAGCGCTGTAGTCACCATTGTTGTTTTCCGCTGTTTTGAGCCAAGTTCTTGGTTGGTGATGTCCATTTCTTGGATGCCATCCTGACCTGCCGGAGTACAGTTGTGTGTTTGCAGAAGCGTACAGCAAATTTTGTTTGTATGCTCTGACCACATTTAAGTGACCCTTTGTTAGCGCTTGCAGTGGCAACAGCATTTGCTCCAGCCCCCCACATTCAATCCCATTAATGTTGAGAGGGTTCTGTTTCAACAGACCTTAATAGTAAATTTGCCAATTTCCTGAATAGCAGCCTTTAAACTCTAGCTCTTTGTGGCATTTATTCAGTACAAAGCAACGTAGAAAATCAGGGAACACACTCACTACAAGCACACACACATACACATACATACATATACACATGACGAGCACCCATGCTCTCAACATTTCCTGACAAAGTGAATAAATTTACTTGCAATTGCTCGAAAACCACAGGGTAGAGAGTGGCAACACAAAGAATGGTCGGCAGAGGCAGTAATGCAGTTTGGCCTCCCATGTTTATTTAAGGTGTCATTCTGGGTAATGAAGGTGTTTGCCTTTATAAAGGTTTGGTGCATTTGTGTGATCAGTTAAAACTCACTCGCTCACTCATTCTAACTTTATTTCTTTCTCTCTTTCTCTCACACACACACAGTTAAGTGTCACTCTTTCTTCCCCATGCCATCGTAGAAAGTGAGATGTATGAGTATGTGAGTATTTTGAGTGATTAGACACAGGTATTTATATTATTATATTTATTATTATTTATATATTTATTATTCCTGTCTTCTTTTCTTTGCAACGATAAAATAGTGGAGGACTGTTCAGGCACCATTTGTATTGGTTCTACCAAACAGATCATATTTTGGTACTCTTTCAAGGTGCTCTCTTTTTCATACACACACCCACACACTGCTCTGCCAATCCACACTGTAACCTTGAAACTTGGAAAAAGTTAACCTTAGTCTGAGGATGTTACGCATGGGCAGCAGAAGGCATGCTTGTGTGTGTGCATGCCTCTGTCTTGGCTGCAGACAAGTCCCCTGCTAGTTTATTGAATCAGTGACATCTTGCGTGCTGTGCACTCCCCTGTGGCGATGGCTGATGTGGACAGACTGCCTAGTTGTCTGCCGTGGCTCTGGATATGGATTATTTCGGATTATCCCTCATTACCAAGACCAGTGTTTGGTGTTTGTTGAAATTTAAATTACAGAGCCTATTTCAGTAAAACAATAGGCTATGTTTGGATTTAAAATAGCACTCTGCATGCACATTCACATTCACTAGTTTGCTCCCATTGACACTTTCTCCGTGGATTTTGTAGATCTTCACTTTCTGTCACTTTCTGTGTTGGAGACTAAAATGAAATGCTTGAAACTGCACTAGATTGTGTGTGTGTGTGTGTGTGTGTGTGTGTGTGTGTGTGTGTGTGTGTGTGTGTGTGTGTGTGTGTGTGTGTGTGTGTGTGTGTGTGTGTTTGTGTGTGTTTGCTTCTGTGTACTAGTGCTGTCACGAAACCAAAATTGTCAATATGGCAGGTGATTTTAACCTATTTTTTACTTCTAGTTACTAAAAGGAATTAAAGAAATGGTAGCGGCTTGGTGTGTGCGAGTACCTAGAAACATGTAAAGACTCACTTAGTTATGACAGTCAAGTTTGTGTCTTCCATGCTAGCAACAGTAGCCTAGAGTGACCAGCCAGTATTGTAAGGTTTGTGAGAGTTGTGAGGTCAGGTAATAATAGGCAAGTCGTCAATCCAGAAATTTTCAAAATATAACTTAAAATGTCATAGCCTACCCTTTCTGCTTGCATAATTAAATTGCTAATATTTAACCACAAAACTGTCCTGATGTTTAAACAATGACTGACTGATACAGTATTAAATTAATTTATACAGGTCTACTGGAAATGTTGTCTCTGGTGTAAGTAAATACTTTATCCATGAAAAAAAAATCATAAGTTAAGGGGTAACAGCTGCTGAAGTGTCCTGATATAGTGAAATAAGGGATGAGATGGGACAAAGAACTGTGACATGTAGCAGAGTGGAGTGACCACGTTCCGCCAGTTTGAACCCCTCGAAGGCCGTTATCTCACTTACTGGTTATGGTTACAACTAATGTGTGTAGGCAATGAGCATGCGTTCAAAACAAAAAGGAAACATGCGGCTCAGTCTTAATGAAGCTAACCTGTTATTTGCTTTGGTTACTGACAACGGTGAACTTGTAAACAGCTGATTCCATTGTTGCCCTCTAGTTCAACTGCCATTTACTTGTAGTTACCATTCAAAAGAGCATTGATATGGAATGATGCTTGCGGTTGATAATTACGATTGACTTTTGTTAAGTTAGGTCCCATGGACTGGAAGTAGATGGGTGTGACTTAGGCTACCTAATGGGGGATCCTAGATGCTTTGCGCAAAGTGAAACAACGTTTGGTACCAGTCTACAAATTTACACCATTTTCTGTTAAATTACCCATGGAGATGGGTACCATATGTGACCATAGCAAATCCAATTCGATGCTACATTTGGGACGATCAAGATATAAAATGTGTGCAAAAGTGGTCGAATTTCTTATTGTAGCATAATTTGGCAGTATAACGTCTACACTTTGACATTATGAATGAACCGTACCAAAATTCATACCTTATATTGTTTAAAAATGCCTTTGTTGAGAAGATGTATTCACATCAGCATAAAGCTGTGGTTTCATAGTTTTCTTAGCGCTATATAGAGGGTTTACGTCTGCAATATAATAGGGTGACCAGACATCCTCTTTTGCCCAGACATTTAGGTCTCTTTTTGAGACCTAAAAATTTGTCCAGGCGAAATTTCAGAATGGGTGCAGCTGATGGCAGGCACGGTACGGGCCTCGGGTCTCAGAGCGTTCTAATGCTCATAAGGGTTTTATGGTGATAAAATAACACAGATAATCTGAATGTGGAGGGCTACTGCCATTTTGAGGAATTAAAGTAACATTTTTAACTTACGGAGGTATGATGACGATAAATCCACTGTTGACAGCTAGCATCTACAGGTGATGTTAGCATTTTTGCTCGGCTCTTACCTTACAGACCAGTTAAAGATACATCCATGTTATATCCATGTTTCATGTCAATTCCAACATTATTGGTATTCCTGTCATGATGCTATGTTAGATCTGCAGATTTTGCTTTGGCTAGTCTGCTGGCAAGTAGGGCTGGGTATCGTTGCTGATTTTCTGAGTTGATCAAAGGTCACAATCGAATTTAATTAATTGCAATATTGATTTCTGAGCCATTTTAGTTGCAAAATGAGGTTATAAAATGAGTACTGTAATTTCCCGATTATTAACCGAGGTTAATACATTGATTTTTCAAAATTTCTTCTTCTATGAGGTTAATCCGTGTCACATTTTTTGAACGAGAATCTATATAAATTGCTTTTTTTTTTTTTTTTAGTCCATTTTTTGCTCTTATTTTAATACCAAGGTAGAAAACTGTGGCAGAAAGTGTTTACTATCTATGTTCATAGTTCAGAATGAGTTCATAGCCATAATCTTCAGAATAGCTGTGCCTAGTGATGGCCAGATTGTATTGAGGCTTCGAAGTGTGTGGCAAGCACGTCACATTCTTCCAGTCCAAGCCCTGTATCAAGGCTTGTGTCGAAATAGAGAGATCATGTGACGTGACGTTTAAAGCTTTGTTTGGAGAGCTACTGCTTCAAAATGGTTTTTCATTTTGGTGGGACATCTTCATGTCCCTTGAAGAATACACACAGAAACCTTTTTACCTTTTTCTACAAACTTGACAGTCACAATTACCTTTTCCATAAATATTAACAGCCAAATTCACTATGTAATTCAGAAGTCATCACATTTACTAATCAGCTGTGGATGATTTTGATGCAAGTAGGCTTAGGCTCACCAAAGATGCAGGCCCTTTAACACATTCACGGCAAACAGCGACTATGTGAGTCAGTGTACACTTGCAATGTTTTCAGGTAAAATGCATACAGTAACCACTTCACCCGAAATTCATGAATTCAGGTAATTTCAATTAATAGTTCCTCAGAACAGGTGATTTCCTATGTATTCAATTTAACCTTTATGAATGAACTCATTTAAATAGTGACTGTGTAGAGACCTGAGGGAATGCCTAGTGGTGTCCTTGATATCCTCTAAGAGTGGCAATATGTTCAGAATATGCTTGGATACAGACATTGGGTAATAGCCTGCAGGCTGCTTCGGCTCACTGTGGTCTGGCTTAGTGGATCTTAGGCTATACGTAGAGTGGAAAACTAATGCTATGATTTTATTTTACTACTTCCTTTCCAATATCTCCATACTTCAGCAAGAATAGGTACAGTACATTCATAGATTACATGATTCTACAGTTTGTATTGAAATATCAAAATGTATTATTCTTAATATAAATTACACCAAGGTCTTCTGTTTCTCTCTGTCCCTCTCCCTGTGTCTGCCAAAGACATACACTCTCATACAGTGCATTCATGCATGTTACCATGCACATGGCAGACGAGATGACCTCCAATGACCTATAATAGCCTAATGAGTCAATATACATATTGGTTGTCATCGAAACTGGACAAAAGCTATAGCTTGTCAGCCCCAAGTAATGTCAACCCCAAGCTGTGTAAATTCCCCCCCATTTTGAGAAATGAAATTTAGGCCCTGAAAATGCTGATATGTCTTACTAGCCAGGAATCCTTTTAATAGTTTGTGTTTAAATATTGATTTTAAAAGGGCGATTATTATTTTAACCAGCTCAACTGAACCTGACCTAAATATCATTAGATCCATTTTTGAATGACTCGAAACCGCAAGTAACTGCTCAGTTCGGCTGTGCATTGTCTCTTAAGTCCCTCTCTAACAATCTCCAACCTTGCGTGTTATTGTTTCAGAAGCTTGCAGTCCACTTCGGGCTAGTATTCCTTGTGCCTGTAACTGAATATTACTTGTGCGTGTGTGCGGCTCACATGTAGAGAAGCATGCCACTGGATGAAGTGGTGGTATGAGCAACAAGGGCAGGAGATGGAAGTCTAGCTGACTGTAACTCTGTCCAACAGGGCCCTGCATGCTTTAGACAATACTTTCTAACCTTACTCACACCTCCAGCAAGTGGGGGAAACGGCCTCAACAACCTGGTAATCCTACTTAGACATTTAAACTTCTGTCTTTGTTGCATACCTCCAACAGGTTGGGATAAAACTTTAACTTCAATCCAAAGATTCATCTTTTCACTCTAGTGCTCTGTCCCTGTCAAAAGAGAAGTAAACAAGTACTGAGCCAGCCCTAAATAGGCCAGCCAGTTAAACCAGTTATCAAAGTGGACTGTACCAGTGTGCAGCGGTGAAGGCCCAACCAAGCTCCCACAGTTAAAATCTAGCAATAGAAATGCATGTATCTAAGCACACAATATTCCCAGTATTCTAACACACACACAGATGACCACACACGACAAAAATTAATCATTCCTCATTCATAAAGTAGAAACATGTTATGTGAAGTCATGTGTTTATAATGTCCTTTGTGTAGGAGTTTTCGAGTCGTAGGCCTATTGATATTCTTATGGCTGTCACTTTATATTACTTTCTGCATGTCTAGTATTGTTTGTATACCCTTTTTTGTTTGTGGGTGTGTTTTTCAGTTGAATCTGCTTAGTTCAGATTATTGCAATGCAAGGCGGTATTAAGCCTACTGTTTTCTGCCTTGCGGCATGCTGCCATCCAGCCAGTGGGAAGGCTGCTCTGCCAGGGGGAAAAGTGACCTGCTGGTAGAAGAATAAAAGGATGGAGAGATGCACAAAGCAATGAAACAATGAAAGTAGAATGAGTAGTGACTCACACTCTCTCTCGCTCTCTCTGTGGGTGTTTGTGTGTGTGTGTGTGTGTGTGCGCGCAATACATTTTGTAATATTGGTGCTCTGCCGAGTCACAAGTAAATTTGATTAATAGACAAACAAACAAATAAATGAACAAGCAAATAAATAGATAAACCAAAATGGCCTCTGTGCTGCTTTTTTTCCACCCCTGATGATTGTGGCCTACAGGTGGTGTTGAGTCTACTCTAAGGGGTATAGTCCACTGGGGCTTGCCCACCACAGTCAAGGCTGTTGTCTATGTCATGTCAGGTCTAGTGTACGAATGGAAAAGCTCAACGCAGTAGGGGAGGGCTTATCATGCTAATCCCATTGCAGTCCTCAGATTCCAAGGCCTATTTGTGCAGCTTTGCACTGAAGGAGTCTGGTGGTTTGGCTGGTCAGATGACTGGTGTCAAAAGAGGGAAAGTGGCTTATGTGTTATGGTGCTGTGCCTAGAGGGTCGCATGAAGATGTGGAACTTGTTCTTGTCAGTGGAGGCCAGCATTACTGTACATAATTATACATTCTTTTCTTGGAGTCCACTGATGATTGAGCAGCATGCAAAATGCCTACATGTATACGGGAGGGGACAGACCTAGCTTAAAGCTTAACAAAACAAAAAAATGACCTGCATTTCACAAAATTTGACAAAACATCTTGAGCAAGTAAATACCAAGTAACCGACACCTTTTTATTATTAGCCAACTTCCAAGATAAGGCTCTTTTTGAAACGTTTTCAACATGGTTTTACTCTGGCTAACTTCAGGAGATATACTTTGGTAGAAAGCATTTCTTTGATTCAGTTTTATTGAAAATTGTCGATGGAAAGCAACAGTGTGCCAATGCTCTTTCTCCCTGCTGCAAGAGAAGGATTGTGGGCAATAGGACTGATGTACACAACCGGCACACGTGTCTGTTAGAAGCCTCCTCCAATCCTGTAGACAGGATAAAATGCTTAGGCTAAGTTTGCACCAAAATCTTATGTCTTGCCAGACCCGTTTTTGCATGCAGCATGCTGATTGGTTGAGGGGAAACGCAGGTTTTCTGATGTACTGGAGACCATTTTTGAATGTTTGCTGCAAGATGAGGAAGGTTTGGAAACTACAAATAACAGGTTAATGTTTTATTTATGTACTGAACGGCAGTTCACATCTGCATATTGAACCATTGGAGGCATATGTTGGTTTGATCAAATGCCTTGTACTGTTGTGTCCCTATTCACAAGTAATCTTGGGAATGGAAAGGGTCAAAGGTCATGAAATGGTGGTCTGGTGTGCCTGAGTTTCCCTGCTAGAAATTTTGCATATGCACATTGGATGTGTTGTTCACACTGCAGCATATGTAAGTGCATTGTTTGAAGACAAAATGTCATGGCTGGTGGAACCCGCTAGTGGCTATGTAGGCCAATGTTTAGTTAGTTTAGTTAAATAGTTTCTGATTTGATTTCTAGTTTTTACTGTCCCTTTAATATTTAATCTGTTTTCCAAAGTGTCTGGAGCAATGTGCTTAGACCTCATACTAATTGCCAGCAGTGGGTGTATGTGTGTGTGGAATTCAATAAAGTTTTTTTTTTCCCCCTCTATACATCTTCCTTCTTTTTTTGAGTAATTACTCTACCAATTATCCACCCTCATGTATGTCTCCAATGCATACGTGTTCAGCATATGGCTACCTCTTCTCTCTCAGGAGTGTTCACCCAGTCAGTCTGCGAGAGTTCTTCTAAATGATGTTATACATTTTGCATCTGCATATTCCCCACCCACTTCATCTGTTTCTCCATCTCGTCTTCATTCCCTCCTTTATCTCTGAGTTTGTTATGAGATGAAAATGTTAATCCCAGGTAGTCATTAGAGAGGTGCAATTGACAGGTTGACATATTTTCTGCTCTGCCGTGTGGATTTTGATGCTAATTAAAGGAGGAGGTATTGATTGATGTCTGTGGTGATCGCAAGTGTTTGGCTCCACGGAAGTGCTTGTGTCGATTCTGTTCGCATTGCACAGATGGAACATGTTGGAAGTATGCGGTTCAGTACCACTCCCACATCAACTCCACACTCATTAAATCATAGACAGGGACTGTGGCACAGCCCAGTATGTGGTGTGCATATAAGGGTTGTAAGTTGGTGTTCTTTAATTGTATAAGAGAATAAGTAATTGTCAAGTTCAGCTTCACATAGTCTGTACCCTATAACATTTCATTGGATTTCCTGAGTATTAAACTGGTTATCACTAATGGGGTAAAATGCTGGAAAATGATTTAAACAAACCCTGGACGCTTTGCCACAGCTTAGTCTATCAGATTATTTCTGTAATGTTGTGCCTTTGCACCATAAAACTAACATTTGCACAAGCGTGTTCTGTAGTCAGCTTCAAAGGATTCTGTCTGAGATGTAAGGCCAGTAGAACAAGGACTTAGGCCTTGCTTCCTAAGGCATGCTCTTGAACACAGGGCAGAAGCATGTGTTGATGGTGAATACCGGAGAAACTACAATTAATCTAACTCCATAAAATGAATAACTTGACCTCAATAATTACCTAGTAGTTTACCAGCTAAAAGCACAAGAGTGGCATGGCATAGAAGAAGAGAGATATATGAACTGGTGGAATAATGGATGATTTATTTAGCAGTAAGCCATAAAGTCAAATCAGTAGCAGTTAAATTGAATACAAGTCATAATCATATAAAACATAAACAAATAAGGGAACCAGATAACCCAAAACAAGAATAAACTAAGAGTGTAAAGAAATTTAACAAGCGTGCGCGTGCGAGAGAGCAAGGTGGCGGTGAAGAGGTAGAGTAAAGAGAGTAGAATCAAGAAAGATATAGACAAAAGATAGCCTTGAACAATGGAGTAAATTTCCAATTAATCCTCCACTCGGGCCCTTTGGCACAAGCCAGTGACTCCTTAACTGGCTTGTAATTGGTCAACTGGCTGAGGCCAGTGGAAAGTGTTAATTCAAATTAGCATGCAGGCTACACTATAGTTATTTATGTATGACTAGGTACATATACTTGTCACAAAACTATGATCAGACTGCTGCCCACACTACAAAGATTAGTTCAAGACCAAACATGACAACATTGCATTCGGGCAATATTTACAGATAGCAACACGACACAACAAAGCAAAGTTCCTTTGTTTAGAGAGGGGTCCCAAAGATGGCAGCTCATGGTCAGCTTTGGCCTTGTATGGAGGGGCAAACAGGGTTGATCCATGCTGGACGAAAATATGTATTTCAGTAAATTTTGCCTTATAGTGGCATTCTTTTGATGTGTACCTTGTTGAATCAGCTGTCTGTCAATATGCTGAAATCATGTTCATTTTTATCTTGCAATTCACTTAAATGATTCATTAATATGATTCTTAATATGATTTCTTTCTGGTCACATTGTTTTCTGTCTGTCTCTTTCCTTTCAGCAATTAAACATTAAAAATCTAACGGATGATGTGGTAAGATTCACTTTTTTGTTGATTGTCTGACATATTTTCCCCTCTCAGCATCTGTCTTCATCTTTTAACCACATCTCACACTATTTGATTCTTTTCTCAACTAGTCAGGGCTCTGCGCTGAGCCTTGTCAGTTCTGCTCGGTGTGTGGGCTTACTAACCCTGGTCATGTTAATAGACTGCATGCCCTCAGGCCTTATGTTATCCATCATTTCTCAATCTCTCTTCAGAGTATTTAATCTGCATCACCTAACAGTATTTGACATTGAGAATAAACAAAGTATCAGAGATGGCGTTTAAATGGCTGCACAACAGTTTTGAGGAATTACGTTTTTTTTATTTCCCAGTGGAGTGTGCTCTGTATCCTGGATTTCACAAAAAAAAAAAGTCTAAAAAAGTCTTGTCATTGAATGTGGGTAACTGGTAATCTATAACTGCCAAATCACTTCACAAAGAATTGTTCATTGAAACTGAACTTTGTTTCTGGATTGCTAAATGTGTAATTCAAGGAATATTTTTATATCACCCTTTTCTCTCTCTTCTTTTTTTTGATGCTGTCCTTTTCATCTTTGTATTTTGTATCTCTGTGTGTGACCTTGAGTGGATTGGTAACCACAGAAAAATCTGAAACACGCACACATGCACGGTATCCCTTCCAGTTTCAGTAGTGTAAAATTGAAGTGCCCCCAAATGTCTAAGCATACACACACAGCATGTTAAAGTTACTCAGATATTTCCTATGACAAATGGAACCATCCATAACACAAAACAGACACACACACTGGAGCCATCCACTCCAAGGAGCTGATGAAAGGAAAAGGGACTGTGGAGAGCAGACTTCAGTGTGAGGCGTAATGGATCTATTATGAGATTTTACATTCAGGTTTGGATGTGTTCAGGAACATGCTTTTCTTTTAGCTCCTCTTTTGGGGTGACCATGTGTATGTGTGGGTGAGTGTGTACCTTTTGCTGCGGAGTTTGAAAGGACAGAATGTTTTGTCTCTGTATGTTTCTGTCATGCTGTGTTTGTGTGTGTGTTTGTTTCAGTTCAAGGTGTAAATTGCTGATAGAGAGGAAGGAACAGAGACTGCTACAGTGATTATGGTAGATGGAGAAGTGTGAAAGCTGTGTGTGTGATTCACCTGTTATCCAACATCAAAGGAGGAGACGAACAAAAAGGCAGATAGACCGATAGGTACACAGGCTAGCAGGTGCTAGTAGGATGCAGAGAGAGTTTGGGTGGCAGAAAGGGAAGAGGTGAGGCAGACAGTTTGACAGACAGCTCTGTAAGATGGATAGCTGTACCTATAGTATGCAGGGGTGTAAGCCCCCCCCAATCTGATTGTGTTGACCCTTGCCTTACTTTATCTTCCTCTTCACTATTACCTTCATCATCTTTGTCTTTTTCTGTCTGCCTTAAAGACACCATGAAAACGTTAAAATTGATCCTCCCACCTAACCAAGCTTTCAGTGATCTCTTGCTTCTCCCTTCCCACATGTCCCTAACATACCCCCCTGCAGCCAAACAGCTGAGATAGATGATGCACTCCCAACAAATCTAATCCAATTAGAGAAGCATTATCTCTGATGTCAGGCCCCACCTCCCCTGCGATGAAAAATCTCTGAATTGATGTGTTCCAGTTCAGAGTATGGGGCCTCACTTTTAATCAGAACATGTCTCATTATGCCACCATGAATTGCCTAAGACAACACTAGCAGAGATTATATACACAAAGCGATCCTGTCCCACATCCTGAGATTATTGGTCTGTTGTGCAACATGCAGTTGTAACTGCAGAATGGTCATGGCTGACTTTTGCCACAACCAGTGCAGTGTGTGTGTGGACATGGTTTGTAACACCCACCAATGTAATAAACCACCAATGTAATAAAAATATGCACTTTTTAGATGTAATAATCCTGCCAGTGATGGTGTCAGTGATGTAATGGTGAACATTAAAGCGATAGTCTGGAGTACTTCCAACCGCAGAGCTCTTATACAAACTCACCGAATGCTGTTGCTTGGAAGAACGAAGGAATTTGAACTAATGTAGACTGAATAGTGAACTTGCAGCTTACGATAATGAATGGAGGTCAGAGAGGGTCAGCATTTGTTATTAAAACAGAATGCAGTTGTTCCCCATTTATTTCATCCCTTCTCTATTTATCTTTGCCCCCTCTTTTTTTTTTTTTTTTCTTTCTCTGTCATATAGCTGGACCGCTTTGCCAGCATCCGCATCCCTGGAAGCAAAAAGGAACGCCCACACCTCTCACACATCAAGCACTCCTCTTCTGCTGATTGTTCGACTTCCTCTGAATTTGAAGAGCTATCCTCCAAAATCACCTCTGAGAAGGAGATCTTGGCCCTCTTCGAGAAGATGATGGTATGGATTAACACAACAACACCACTACAGTATTAGACAGCCTCAGTTCAGGAAGTAGATATTGCAGTCATTTTCTCTGTTGAGAATCTTAACCACACAAGGAATATTTCTAACCAAAGTCGGTTCCAAACTTCCTTCCACTCAGCGGCCATCTTGGTGATGCATTTGGCCATCTATTTGGGAATAGCAAGACCAGGCCCTATCTTAATATATGGGGAGATAATCCATAACTCCAGATTGGCAGTTTGCACTGACTGCTTTTATATGCACAGAATTTGCTTAAATGAATCCTGTCAAATTTGGATGAAAGGGACTCTCAAAAACACACTTTAAAGTAATGTATATGGCCCAAGTTACCATAATATGGCAATATGGCAGGTAGTAAAAATTTGTGGTCTAGGCCACTTTCCTCCATCCCTTGATGACTGAATTCTTTCTTTTTTTGAAAATATCCCTGAATATTTACATCTGGTATAAATAGTATAAATAAGTAATCAGAAACATACACTTTGCTTCCATTGTTATCTTAAAACATAGGGTCCGTCACTTCATATGGTGCACAAGATTGAATCCAACCAATATTTGTAACAAGACCATCCTTAACACCCTCTGACGATCATGTATTTTCTGTATATGATGCATACATAATTTTAGGTGAAGTTTTGCATGTATATTTCCTTCATCCATTCAAAGATAATCTTAGTGACATCTATAACACATTGCAGTGAAATGTATTGGTAATTGTGTAATATTTATAACCACCCTCTCTGGGAATATCTTTTGCATAAACCTAGTAAGAATTTGGTGAAATTTCAGTCCTTAATGCTATCCCTGCCTTCCATAGAGAAATGGCTACATAACATCCTGATTACATGAAAATGATACATGAAAATGTCTCAGGGTGTCAAGGGGATTAAAGCCATTCACACAAGTTGTTATAGTGAATTACGGTGGTGTACCATATGATGTGACGGTCCCTATGTTTCAAGATAATAATAGAAATACAGTTTCTGATGATTTATATTCATTATATCAGATGAAAAAGTGTGGGATATATTCAGGCAAATAGTCATTGAGGAATGGCGAGTGATGAGTCAAATGACCTAGACCTTAATTAATTGTGACCATCAACCATATTGTCATGGTAATTTGTGCCACGTACATTACTTCAGAGTATGTTTTTGAGAGCTCCTTTCATCAAATTGCAGCCAAATTTGGTACTTATGTAGCCAACAGATACAGTGCCCTTCACAATTGTTGGCACCCTTGGTAAAGATGACTATAAAGTACATTAAAAAGAATGTTGTTTGGTTTTTATGTTATTTTCCTAATGAAAGTGATGGAGAATAATCCATTCTTTGAGAAAAACACATTCATCTGGAGAAAACACAATGCATGCAATATTTTGGCACCCCTAGAAAATATGATAAATAATAATGTACTGAATAATTTTTCAATCCACATTCAGCTTCTTAAGGTTTACCAAATTTTTTGTGGACTCTTTAACACTTATTCCTTGACTTCATGGTTCACCAAGATATACAATCTGAAAAGAAATGGTGCCAAATGCCCTAGTCATTTTTTCAGTGTGGGAAAGACGATATAAGCAGGGGATCGGGCTTTTAGTGTCCATGCACCACGTCTTTGGAAGTTTACCACTTGAGCTCAGACTGTGTTTAAATCTTCTCTTAAAACGTATCTTTTCCGACTTGCAATCATTAGCCTCAGACATTGGGGATCTTGGATGATTTTCTTTTTGGTGATATTTGTTCTTTGTCTTGTCTTTATATGATGGTACTGGTGCAAGGGTCTTTTGTGATGTTTGTACTTTGCAGGATGGTACAGATGTTGATAAACCTTTTTATATATTTATTTTCCTTTTCTTTATACTATGGAGCACTTTGTCTGCTCACCTCTTTGAGATAAATTGCTGTAAAAAAGGTACTTGCTTGAAAATGACCCATTAAAACAATAACTAAGAAATTCAAGTCAAATAAAGCCATAACAAACTAGCCTGGATAACAACACACATTTATCTTGCCCACATGCATGGTGAGTGGGGATGTAAGAGAGGCTAATAAAATCCCTAAGGACCACTGTTGAGACTACCAGAAAAAAGAGCCAAAATCACAAGTAACCCTCCTTTTTAGCAGATCTATTCACCAGGAAGAAAAACTTAATTTAACGTAGTTTAATTACTTATTTAAATGACTGAAGTTACTAGATGCTATTTGGACTTTACCTAGAATCATGTTTTATGGTCAGATGGGATGAAAATGAGCTTACTGACTCATGGTGGGTTAAAAAGAATTACCAGACTGAAAATAGCCCCTTGCCCTCTGTTGTGCTAGTTATGGTTACGTGTACGTGATGTTTTTGGGTTGTTTTAATTCCAAAGGCTCTAGAAATTAGGCTGGATGCCATCATGACCTCCATGAAATACTTGACCATTTTAAGTCAAAATCTGTCATGGCTTACTGATCACAAAGTCAAGCCTCCACTATGGTTGTCTCTGTCCCCTAATCTTAGCAATATAGTAAACCAATGGGCTGAGCTTTAGAGGAGACAAATATTTATTTATTTAAAACATTTTAGACTTAGGTCTAAAGGAAAAATTAAAACAAAGAAAAATATGCTTTTTATTATGAATCTATACATTTACATTTACATTTAGGCATTTAGCAGACGCTTTTATCCAAAGCGACTTACAAAAGAGGATAACATTCAAGCTACAACACAATGAACTAACAAGGAGTGCATATTGCTAACATAGAATCTGCGCTGTTTTAAGTTGAAAGTGCAATAGTGTAACACAATGTAGAGAAATTAAATTATTAAGTGCATTCTCAAAGTTTACGCCAGGAGATATTCTTGGAAGAGCTTAGTCTTCACGAGTTTCTTGAAGGTGGAGAGGGTATCAGTTGATCTGGTAGCACTTGGGAGGTCATTCCACCAGCGCGGAACCAGATATAGCCTGATATAGCCAGATATAGCCTAATGATGGTTATTAAGAGTTATGCAGAACATAAGATAGACCTGATTCAAGTGCAAAAGTCTTGAATCTTCCTTTGCTGTCTCTAAGATTTTGCACAACCAGCCATCTGCCATGTCTTTCCCAGTCCATTTGTCCATTACTTCACAAAATTCCTCTGAGGTCATTGTTTTAGTAATTATTTTTTTCAAAATTGCTTGCATTTCAGTATGCTGCTGTGCCTTGTCTGTCTCTCAGTCACATACACACACACATACATGTTCGCAAACACTCCTACACACTACAGGCACGCTATATTATTGAGTAAATGGCTGAAATGACCAAGTAGTGTTTTAAAAGTGTGTCGCATACATAGCGCCCACCTCCCGGGCATGGAGAGAAGTTCAGACTCAGAATTTCAGCCTTGGCATGTGTTGGACACAATTGTAACGATTCTTTGAATAAGGGAAAAGTTCTCATTCCAAAGGGCAGGAAAGGTTAAGATGAAAAAGACTGCACATGCAAGCAAATTAGACACTTCTGGTGAAGTGCTTTGCTCAACAATCACATTTGTTGCCATTTTTGCAGTGTTGGTTCTTTCTCTCTTTTTCACTAGCCCACATTACTGTAATTACCCACGATTATTACCCAAATTTCACGCGGCCTCTGTACCAGACGCAACGTATGTTGCGTAACATATGTGAAGTATCATAAGTGCAACCAACCAGCACTTGATTTCCCACATGGATTGGAAACTGAATGCAATTGGAGGAGGCAGCAACACTGCCGTGATTAGAATTACCCACTGAATGACTTAGACACTGAATGATTAGGAAGTATCGGCGTTAAGAGTTGTTTTTTTACATGTTCGCAAACAGTCTAAGGCCTCTATTTTGGCCTAATGTCAGAAATGAGAAAACACTGCTTTCTCAAAGGTGCCCTTCCATACATCTATAGGGTTCTCCACAGATAGTATCCACCTTCAGTTGAGCTGAAAACGGTCTATGGAGACCAAACAGGGCTCAGTGCAACCTATTCAAATAGGTCTAGAGTAAAGCACCTTGTTTTTCCGCCTGTGATGACAACCTGTGCTCTTATTTGCTGCTGTAGCATGTCAGCGTTGCATGGCACGTTGAGTGAATATTTATATTAGTTTGCTAATGTCAGAATTGCAAGGAACGAAGAACTTTCAGAGGAAGCTGAGGAAGACATAGCCTATGATACACACATCCACCAATTTTTTGGAGATTGGAAACTGACTTCGCTTACTTCGCAACAGTAAGCTTGTAATGTGTGGAGTAAATAGGGTAACTGCCAACATAACCAGATAACTGCTTAATTATAGCAAGGTTATTGTTACAACCACAGGTTTGCCAAAGTTGACAAGTCATTCTTTTCGAAATGCCTTAATATGCCTTGCGTTCACATTACTTAACCCGTGATGACCACGCAATTTCGGCCCCCAGAAGGTAGCGGGGTCCAGTGTGAAAATAGCTTCTCTCTCCCTCTTTCTCCCTACCTCCCTTTCCCTATTTATAGCTAAATCTACCCAAAGGAAAAAGTTATAGTGAGAATCTCAGTACTTTGGAATAATTTATTGTAGGAATCTTATAGAAATTCTATAAATATTACAGAATCTTAGTATATTGGGACATTTCACTCTAGAAATATAGGACTATTATAAGAGTACTGCAGGGAGGAAGAATATTATAGTTTAGTAGAAGTATTGTAGAGGTATGGTAGAGGTACTATTGAACACCCAGTGGCATAACGCAAACATGTAAAACTGAAAGGAGCCCTCCCTTCCTAATACGCGGTTTGTGGGAGACTAGAAGGGATGGCGTGAGCTCCCATAATGAGCCTGTGCAAGCACCCCACTGCCGGATCCCACTGTGCACTTGTGCAAGGGGGTGGCCTTCTAGCCCTGCCGCATACAGAGTGCCTGCACAAAACCATTTTGTTTTCCTGATGTCTCCCCAGCCCACTCGCCCAAACCATCAGCTGGGATTCTGTGAAAGAAGTGTTCTTTTTAAAAGCTGTGTTTGCAGACCCCAGTGATCTCCTGACATTTCAGTATAGATCAATGTGTGTATTGCTTGACCTTTCTCAGTGAGAAGAGTTCACGATGGAAAAGTCAAACTAACCAAACAGAGATTGAGAGAAAAGTAAAACGAGTAAAGCAGCCTGCAGTACGTGTGTTCATCAATAAGTCATTCCTCTAACAGGAGATTAAATAGGCTGATCTCAGGCAGTACAACCCACACTCCAGTACTTTTTTTTCCCATTTCGATCTTTCTTTTTTTTTTTTTTTTCTTAAACCACCACCTTCAGAAGTTCAGAGAGCTATGCAGCAGTGTTCATCAGCCCTGGAACATGTTCCTCTTTGATTTGTTGATACCAGGGCTATTTCTTTGATAACTGCTCCATCAGATGAAGTCAAAGCTCATTTATTATTTTTACACACATTCCCCTCTTTTTTTTTCTTCTCCTCTTTTCTCCATTGTTCTGCCTCTTTTTACTTTGTTCCCTGTCTTCCTTTTATCTATCTACCAATCTACCTACCTTTTTACAGCATTTAATATGCTTAATATTAACATTTCAGTCATTTTCTTTTGCCTTCATTATGAGAGTGACCACTGCTTGTTCTTTGGGTTACTTAGAGTGCATGGGTAAAAGCACAGACAAGCACAGGCTCTTGTTCAAAATTTGAGCCTCCTAGCTTCATTAGGGAAACCCAAGTAGTAATGAAAATGAGGACTGTGACTTGTTGAGCAGCTTCAAACTGCTCTTTGCATAAGCCCTCTCTTCGTTGTGTTCACTGTTTTCTTCATGTCCCTGTCTTCTTTCTCCCTGTTCTAGGAGGATATGAACCTGAACGAGGATAAGAAAACTCCTCTGCGGGAGAAGGACTTAAACACGAAGCGAGAGATGGTTATTCAGTACATTATGACTGCTGCTAAAACAGTAAGTAAAGACCTGGGGGGTATTCCAAATAGGTGGCTAAGTGGCAATCCTGGTTAAGTTAGAACAGAGTCTTGAGTCTCCATTCTCTTAACTAAATAAAGCAAGCTATGATTACTAAGATTACTAAGAGCTAAGATTACCCTATTGGGTTTACCACTTTCTCCAGTTTAATTAACCCAATTTAACACTTAACCACTCACTTGGACTAACCACCTTTGTGAACCACCAATGTGAAAATGATGATTGGGACAACTTGCCAGACATTAAAAATAATTTGTTTCCTGATTTACTGATTCCGTCATTGTAACATCCAACAGGTTTCAACCCTACAGATAAAAATTTGTTGCCTAGTATCAACCTAAACAAAATCGGTCTGTAATATTGCCCAGCAAGTTTGTGTATTTCATCAACCTCCCTTTCTTTCTGAACACTGTCTCGAGTCTCTCTCAGTAAGGTTTTGGAGTGGGTGATGTCTACTCTTCAATCAGACTAATGTGTGATAGTTGAGTTTTCCCTCTCACATTGTTTATCACAGTTGCATCCAACTACTGAGCTTTTTTCAAGTAGTAACATAGTCATATAATGCTGCAAACATGCTTCCCTCTTCAGTCTCCTCATTCTATGTTCCACTCACCCACTAGAGTACCACACATCAATGCCATCTTGCCAGTGATTATGAATGACCTCACCGGCCATAGACGTTGACAGCTTAGACATCAATTAAATGTTGGAGGTTGATTGATGGTGTACATTCAGCTGTACTTGGCGAACTTGGAGGGATTTTTCTGACTGTTGATGCAGTGCTATGTAATGAAATCAAGACAAGAAAAAACAGACTTGTCAGCCTCAAATGACAAACCCAACCCCCCACTCACAGTTCTAAATCAGGTGGATATTCAGCACAGCAAAAGTGAAGCAGTGCATGTGTGTGTGTGAGTGATGCGTGATGCGAAGGAAGGGTATCAACAGATAAACAGCGCAAACTCCTACCGTTCTTAGAGGTGTTTGGCCTCCCTTAGTCTCCAATCAGTCTCAATCAGACCCCAACCCATTGGCTAATTATGCCAATTAATGGAGATACCAACCCTGATGTGCCTCTCAGGAGGAACCTGAAAGTGGATTGATTGAATGGCAAGTCAGACCTCCTGTGAATGATCAGAGGAATAAAATGAATAAGGCCCTATTTCCACAGACGGTAGCCGGGTATTTTGAAAAACAGATATTTATGAAATGGATTTTTACCATTATTACCTGTCCCTCTTTCAGATCTCTGGTTGGCTAACTATTTGTTTGACGCATTTTTGACAGCGTGTTTTTGACAGCATTTGTAAGAACGGTTGGTTAATGAGTCCCATTGAGATGGGGGTTATAGATCAGTTGCTTCGTTTGCCTCTGACTTTGAGGTCAAGTGAAAATATGAAAATAAAGCAGGTCATAAAGAGTTAAATCCTTAAACCATCATATCTCAAAGTGTGCATGAGGGCAAACACACATGCTCAACTACTGACCCCTTTATCACTATTGTATACATGTATACTATTACTATTATTGGGGCAGCCGTGGACTACTGGTTAGGGCTTCGGGCTTGGAACCGAAGGGTTCCTTGGGAATGAAGTGCCCTTGAGCAAGGCACCTAACCCCTCACTGCTCCTGGAGCACCGCTGTAGCAGGCATCCCACTGCCCTACGTTAGCGTGTGCTTTACCTCACTGTTTGTTTCGCTGTGTGCTGTGTGTTTCACTCATTCATAATTGGGACAAGTGCAGAAACTAAATTCCTTGTGTCTGTAAATACACTTGGTAAATAACACAGATTCTCTATTCTCTATTAAATAAGAATCAAGATTTAGTGTCATTTCATGCATTCTGAAGAAAAAGTAAGATTGAAGTTAGTATCATGGGTTGTCGTTATTTTGCCGGCAGATCTGTACTCTCTTGCTTGCATTAATATTGCATTAATATTTGAGTTTATTTGGAAAAAAATCTTGTTTTCCTCCCTAATTAATTCTGCTATCTAATCTTGTTTTTGGCTGTGTGTAGGCGTATTCACTGTCGAGCTATGTGATTAAGGTGCGTTGCAGGGAAAGAGAGTCAAGCTTATAGGTATTTCCAATGAGTTTTCAATTTTAGGCCAAAGTTTTGTTAGTGTCTGACATGGGGCGTCATGCAATCACAGATAAAACAAATACTTGTCTGTTCACCTTAATACTGATAAGAATAAAATCATGTTTGTTTATGTTGTCAGTTTCTACCAAAATGGAGAGTGAAACCTTAATGACAGAAATGACAGCAAAGGTCTGCTTGAGGTTTGTATGCTGTTGCTTTGACTGACAGATAGCAAAAAGGTTACCTGAAATCCAGGTTATTCATGTATTTGTCTTTACAATGTTGTAGTGCTAGTTTATTACCAGAGCTAGTTTACAATGAGGTTATATGTTCTGAATGATTTTAGTACTGATTTTCCACAAACTAATTAAGTCTGTGGCACCCTAGCACTTTCAGAATTTTTTTTAAACTTTTTGTCCCATCAACCCATCAACTGGTGGTACATCTGCTTTGTTGTTTTCTTTCATGAAAGTTTTATGTCTTCTCATTGGTTCTGCAATGAGTAAGGTCAACTTGCCAGCCGTTTTGTTGTCTTCACTGAGTAACACCAAGAAGGGATGGGCAAGGAGAGTGTTCAATCCTTACCTCTCAGCATTCTCTGTGAGTGGCGTGATTTTTGGTGTTTAAGGTTTGTTGAGCTGTTGCTCCTCAGATATGTTGTGTGTCTGATGCTGATTAGCTTTTGAGGTGTTATGAAATGTTCAACAGACAAAATCCACCCCCTCCCTTTGGTCCTGCTGAAGCTCTGTGTTCATTAGCAGGAAAGGGGAGATGTTTGCTGGGCACACAAGTGGTAGCTTGCAAAAAGCATTATTTCCTCACAAAATTTACAAATATATGAGCCATTGCAATTCAGTGTTACTGTTCCCATTTTTGTCAACCTTGTCCATTGCTTTCCTCTTTTGCTCAGTCTTTTTGTATATTGGTAGACAGCACCTTTGCAGTGCTAGCAGTCAGTCAGTATTAGTATTGTAGCCAGTTCTCTGAAGTCGGCCTGATATGCACACACTATTTTTGTGCCCCTGCCTAGCCATAGTCCACTGCAGGGCATACACTATATTTATAAACATGCCCAAATATGGTCAGAAAAATTAAGTAGAATTTGAGTATGGCTAAAGTATGGAATTTTGAAATGGACGATATGTAGGAATCCTGTCTCTCTCTGTCCTTTCTTGGTCTCTCTACCTTTTTCTGCATCACATTCTCTCTCTTCTTTCTTCTCTCGCTCCTTCTTCAGCCATGCTTGTCTCTTCCCCTTTGCCCCCTCAAGTGTCCTCCCCTCTGTGTTGATCTCAGTAGGAGCTGCCAGAGTGGATGAAGATGGATGCAGTTAGCAGTGTGAGCACAGATGAGAGTGTGTCAGGTGTGAGTGTGTGTTTGTGTGGATGGTTACTCAGGAGAGAAACACCCTCGTCTCTCTTTCACCCGCTTGTCTCAGTGCTGTTGTTTATCGTTCATCACTCTCATTCTCTCATGCTCTCTCTCTTTCTCATCATCTATCTGTCCAGTAGCTCCCCCCAATCTGTCTTTGTCTCTTTTTCCATGTGAGGTACTTCATGGTCCCAGCTCTCTCATTTAACTCTCTGCTTTGTTTAGGTATGATACATATCACACTCATTCCTGAGATCTCTGTAATGAAGATTACTTAGGTGTGTTTCAATTCAGTTTAACATACAGTATGCATCAGGGTATAACAAGTATCATATATTTAACAAAATGCATACATCCATGTACACAATTCTTGGACTGCCTATAGACTAGTCATCGAAAGAAGGAAGTGGAATCTGAGTGTGTATGCCACTTACGGCTGCATGGTTGTGCACCAAGCAGTGTCAGTTGTTCTTATGTTATAAAGCTTGCATAATTTTGCCCTTTATTTGATGGATGTGAGGAAGACCATACTACCACTAAGCTATCAGTTTTAAATTCTCAACTTTTTTTTTTTGGTTTTTTTTAAAACCTGCCTCCTGATGTATGGTAAGAATGTAAGGGGGCTACAATTTTTTTGTGCTAGCTGAATGCACCTCCTCGGTTAAGCACAAAAATTATTCACACTCACCCTGTAAACGAGTAGATTTCTCACAACTCCTATCTTATCACAAACACATATTTTTGTATAATAGTTTCTCAGTGTATTGCTTTACATGTCAATCCATCTAAGTCCTTTGCAGGCAAAGCCAGTATGTGCAAAACAGTGACAAGAATTGTGATATGGCCTCCCTGAGAACTTTTATTCTTTTTATTCTCCCACTGCCAAACTGCTGCATGGTCTGAAGAGTAATTTTGTTTTGCTATGATAACAACCCCCCACCTCCAGCTCTTGTGAAAGAACATCCCAATTAGTTTCTCCTACTGTAAGACACTGAGCAGCCCTCAGACGTTCACATGGCCAGTAGGTAATTGCCCGCCTTTTGTGTGTGCATGTGTGTCTCTGAGCTAACAAAGCATGCTGCCTCCTCATCTCAGCTCAGTTGGTCCAGTTTGATTGCTCCTCTGTGTGTGTGTCTGTATGTGATTCCTGATAGAGAGGAAGAGAGAGCAAAAAAAAGCGAGCTGCTGAGTTACATATTGTAAATCTCCCAAGCCGGCGAGTCATTGTAGAGGAAACTTTTTTTGTCAAATTTTGTGGTCTTTTAGCTTAGCTTTAGTTTTTTATTTGTCTGCATTTAGCCTACTCCCTTAGACACTGGACTTGAGTAATGCGGCAGTGATGGCTATCACCTTGTGTTCCATGGCAAGGTCATTTAATTTAGTGGAATTTGGTAACACACTAAGATTCTAAAAACTTTCACACTCTGTAGAAATTCACTTTTAATGACACAGATACAACAGACAAATTCAATCAAAATTTCACAGCTAAATTTAATTATATTTTGTGCTTGCGAGTGTGTACATGTGTCTGCATGTGTGTCCCTTAGTGTCCCATTCTGTAAATGTCATCAGAGTGTGAGGACCTGACCTACTCCTGTGGTGTAGCTACCTTTTGTTATACAGCCTGAAATGAAAAAGCCAGCAACAGACATACACACAAGCACACACACACATACACAGCAGTAGGCAGCGCTATTTGGCCTCTCTATCTGCATGCATTGTCAATCTCTGGATTTTTATCTGATCACTCACAAACCCAGACAGAAAAATATATCCCCCCTCCACACCACACTACACGCACACCGCAAACCGCACAGCGCACACCACACCACACCACACACACAGACACAAACACACACTTTTGGCTCAAATGTTGCCATGAGCAGGGGTCACTGGCCTCGCCTCCTAATACCATGAGCTGGCGGGGTGTTGAGGGTTTTGCTGCTCGGGTGCTGCCCTAAGTAATCAAAAGCGTATAATGCCCTTACCCTTCCCAGCCGGGACCCTGAAACTCATTTGCTTTGAGGGTGGAAAAAGGGTAAGCCCTGTCCGCGCTGGCACGGGACAGATGTCCCAGAGCTCAAACGCACCCGTTTGAAATGTTGTACTGATCCCACCTGTGCACTGGAGGACCCCTGGGTCCACTTTTGAAATGTAAGGTTTAGTGATTTCTTTTTCTTCTGGTAAAGCACAATGTTCCTGTTTCCATGGTTGTTTGTGTTTCATATTTGAGTGGTGAAACTGTCTCTGAAGAGAGATTGAGATTTGCCAAGGTTAGCTTATTTATACATTACACATGCATTATGTGTGTTTGCCTTAGTGCCATATGCCAGTGGATGACTGCCTAGCCTTGTGTGTGTGTTTGACAGAGAAGGAGGGGGGGAGTTTGTGTTGCCTGTGTGTTGTCTTATTCTCTGTGATTCAGATTCAAATGCACCCTGTGGTTCTGCGGCAGAATATTTACCATTGCTCACTCCCCCTCTAGCAGAAACCACAGAGGGGCCATCAATTATTAGAGTAAAACTACATTATGTTATATTTCACTTTCTCTTAACTTTTTCTTTGTTTGTTTTCCCCCCTCTCACACCACAACCATTTACCAGTGTTACTGTTTGTGTGTATGAGGGTGAGAGGATTGTTTGAGTGCTTTTTAGAGAGCTTGTGTATATTTCCAATTATTTTATTAGTTTTTTTCTGTATGGTTTAGATGCGTGTGTGTGTGTGTAATGTGGTGATTTTAGCCGTAGTAAGAGAATTGCTTGTACGTTTGCTGCTAGACTTAAACTACAAAGTAAAAAAAAGATATGTTGTTACATTAATGTAATTAACTTCACTGTGTAGCCTGCTCGTTATTCTTGTTGCATCTGCCAGAGAAGTAACTGCTCTGAGATCAGAACAGGCTCGCCACAGGTATCGCTGGCCATCTGAAAAAGAGGTGTGTGTGTTTGAAAAACTCAAAGTAAAGCCCATTGCCTCTGTAGCTCCACATCTGAGCCAATCATACAGGCGGCATGAGTAACCTGGCCTCCGACCCAAAACCCCCTGGGCTGTGACCCCACTACCCATCTGATGTGAAGATTTGATTGAGAGCATAGAAGCCAGAAAGCAGAAGTGCAGGCCTCCTCTCTCTGCATGCTTCCAAAAAGAACTTCTCTGCCCTCTTTCCCTCTCTCCCTCCACCCCCTTTTCCATCCTGCCCCTCCACCACCAAGCTAAACCTAGAAATACATCACTGCGTAAGAGCGTCTTGTTCAAGGGTACCATCCATGCTGAAACACCCTTTTCCTTTCTGTACCCTCAGGAAGTCACCATCCTTTTTTTTCCCCTCATTCCCTCTCTCTCCCTCTCTTTTTTTTTTTAAATGAGGTCTTTTTGAAGTAAGTCAGACACATGGCATTCTCTGCTAATTATGCCTCTGGCAGTGACCTGCCTGAGAAGGAGGAGACAATCAGGACACCTGTGATATTAATACATGAGAGAGAGAGATGGAGACAGCAGAGGGAGGACAAAAGGACACGACTGACTCTCACCTTTTTCAAATTGTCATTAAGAACTTTATCATAGGTGGCAGATGGAATCAGAATATCACCACGACATCTCCCCCCCACACACACCCCACCACACCCCTGGCATATCCCAGAGGGGAATTAAGAGCAATCCATTCACACGTTCTCCAGCGCAGCTGTTAAACCCAAAGGCTGAATCGCTGTATAATCTCTTAATGTGCATAGATAGACTGAGTCCTCAGCCACAGCACTTTGCTACTTAAAGCTCCTCTTCTACCTTGAAAATCACTTCATTTCATATATTTCTTTGATTTTATTTAATCACTTGCCATTTATGCTTCTTTAACTGTCTGCTCCAACCCTTTCCACCATACAGTTGGAAAATGAAATCTTAAATCTGTGGAAGCTTTAAGGTAGGTGAGCCTTAAGGTATTTGGTACAGGGAGTGTCAGGTCATGATGAAGTAAGTGCAGATGTCACATTTCTCTGAGGATTTAATCAGATGGATGAGAGCTGACTAATCAGACCCAAATAGCAGCTCATTTTAACTTGGTTAATTAACCTGCACTCCTCAGCAAAACTTCAACATCCTCACTGAAGGCAGATGTATTAAACTTAATCAGTGATGGGATATTACTGATGCCTGATGCCATGCCTTCTTCAAAGTAAGCCAGGAAGGCAGTCTATCTGGATTTGTATGTCTCCCCCTAAGTCCTCCTAAGTATCCTCAGGAAACTTCTATATGTTTTTTTTCCATGCTATTAACTCGGCAGACACAGATACTTTGATTTTGGAGATGGGGATGACAATTGTCCTGACTTAGATTGGGCGAGGCAGAGCGGAAATAGCCCACCAGGTCTTAATGGCAATTGCCTTTTCATTCCACTTTGATCATCAGGCAAAAGGTGTACACAGCCTCCTTAAAACTCAAGAGCATTAGAGAGTGAGGGAATGTGATTTGACTGAAAGAAAAATACTGACATGGTAGGTTTTCTTTCACTTTCTTTTTTCCTCCCACTTCTTCCTTTACCTCATGATAAGGAAGCGGAGCATCCCTGCTGGGGCCAGATTGAGAACATTAAAATGGGGTGAAGTGAGAGTAAGGGGCTAAACAATGGAAAGCAGCCCACTAGAATAACGCACACCTGTCTCTCCAAAGCACTAATGCCAATTTAAGGTGCGCTGGCTCATTTTCAGTCCCAATCTTTACTTTCTGCAAGGTGCTCTCTGGAGCTTTTCTGTGAGCACCATCAAGCCAGCAGCAAGCAACTTAAAAAAAAAAAAAAAAAAAAAAAAAAGACACAGAATTAAATAAATAAAAGAAATGCATATTTTCTCCCCATTTCTTTTGTGCTGTTTTTAAATGCGTCCTCTGATTGAATTGCAAATATACTCTGTTCATGTCGTTTTGGTCTCTGAATAATGTGGCCTCTTAAAATCAGAGAGGTGTGCTCAGAGTGGAATTCTTATCTTAGATGTTTTTTTTTTGTGTGTGTGTGTGTGCACGTGTGCGTGTGTGTGTGCACGCACCCATGCAGCTGTGCTTTTTGTTAAGCCCCTCACCTGAGCTACACATGGCTTTTGCCCGCCAGGCAAGAGATGCTAGGATGCACAACACCTGTTGCCACAAAGCCGACTGAAAATCTAGTCACCCTCTTCACATCTCATCCCCTTTGATCTGGGGAGGAGGGAACACAGAAGTAGAGAGAATCTTTTGAAACTGCACAATGAGACTTTCTTGTTAGGAACATCATTAATTGGTGATAGGTGTTGTTGATGGTAAAAGGGTAATTGGAGTGTGTGTGTGTGTGTTTGAAAGAGACATAGAGAGAGCGATTTGGAGTAGGGCTTTGAACACGGTGGTTTTCCTTCTGCTCCACAGACAGAGCCACAGCCCAGTTTAGTATCCCTGCCTCAACAACAGCAGACAACTGAACTAAAAATAAAGACAGGAAAAAAGTGATGGAAATAAAGTGGTACAGAAGTCTTCTGAAACTCTTCCGGTTTTTTAGACATTTAAATTGTGCCCTAGTCTGGCAAAATTGACCACATTTGTGTGTGTGTTGTACACATACGCACGTCTTTTCCCTCTTAGCCACATAATAATAAGGCCATAATGATTTGGTCATTTTCAATTGGATGTCAGTAGTTTTAGCCAAAGGTCGTGTTTGCAAGGCAATTACTTTATTGGCGAACAGAGAAAATAAAAGTTAAAGTGTGCCTACCCTTTATTCCTCCGCCCTTCTTTTTCTCTTTCTTTCACTCTTTGATTTTTGCATTTGAGGGCTGGCGATAAATTCTTTATCTCGTAATTACATGGCAGGTATGGTAATGGAATGTGTGTTAATGAATGAAGCTTTGCATGGTGATGAGGTTTCAGACTGATCGTAAGCACGGCAGGGGAGCATCTGACATTACCTTCAGTGGAGAGGAGGCAAAGTGAGCTAGAAGGAGGAGGTGGGGAGTGGAGGAGTGGAAAGAGAAGGTGGGGTGGGTTGGAGGAAAAAAAGAATAAAATAACAAAAGTGGTCCATGGTGGGAGGACAGCCTTGAGCTGACCCACTGTGTTTTGTGGCAGGATGTTTGAGGCTCTGCTTTCTCAGAGCACTGGGATCTTGGATAACTGGGTGCACCGGCACATGGTCCTTCACCACTGTGGCCTTGTGGCTCACATAGGTAACAATGCCTGAAGCTGTCTTTTATTTTAAATTGAAATATGCCTCCCTTTATATTCCACCGATACCCCCCACACCCTCCACAAGAACATATTGCCACTCAATACATACACATGGACATGCACATGCACCCACTTGTTCACTTTTGATATGTCCCTGTGAGTTCCTTGTATAATAAATGGAATCCTTGAAGGTGATAGAAATTTTCAGTTACATTACTCTCAAAGGATGCACTTATAGATATGTGTGTGAAGATGGTGGGGGACTATTTATAGAGTATTTAATTCATGTGGTAGACAGTGGTGGTGGGTCGTGGAGAAATGCACCAATCCAGTTCTACAACGAAAAGTTACCAGTCTCGAGTTTTGAGTGTTAAACACGCACTAAAATCACCAGTATTGGATCCACGCAAAAGATACCCAAAGCCCAAGTATATCAGTATCTGTACTGAAAAAAACAAACAAAAACCATTGTAATAGTGAATCCATCTGTGGCAGAATGGAAATGCTTTTCAGGCTCTCATGTTTGCTGGTTTGTTATGCAGAATCCTCCTGCTCCTCTCAGAGTGAGTCTGATCCTCTGCCTCATGTATTCCTGCCTGTAGCCTACACATAAGACTTCCTGTTGCCTTTTTCTCTGAGCAAAATTGTCTCTCCACTGCCTTGCAGCTTGACAGGCCAACAACTCCCACAGCGCAACTTTTAGATCATGGGTCAGTTCCTTTTTGTCCTTTAGGGCTTGGTCAGCTCAAAGACAAGCTTACACACTTAGGTTTTTGTCATTGTTGTTTAGATTAGGCTACGTAAACTCTGCCGTGAAATGTTGGGTGGTCATAATGAGGACAAGCGCAGTTGTGTTGTGTCTTTACTCTGTCTGACCATGAGATTGTGTGTGTGTGTGTGTGTGTGTGTGTGTGTGTGTGTGTGTGTGTGTGTGTGTGTGTGTGTGTGTGTGTGTTAACAGGCAGTCACACAGAGGGGAATAGGGAGGTCGCAAGGTGTTCTCCTTTGAATGTTTTCACCAGCAAGTGTGTATGTGTGCACGGTTGCGCGTGCAGGCGTGCGCGCGTGTGTGTGTGTGCACACGCATGCATGTGTACGTGTGTGTGTGTATGCAGGAGAGGAGAGTGTTCAGGCCCTAAGCTGGAACATCGATCACGCTTTACTTGAAGACATAAATAGCATCTGAATGGATTCTTGAATCCGATCACAGAGTGGGCCACAATTAAAATGATTGATTGTTAAGTGAATTGATCATTAACTGGACTAAAACAAATACCTTACTTCTGGTCCAACACAACACACGCACAGGAAAGCTCCACACTAAACATGTCTTAATTGCTGTCGACTGCTGGCTCTTCTATCTTTCGTTTTGCCCCTCTCTCCCACTCCTTCTTTTTTGAACAAATACCCAGACCCCTATAAACCCTCCTCCTCTTTGACTGGTGTGATGATTTGAGAAGTGTCTGTGACTGAGAGTCAGTGATGACACAGTCTCATCAAGGCAGTGACTCTGTGGTTGGTCAGAGATCACACTGAGGGTTTAACTGAGAATGCTGCATGACACTGACGAAGTAAGGGGGGGGGGGGGGTAGGGGATGTGTGTATGTGTTGGGGGGGAGTACAGAGAGAGATGAGGCGGAGCAGTACTCTGACAGCAGAATGTTTCTCTCATGATGAGAACACCCTGACGGTTGGTTTCCATGGTGATGTGGGCTGTAGCGGCTAGCTGCAGTGGCTGAGCAGGAGACTGATAGAGGAGAGGACAGACGGAAGAACAGGCCCCTGAACAGTGCATCGAGAGCATACTATTCCTTCATATTCAGCCAGTGTACTAATAACTCACTCCTATTGTGGCTCCATAGACAAGGTTTGATTTAGTCAGGTGCATTTATTCATACATAACACCTATTGTGTTTTTACTATTTCTGCTGTATTTTTTGTTTTACTATTATTATTATTTTTTTGTTTTGAAGATTATCACTAGAATTTCTCATTAAATTTAGTTTTAGAAATAATGTCTTGGCTAATCTGTATTCAGGTAACATAATAGAAAGAGGATATTTGATTATTGATTTTGAATCACTGAGAACATATTTTTCTGTTACAACTACTGAGAGTTGAATAGTAAATAAAAATATGGTCACTTTTGTCAAGGAGCTCAAGGTTTTTTTTTTTTTTAAAGTTGATTCCTCTTGGTTTTTCCAGTATACACTGTATACCATTCTTTACTCTACTAAAATTTACTTGTGTCCTTCAAACACACTGTGCCATTGTTATTCAGTATTGTAGGCCTATATGGTGGTATTTTTTTTTTTTTTCCTTTTTCCTTTCTTTTCTTTTCTTTACCTGACCTCACCTCAACAGTTGTCTGAAAGGATATTTGGCCTTCAGTTGCAATGAGGCATCGCTTGGCTGTCTTTGATATGAAAATATCTCAGAAATTGTTTCACATTAACCTTGTCAGCTAAGGCTACACTGTTTTGGTTGTTAGGGAGAAAACTTGTATCTTGCATGACAGGCTGGCAAATGTTTTACTGGGAACTGTGTGTGTGTGTGTGTGTGTGTGTGTGTGTGTGTGTGTGTGTGTGTGTGTGAGCATGTGAGCCTCTGTTCAGTGTTTGGTTCATGAAACTTCATGCGCTCTTTAATCAAGCCCTCACCCACCTGCAGCACCAACAGTTACCTCTAGATGGTGCAGGAGGACTTTAGTAGAAGACACACACACACACACACACACACACACACACACACACAAATGTACTCTGCAGCACAACTCTACACAGCCTCTGACTGGCCAGGTTGTAGTGGATGTGTTGTATTTTTCTCCCTAATTCTAGGAGCTTGTGTCCAGAGGTGAGTGGCAGTGATATTTGTCAGGAATGATGTGGTGTGTGGGGTTCGCCTCGCTATCTGACTTGGCACTGGGGTTGTTGGTTATGTTTTTCAGGGAAAGTGGTGTTCTGTAGTGCCTTCCCTGACCACTGCCAGCAAAAGTCTTTAGAACATATTCGCTACCACCTGCTGTCTTTCACTTACCCTTTTCTAGTTGGTCCCTTCCCTTTCTGTCCACCTTCATATCCTCTCATATCCTGGCAAACTTTTTAGACAGGTAAACTATTTAGCCTTCCAATGTAGGTAAAACACGTCTGTCTCTTCTGTTCCTCTTTACCTTTCTTTCTTTTTTGATGTTCTAACTGATCATGAAACACATAAATAAGTAACAGCCATGCCCTGCTCCCAGCCACCCACACACCAAGGTTTACACCCGCATTGATTCATACACACTCTCTAATTAAAACTTTTTCAGATCATGCAGTTATGACCTCCTCAGATTTCCTCTAAAAAAAAAAGAAAAAGGTGGGAATTCATGCTTTTCCCCTCTTCTACTTATCTGCTGCTCTGCACCCTCTCCCCCCCAAACACACACACACACACACACACACACACACACACACACAGACACACACACACACAACCCCGGTCCCCTCTCACCCTCTCCCTCTCTTACGCGTTGCAATCCATCTCTCTGTCTGTCTCCCTGTTGAAGGTCAACAGTGTCTGCTTCTATTTTGGAAATGGAGATTGTGAAACTAATGGGGTTGTTTTCCCCTCCACTCTGGAACAGGCTGCCTTTAATTGAAAATAGATCAGAGAATAACATGGGGATCGGACACGATAAAAAGCCTTGACTGCATGATGGGTGGTTGGGGGGACAGATAGGTCTAAGTGTATTTTCAACGCACTAATGTATGACTCACTAGCAGGATTAAAGTGAAAGTTGCAAAGTTTTTTTTTTTTTTGGCAGATTGGGTATATAACAGCTTGTGTTTACAGTGTGTGTGTGTTTGGGGGGAGTGGGGGGGGGCAACCTTAAGGACCTTCAATAAGAACCAGAATGAATATGTCTGATTTGTTTGCCTATCTTGTAGTTGTGGACAGGTTTCAAAAGTTGGAGTGTGAGTGGTTCTAAAACAAAACAAAACAAAAGTCATACGTATAGATGAAAACTGATATTTAAAGCTCTTTTGAGAGAAATTCTCAGAAAGCAACAATATGTGCCATCCAGAGAGAGGAAGAGAGAGAGAGATTGTGCTTCTCGTGTTGTGGTCCCTGAACTCTTAATTATATCAGTGTGAAAGGCTGGTTGCGGCAGCACTCCTACTCTCATTTGCATACTGCATTAAGCCTGGCCTTTATGGATGCCTGATGCCTGATGGACACAACGAGAAGAGGCTGTGCTCTGTTTTTTATCCAGCTTTCCTTATTTTGTCTCTGTCACATAAGGGCTGGAAAAGTAAGTGTGTGTGTGTGTGTGAGCACATGTGAAAGAGAGGAGGAACAATGTGATATTCAGGAAAGCTTGATTTTTTTTTTTTTTTAGGGAATTATTTAGTTCCCCCACCCACTGCTAAAGAAATGGAAATTAATTAATTAAAGAAATTATTGCATGCAAGCTAGACCTCCCCAGGAAGATCAAGATTCAAGATCGTCTTGAATTATACTAGTATGTAAGAGAGTAAAATTCTTGTTTTTTGCTCCTCAAAAAAAAAAAAGAGGATATGTGTGTGTATGTGTAGAAATGTGTGCGTGCTTATGTCTGTGCATGTGAGAGAAAAGGAGTAGAAGAACCTGACAGGTAAGGTTTAGGCTGTCATTGTTGTTTCTGTGTTCATAACCCCTATAGCTTGATGGAAAATGCTGTTCTAGAGTCTGGTGATTCTAGCCTTAAGATTGCGATATCAATCGCCAGATGGAAGCAGCTGAAACAGTCCATGACTAGGATGGCTGGTGTCCTTAGTGATTCTTTTGACCTTTCTGATGCACCTACAAGTTCTTGATGCAGGGCAAGTCTCAGCCACCGATGCATTGTAAGTTGTTAATTTCTCTCATAGGCACATAGGCTGTCTCATCATTGTTGGTAATCAGTCCAATTACTGTGGTGTCATCAGCAAATTGAATGACCGTATTAGAGATATGCATAGTCATACAGTATGCAGACAGTGCAGGAGAGACACAACCTTGAGGGGCACCTGTGTTGATCGTCAATGGGGTTTAAGTGATGGAGCCCATTTTCACCACCTGTTTTACGAAGTTTAGGAAATAGCTGCATAGAGTGTGGTGTCCACCAAGACTCCTGAGCTTGCTGTCAGGTGTACTGGGGATAATGGTGTGAAATGCAGAGCGGTAGTATACAAACAACATCTAGGTGTCCTCTCCAGATGTGTAAGGGAGAAATATGGTGCAGTGGTGATGGCATCGTCAGTGGATCTATTCTGTTGTAGGCAAATTGATAGGGTTCCAGAGTTGGTGTAATCATGCTGGAAAAGATGTTTTTCACAACCCTCTCAAAACATTTGCTCACAAGAGTAAGTCAGTCATTCAAGGTGGTAAATTTTGCTACTGGGCACAATGCACAGACAGAGAGAGGTTATATATATGTATATGTCCGCAAACACACCAGCCAATTGCTCTGAACATGCTGATGACACGACCTGATATCCCATCACACCCTGCTGCTTTGTGGATGTGTGGATATGACTTGCCAGAAGGATTTCCGCATGTCAGCCTGTGTGACTATTAAGTTTAATTCAAAAGAGGGGTCAGTTATGGAGTTCTTTCTACAGGGTCGGCGGTAACCTCAAAGCGGGTATAGAAGCAGAATACCTCACATTTCTTGTCTTTAAAATCTTTAAGATCTCATTAAGATCACATTAAACCCACACCTAGCTTTTTTTGTGGACTCTACCTGTAGTTTAATGGGAACTGAGCTTACAAGAACACCCAGTGGTATTCTGGAGGGTCTGGAAGCATGTTTGAAAAGTGTTGAGGGTTTGTCTTTACCTTTATTATTAGGATCTTAAATGAAGTATTTTAGAATGTAGAAATAGAGTGAGAACAGTAGGATTGTTGTAGTTGGAATCCTGAGTTATGCAAGTTGAAGGATGCCCAGCATGTCGGCTCATGAAGGAAGGTAAACTTGACCCCGACCTTTCCAGTCCACCTGAGTATCTATAGCAACAGTTACATGAGAGAACTGTTGAAGACACTTAAGAGACAACCGCTTCAGAAGTGTTTTAGAGGTGGCCAAAGCCATAACAGTCTACTTTGACCCTAAACTTTGGGGTTCTAGCATCTTTCCGTGGTGCACAGAGATTGGCACTGAATGTGTGTAATCAGGAATGAAAGCTTGTTTCTGTCTTGCCATGTCGGTCTATAGAGAGGGAGCTTTGCCAAGAAAAGATTCCCTCATTAAAACCCACCCCACAGACGACGCCTGTTTAGTGTATCCTTTAATGTAATTTTCTCCATAATTTATGGATTTCTGGTTGTTTTGAGCATGTGTGTCGGTGGGTTAATGAGAGCTTGGCTGCCCATGAGTTGGATGGGACTGTGGGGAGATCTGGGGGAGGCAATAGTCTGGGGCTGCTTTTGGGCATGGCGCCACATGGTCACCAGCACATTCTCACTGAGGAGGATGCTAGAATGACATTTTTGTGTGTGTTAGACACTACACACACTCACAACCATAGTGAGGACCGTGTGTGTGTGTTATGTGTATGTGTGTATATATGTGTGTGTGTCTTTTGTTTATTTATGTCAGAAGTTAATCCTGCGCTATTGGGGGCCCTGATTTCTGGAAGCTGCTTTAGCAATGGAACAGGCAGACACTTGTAATCGGATGATTTCGTCATTTGGAGGCGATTGCTATGTGGTGATGGTCAGACCACTGCCCCAGAACGTGTGCTCTAGTCTGTCCAAGGAAAGACGGTCCACACGGTTGACTTGTGGGCTTCCTAAAGCCAGAGGACTTTGAACTGGGCCTAGTTGAAATGTTTTAGTGCCATGGCAAGTGCCTGGGGATTGCAGCCACAACTGCCGGCCTTATAATATTGATGTTGGTGTCAGTTACATAAACATGATTTATTAAAAACAAAAGAATTTAAATGTTTTTAGATCATGTTAAATATAACTAAGGCAAAATAACAATTTAAAAAATATTAATTTTATAACGCCTACATGTCTTACTGGTTAGAAATCCTTTTAACACATATCTTTATAGACCCTTTCAACCAGGGGTCAAAATTAACTTTTTGGCCTACCTGCCTATGTGGCTGGTAGCGAGGAAAAAATCACTGGCCAGGCATATATTTTACTGGCCCAAATTTAATAATGTTTTTCATGGGGACCACATTTTAAAAGAAGCAAGTGAAAGGCAGTGTTTTCTTCTTATTTATTTTTAAAAAAAATAAATAACAACATTATTGTACATTTTCACCAATCCATGTGAATTTGTTTGCAAAACAAAGAATAGGAACCCACAATGATCACTTTTATGCGTTACATTGACTGACAAACTGGTGTCATTCAGTTTCAGTTTTGAATGTAGTAACCGCAGAATCTACTAGGCAGTGAGAGAGCCTTCATTCACCCTGTAATGAGCCAATTAATCAGCAAAATGATGACGAAGCTGGTAAATTGACCTGAAAATGCTGTTTGGTGTGCCTTTTGAAGAAGTGTAAATGAAGATTGTAGGCCTATATTAACCTACAAGACACATAGCTTCAGTAGGGTTCCCTACATCCTCCATGACAATATCACCTTCAGATTCAGATACACATCAGGATGCAGAGGTTGGCTTTCCTCCGGGACGGAAATCTGAATGTTGCTGGGGCCAGTTTTCCTTCAGATAAAAAAAAATACTAAAAGAATTGAGATTAGACATATGTTAAGTTGTCTAAATATGTAAAGTCGCAGGATATGATTTATATAATATTTTTATGCACATCATTCAATACCCTGCTTTATCATAAGACATTTCAATTTGAGTCTGAATCAGAGGGCCTGAATGTCACATTCATAATGTTGGACTTGCTAATGTGTAGGATGAAGACGAAATGTCTCATAATATGATAGGATGGATGAATAAATAGGTCTATTCAGACATCAAAGCTCAGAATTCATACATTAATGCTAAAAATCACGTTGTTTCGAAGTTAGAATTAAGCTATAATACAGCGCCATTTGCACCCTTAACAGCACCTATTGACGTTTTGATGCCTCAGGTGCTAAATCAGTACAAAAGATTTCACACCTCATGAAAGACAACTGCTTTTCTGTCATTTTCTTTACGTATCTTAATTTCTGTAGCAAGAGAGTAGGAATATCGATGTGAAACAGTCTTTTCACACAGACATTTTGATTTAGAAGAAGATTGACTTTGCATGCTAGCAAGCACTTCTTGAGAAATGGCTAGAACTAAGCTTCATGAAAACAGTTCATGACATCAACTTCATGAAGGCAATTTGCAATATATATACTGTGTGTATATATATATACATACATACATACACACAAGGTTAGTTCAGCCTTTACTGTAAACATTTGACACATTTAGTTAATCGATGCAGTAAATTACCAGACAAAGCAAGTCAGCAAGTCAGCGTGAAAAAAACTGCCGTTAGTTGTATGCTGCTCGTTCTGCTCTGCTGACTGACAGCACCGCACTTCTCCTGAACGTGCATGATGCAGGGGCCTGCCTACTCAGGTCTGAGTAGAAAAGCTTACTCCTGTATGTCAAGTTTTAGACCCTGTCAATGCAAGCTTAGCTTATGTTTCTCTAGTAAGTGTGAGTGAGTGTGATCAGACACTACTGCAAGACTGAAGCATGTGGGAAAGAGGGCTGGGCTTAGTAGATGTGGACTTTCAGAGTTTGGGAAACAAACAGTGATAGATACACAAATATGAAAAGGTTGCGTGGTACTGACAGGCAGGGGAATGGAGGATTTCCAAAGCAAACCAGCACACTGTTTGAGCCTGCCGAAGGCGAGATGAAAGAAGGCCTAAAGGCGAGAGTTTTTTCCAGGAGTTCTTGCCTGTGGAAAGGAGGTGCAGGCTGAGGGAGCGCATGGTTTCTTTCCTGGATCTTGCCACTTGCAAAAAAGCCCCAGGCTGAATAATTGAAGGTCCAGCGAGCATTTTCGCGGTTTCATTGCTTGCTTCTCTACTTAAGGATTTTGTCCTGCTGCATGTTCGATCAGTCAGCGCTTCAAAAAACAGGAATATTTTTTTTTAGTATCCAGTTTACCAAAACATGAGGAATGAAGTAGAAATGTTAAACCTTAAAGTTATGCTGTATAGCGAATTGAAATTGTAGGTAAAAGATATTCTGTCTTGGTTTTAGCTTTTTTCTCATTCATACTCTCCTCTTACATGGCTTATATGTGTTTTCCCTCTTTTTTTCTTCCTCTATCGTGTCTGTATGTGTGTGTTTCGGCCTCTGCCATGCTGTGGCTGCCTACTGTGGGCTGATGTAATTGGTTTGTTGTGAGGGAGGATGAGGCTGGCTGCTCTGTGGCCTGATCCCATCCATAACCCTGGGCATGCTCTAGGATATTTATCTAATGACCTCTCTCCAAATTCAGCCCACCGGGACACTCGCACACCTGCAGACACTCGCCGCATTTAACATCTACATTACTTTCATCTGCCCCCCCACCCCCACCCCCTCTCCCTTTTTGTCCCTCAACTCACGCAATCCCTCCACGTGCACACCACACACACACACACACACACACACACACACACACACACACTCCACTTCTGGATCAACCTGTATTTTGCTGGCAAACATGGTCCCTTTTTAATTAGCAAAGCGAGAGTAAGGTCTTAATTTTTAGTGCTTTAGTTTTCTTTTCCAGCACTTTAATTGGACCCCAATGTAAGTCTGAGTCTCGCAGACGTAGACTAAATGTAAGCTGCTTTGATGAAACTTGGTCTCCAATAATGACATGTACAACCAACCTTGCAACAAGTTGTACTAATTGCATAAGGTAGGGCTGCTGCAATGAATCAATAAATTATTAAATTAATTAGCTAGTTAATTGCATTTGTATATCAACAGCTATTTTAGCCATCGATTAATCCGATTCTGACAGAAAGAACTTAAAAATGCCCTAACTGTAGCTTCTTAGTGCTTGAGTATTTCCCGCTTATTTAGTGATTTAGTTAGCTAGATCCAACTAGATCTGCATGTAATTTGAATGTCATAGTTGATGGACTTTCTTTTTCTGAACATATTGGTGCAGTCATCAGGGGCCTGTACTACTAAGCAAGGTTACTGGTTAACCCGGGTAGCTTTGGGAGTTACCACTAATCTCTGATAGAACCCTCCATTGAGCATCAACTGTTTCTGAAGTGACATGTTGTTTTTAGGTTTTTAGGTTACTCCAGAAGTTACCCAGTTTAGCCAGTAAACTGGCTTTGCAGTATACCCGACAGGTCTTGCAAATACACATTGTACAACATCAAGGATATCAGACCTTATCTCAGCCAGCACTCAACTTCTGCTTGTGCTGTGAAACCTTTTGCCTTTTCAGAGTAGACACGTCTGTCAAGACACATGTAACATGCTGATGTTTACCTGTGTGTGCCAAGTGTCTTTGTTCTGGTCTCTTGCTTCTCTCAGCCTTTTTGATTCCTTTTCATGACTTTGTTACAGTAGCAGAGATGGAGCCGCAGTCCGAAGGTGGTGTGAGATTGAGTCAGTTCTCAGTGCACTCTTATTTCACACGCACACACATACTTACACTAGCACACACTCTCTTACGCACTCTTAAAGTACACACTCGCACACACAGTGTCGTAAACACCTACGCTTTGTCCCTTTCATTTTTTTGTGCCTCAGAGGCATTGCAGCTGATGTCCCAGTGACCACAGCAATAATTGCCCTCATTTTTCTGGAGTAGAGTCGTAGATGACCCGTCTGCTGCCATCATCTTTCCCTGGCCACCACTCAGTTGGCAGCAGGTTATGCTGAGGGAGACACAGAGTTGAGGTTAAGGTGTGTCAAGAGAATCAATTGACCAGTGCTATGGCTGTTTCCGCTGAGCAGACTGAGCTTAGTGGCAGGCAGGAAAACAACAACAAAAATGTCTTGCTCTAAAATCCACCAAACCCTTTGACCGATCACTGAGTGACACAGGTTCTCGACTGCTGTTTAACACCCCTGCTGTTTTACGGAGTCCACATTGTGCTCATTGCTCTTTAGGGAGCTGGGATATCACCCAGGCGTAATTAAAGTTAGTTATGCCGAGTTTAAATGCCACTTTGTAAAGTCATTAATTCATTAGATGGCAAGTCTTGCCGAACACAAAACCAATTTGTGAGGCGCCAAGAGGCACAGGGAATCTCCTGCCTTGGCATTCTCAACGCGTACACCTTTTCCATTATCTGCACTGTTTGCTGATGGAGGAAAGAATAAATACCATTTACAAATCAGCGAAAGCTGTTCTGTTTTTATGAATGGGGGGCGGGGGGAGTATATCTGACTTGTTTAATGAAATGTAAGTGATTTTGTTGGGAGGGGTAGGGGGCAGTGTGTTTTGTTAAATGTTTCTAAACAGCAGCAACAGGTAGACGTTAGACCTTACTGAATTAACAGTGTCAGTATTTGGCCAGTCTAAAAAGCACTAGATTTTATTTTTGCAACATCATTTGTCTCAGGACAGCCTAAGTGGATGTGTCTGGTGGTGTTTAAGAATTCTGTTTGACGTCTACAGCGTTTCAGTTCATCAGAACTGTCAGTAGTTTTAATGAGGGTGAGGTTTTTTAATCGTGCAGAGGAGTTTTCTAATGATGTCACATGATGATACGACGCTTTACAGTCAGTTATCGGACAAACATTACAGCTGCCAATCACGTACCCTCTCATGTTTGCGCAGTGCTGACTGAAGCATGGGTTCATATCCTAGATTGTAACTTTGCGTGGGTTTGAATGGCTTTTTATGTTCTTTTTTTTTTTCTCTGTCATTCTCTCTCTCTCTCTCGTTCTTGTACTCTCTCTCTCTCTCTCTCACCCTTTCTCGCTCTCTTTCTGTCACCCTTTCTCTGTCACATAGGGCAGTCTAAGGAGCAGCCATCAGATTTCCCCCCAGGAGTTCCTGAGTGAGCTGAAGGCTGGAGTTGTGGATGAGCGACTCTTTGCCTGCCTGGACTCTCTCAGGGTCTCCCTCACCAGCAACCCTGTCAGGTAGACCACCTCCCTCCCTCTGCAAGCCTTTTGAGAGGCTACTGTCCAACACACACAACAAGTAACTCAGTGCAAGATCACACACTCTCCCATTATCATACACAGTGTTTAGCGTCTATCTGGATATACACATTCTCTAAAACTGGGAAGCTGTCCATTTGTAGCTTTCAATCCATGTTGGTGTGCTCACTCTTTCTAGAAGCTACTCTTGTTTGGGTTTGTGATTTATCATTCTGTACACTCCTTTTTTACTCTCTCAAAGCACTGATCAAACCACACACCCTGCTCGTTTATATGACCTTTGACCTCTCTTTCTGATGTATATGAAATCGGTCTCGTGTTCCGCCTTGTATTCATATCTATGTCCACACCCACCGGGCCAGAATAGCACTTCATGCTGGGAAACATGCACACATGTGGAGCTGTTCCTGCTGTGGTTGCCCTTCCACATCTCCCTTACGCTCTCTCTTCCTCACTCTTCCTCTACTCCCACTTTTAGGCCGTCCTCTCTTTGGCCCATTGCTTTTACCTCCTGCCTTGAAAATCTATGGTGCCTTTGAGATCTATGATTTTTCCTTTTTGGCAAAGAATGTCCCCACTGTGTGTGATATGTACAAAACACACACACACACACACACACACACATATACACACACACACATACACACACACACACACACACACACACACACACACACACACACACACACTCTGTCCTGTTGTCTCCCATTGCTCTCAGTGTGAGTTGCTTTTACAACACACACTTTTAGATAAAGGTCAGTGAAGCTAATAAAGAGAACAACTCTTTCTAATGGTTTTAATAAGTTATAGGCATATTTTGAGTCTGTGCCTCCTGGTGAGGCAGTAATCTGTGGTTGCCTCATAGTGCTTCACAGCATGTCTTTAATATTATGGCTTTATGGCTGTGCGTGTGGAAGACCGTTTCACTATGTTTTTCTGCATGTAGCACTCAGCATGCAGATTTATGAACAGAAAAAAAACTTTGGGATGACAAGGAAATAATAGTAAGAGTTGGTGTTTCTAGCACACTATGTGTGTGTATGTGTGTGTGGTAGATGACTTTAGTCTGGGTGTCATACCAACAGCTGTTTATCTGAGACGATGGAGGGGAAAATAAAAGGAAGAAGGACTGTGAAAACATCATCTGGCTTTGGCACTGGTGGAATTCATTCAACCTATTTACTTCAATGAGATTTTCACAGGCAAAGCTAATCTGTCTAGGCTATCTCAGTGTCTAGCCACACATTTCCACCCACAGAGCTCATGCCTGACAACAGTCGCACACACACACTTTTACTCTCTTGTGTTTTCAGAATAACCAATTATTTTGACCATTTACGTGCAGTCATTCTCATTATTGCTTTGTTGTCAAGTGCCTCAGTGGCATGTGTGGCTCTGAGATGAGACGCCTGTGCTTGTTAGGCTTATCCGATACGACTCAAATATATTAATGCGTGCATCCTCTGATGAGTCGCCTGCCGCTGTTTGAAGGCTATTTTAGAAACGGTGTTCTTGCCTCGGTCCTTCAGTCGCCACGCTGTTTTCATCACGGTGAGAGGGGGCTTATTTCAGTCTTACTTTTAACTTTTGTGAAAATCTGCCTTAACAGGAGGTGGAGGAGAAGGGGGGGTTGATAAAGATGAGGAGTTGTCCCTTTGTGGCGAAAGCAAGGGTAAAGCTTGGGTAAAGCAAGGGTAAAGCAAGGGTAAAGCTTGGGTAAAGCAAGGGTAAAGCTTGGGTAAAGCAAGGGTAAAGCTTGTCACAGTGACAGTGGTGGAGTATAATCGGGAATAAAGTGATGCATACTCCTCAATCAGTTATTTGCAATCAGTGTGGTGAGATGTGCTTTAGATGCTCAGTTTTGTGAGGTATTTTACACATGGCTGTATTTAGATAAAGTGTGTGTGTGTGTGTGTGTGTGAGAGAGAGACAGAGAGAGAGAGAGAGATGTAACACATTATATTATGTTGCGAGACACAGACATGCAACACACACACTCTTTTGGCAGTTTTTATTCCATCTGCAACATGCGCCTGATGCACATGATCACTGACACTCTCAGACATTGTTTCTCTCACAAGCCTCCATCACTCGTTAGTGTGTGCAGTGGTCAGATGAATCAGCCATGTAAAGAAGCAGAGCAGGTTGGGAATTGTATTGGATGTGGCAGGATCCTGCTTGGAGGGGGTGATTGACACTTACTGGCTTTGTAGTGGGTGGAGAAAAAGTAAAACCATTGCTCTGGGATTATGTGCCTTACATTGTGCGTGAACACAAACACACACACACACACACAGACAGCAGAGCTATAGTGTGCCAAATTGAGTGCAGTTGAGTGAGGTCCATGTGTCTTGTGTTGCTCCACTGTCTCTGCCAGGAACTCCCACATCCTTCGATCTGTGAAACTTTCTGACAGTAGTCTCCCCAACAGTTCATATTGTGTTTTTCAGTGTCAAGTAAGCCATTTAACATAATCCAGTTGAAGTAATAAGAGTTAGCATGCACATGTCTGTGTTTATCTATGTGTGCGTTTAGGTGCTCTTTATTAGTGGCTCCTTTTTTCCCACCAGTCATCATAGGAGACTGTGTGGAATGATGAGGTTGTTTCTTGAGATGATGATCTCTCTCTCTCTCTCTCTCTCTCTGGAAAGAACTGTTTAGTTCAGTAGTGTTTGGTGAGGTAGATGAATGCCATTTCATAGTTAATATACTGCCATTTATATATTTCCTTTCCTGGAAAAAATGCTCTACTGAGCTGCACATGAGAGGATTGTGAGAAATAAATCCTCATTAAAAACCTCTGTGTGTGTGTTTGTGTTTTGTTTACTGCGTGGGGTACTTGTCGGTTGTAATATAAACCAAAATGATCAGGCTTAAACTTGAGGTCTCTTCAAGGAGTCACTTTTTTTGTCTGAATGTTGTTGTTAGACAGTTAGTTTTAATTGGTACATGTTGCTCTTTAAGTTGAACAAATGCAGCTTGTAGGATGGTTGATGTTGCAGCTGAAGCACATCTTGTAGCAATTGTGCCTGTCCTCTTTTTATGTAGGCAGCCCTTTGAACAAACCTCATCTCCTCTGCTCTTTTATCACCTCGAGTTCATGTGCATGTTCTCTCGTGTTCTCTTAGCTCCCCCTCCCCTTGCTCCCCTCCCCTTGTTCCCCTCTTCTCTTTCACACTGTTTCTTTATCGTTCTATTCAGTCTACTCTGTTCATCTTTCTCTCCCCCACCCCCCTCTGCCCTGCCCTGCCCTGCCCTGCAGTTCCACATCCCCTGTTAGTTGGTGTGCTGTGCCCATCCCTGGCTCTCTTCTGGGAGTGGTGAGTGCAGACTACTGAGCTGCAGGAGCTCCACAGGCTGCAGTCTGGCAGTGTGTCTGTGCCTCGGCCTACTTTGCTTTGCTCTGATGCTGTGGGAGGGATGAGGGATGATCTCACTGTAGGCCCACGGGCCTGTCGAGTAAAGACTGGAGGGGCTCATCATTCACGAGGGTGAATGGGTGGAGTGACTCATCTGTGTGTGTGCGTGTGTTGTTTACTGGTAAGTGTGTCTGCATGCGTTGTATAATGGCATCTCTGTGATCACTGGGGGACCAAGAGGAGGTACAGGAGGTGTAATTTGTCCCATGACCCCCCTCCTCCTCCCCTCCCTTCCTCCATGATTCCCCTGCTCTTCACCATCTGATTGGGTTCATGACTGATGGTTCTGTTCCAGGGCATGCCACAGTCAGTGACAGTGATTTATATTTATTTTTTATCCCCACCATTTCACACATTATCTACTTTCCCCTTTCCCTCTTCTTGGTCTCTAACCCTTAACGCTTTCCTTTGGTTTGATTCTGTATATCTGTTAAATTATGGGCTTGGCGTCTTCTCTCTTTGCTTTTCCCCATCTGGCTCTGCCTCTCACTCGTTCTCCCTCCCTCCCTGAGCACTGCCTTTTCTTTCTTTCTCTGTTGCTCTCTTTCACCCTACCTCTCTTATCTACCCCCCACCCTCCATTCCCATTCATTCTCATTCTCTCTTCCTCCCCTCCATCCTCCATGTGTTTTGTTCAGTTCAGGAGTTCATGTTCAGCCACGGTGGACAGGCCCAGTACACTTCCGAGTGAACAGACACCTGTTCAGCTCCTGTCTGTTTGATCAGCTGCCGTGGCCTGACTGTTTAAATAAGGGATTTGATGAGAACTGAGCAATGGTGCCTGCGCGCCACACAGCGTGACTCAGAGATCTGCCAGGTGGTCAGTGCACTGCATCGCCATCCATTCTACTTTAACTACATTTCTACAGTCCCTGTCTCCCTCTACACCATAACGTAAGAGCACAGCAGAATGAAACTCAGTGTTTCATCTATGTATGTTCTGTCCTTATCAAAGAGCCGGGAAGGACTGCATTTCTGAAGCCGACACACAGAATGGTGCCTCAGTGTCATTTTAGGTGCTTAATCCCTTCACCAGGAGGAGATTGGGATATCATTTCTGGATGTTGTTTCTTCAGGTTTGCCTTGGCAGTGTTGATCGGAGACGCTGATAAGTGAAATGTTATTGTGCCAGGGTGTGTGTGTGCGCGCACGCCTGTGTTTATGTCTTTGTGTGAGATGTGCTCTGTGTGGATGATGAACAAGTTGTCCCGTATCAGTGTGAAACACGCAGTGTAGAGAGATTGTCTTGCCTGTATGTGAAAGCCCCAGTCACCTCCCTAGGATGTTCCCAAGACTGTCGTCTAGCTGGGCTGCTGACCACTGTATGCAACAGAATGCAAAACCATGTGAGCATGAGATGCAGAGTTATGGGGATATAGCCTAGACTCCGCTGCCATCTTTTTGACATCTTCATGTGCTCCACACAGTTCGCCTTTTCACTCCTGCTGTAGCCCTCCTTTCCTTCCATCCTCCTCCTTCTCTTTGGTTCTTCATTCCCTCTGTTCTGCTATCTCTCTCTCTCTCTCTCTCTCTGTATGTACTCCCTCACACACACATGCGGACCATCTTGCTTGTTGTTGTACCCATTTGGAGGGATCTCGTTAAATGTTTTCATCCTGGTCTTGTCTTAATGGACACTGCCACTAAAGGGCATTATTCATCTGTAGCTGATCCAGACTTCACTCTTCCATGCCAGTGGCCTTATGATCTGTAGTCTATGTTGGTGTTTCTTCTCCTGTTTGTGTGTGCTGATGCCTCTCTCTGGGAATGTATGTAACGTAATTTTGAACAGTGCCACATGTTCTGAGCCATTATTGAGTTGTTTTTTGTGTGTGTGTGTGTGTGTTGTATTGTATTGTGCCTATCTTTCAGTAATGTTTTAAAGTCGGTGCTTCTTTACAGTACTTTGTAAGCAGTGATGAGAAGTTTGCCTGAGCATAAACTGACTGCCCAGAAACCTTGTAAATAGTTCTGATATACTGTATTGGCCCGAATATAAGACAATCCTAAATATAAGATTACCCTCGAATATAAGACGATCCTGAATATAAGATGACCCCCGCTTTTCCCTTTGGGGAAAAAAGTGAAAAGAGAGCATTTTTTTTGTAGACCAAATTATGCCTTATATAGTAGATTATTTTATGTGGAAAAAAAACCTTTTAAAAATTAGCAAACGTTTGGAACATCATTACCATAAATAAAGGCTGGACAAATGGATACATTTGTCACATTTAAACTGAATCAACAATAGGCTACCCATGATAATTTTCCATGGAAGTGAAAGTAATACACTGTAGGCAGAAAACCATATGCATTACCTATAGAGGTCTGTATGAGGCAGCAGCTTTGCGTGTCAAAGGGGGGAGTTGGCCCCGACTGCGAGACACTCAAACATAATTGTGATTCGCTGATTTTCAACCTTTCTTTGCAACAGTAACATAAAATGGTATGTTGAAAAATACTGATGTTTGCTCAGCATCTGTTCATCTGCTTAAGTGGGTTTTCCCTAGTTTGATCATAGAATACCGCTGAAAAGACAGGTTTTCCTCGAAGTCTGTACAGGCTCTGGGCAAGACTCATTCAGCCACACAGTGACAGTCCATTTTGCCGCATTGGAGACTTCTGGATCCCAAATACAATCAGATATGAAGCACCGGCTTTGTGCACATTTAAACACTGTATCCCTAGTATTATCAACACTGGGTGAAGGGATACTGAAGTGCATGTAAATCCAGTCATTCTATTACACCACTTGAGGCTAATTTGTTCTAGACGATCTCTTACTCTCCATCGTGTGCATCAGGGGCAGTTGTAGGCCAATGAGCACAAGAAACGTTTTTGCCGCCCTCTATATTTTTTCACTATTTTTGTCTAGTCCACAAATATGAGGCGACTGCCTTTTTTTCCAAAGTATTTACAGGACAAAAATATTGTCTTATATTCTCTTTTAACAGTGATGTAAACAAAGTGATCAGGACGAAGGGGTTGCAATGAGTTTTGCAATGCCATTAAACATGATTCAACCATTCATAATCAAGGCCAGGAACTCTTTATGGTGAGACTGTTGCAGGCTTGAAGAAGATGGATCTCACTCATATTTTCCTTTTAACATTTTTAACTTTCATTTTTTACTTATTAGCAGCAGGATTAGCATTAGTGTTTCGGCCCAACGGCCTTCGCCAGTGTGTGAGACTGTTTGGAAATTGTAACCTGACACATTAATGTACGGTACTATGAAGCTCATAAAAATTACTATATGCAGAATGACTAGGCTAAATAGAGAAATTACATTCAACATACTCTCTTTTTTCTGGTAAAGTGTTGTTTGTTGGTGTTTAATTATTGTCCTTGTGCTTTTGAATTTGTTTTGCCAGGTGGTTTTACATGACCAGTAATCTACATAGTTAACCAGGTTGATGAAAACAGAGGCTGTTCATTCAGCTTTCAGCTTTTTCTCTTTGTGCTTGCAGTTTGTGTGTGAATGCGAGTGAGAGAGATTGAGACCAACTGTGTGTATTTGTGCACAGGGGTAAGCTTCAGTCTTATGTGGCCTTCTAAAGCCCCTTTCACACATATAGTTACTTGTCCATCGCGAAGCTATGATGGACAACAATCAGATGTACTGTTATTACATGATATCTTACTACAATAGCGATCCTGTTTGTTTTTCAGTGTTTTTACAAAGTGTTTTGTTACAAAATTTGTAGATGTAATGAGAACTTTATGAGAACTCGCTTTATCCTATGGTAAACAGGCAAGGCAATGTTACCTAGTGTTTTTAACTAACAAGCTAGCAGGTTATTTGCTGATGAGCTAGGCTGAGTTTTAATAACAAAATGAAATACAGTTAGATCTGTAGACACTGCCAGTATGTTTGTTTACCTCGAGAAGAGCCAAGTCAAAGATTTTGAAATTAATTGGTAACATTCATTAGGACTGGAATTAATTTCTGCTTGAAGTATTATGCTGCTTCTAGCCTACCTGTACCCCTGTAGAATTGTTGTCAGAGATAGAGAGTGTGTTGTGTGTACTGTCACCACCTGGGCCTCTGATGGACAAACTTCAGGTTTGTATGAAGCTTTAGGGCTCATTAAAGGCTGACTAGGCAACATCGTTACTAAATACACCATACCAAATGACTAGTAGTCTACTTGTTACTAACCTGTAACACTACTACAGAACTACCGCACACAACAATCACTGCTAATCACACAGTAGAGTTTTATACATTCCACATATAATGGGAAAGGAAAATCCATCTAATACACACAAGCCTCCCCAGCCCCCATAGGCCCCCTCTCACATCTAAGTGAAGCAGACACATTCATCATTCACGCACTTCCCATGCTCCCGCTACACAATCATGTTCACTCACACGCGCTCATAAAAAACACACACACTCAAAGCTGTCAGGCTGACAAATGGAAGAAGCTTTAAGTGTGTATGCATGCAGCTTATACACCGTTGCCTCAGATGGGAACCTTTCCCAAGGACAGTGGTTGCATCCTGTTTTCCTTTCTTCCCTCTTGCTCTCCTTTTGTTCATTTTCACTCCCTCGGACCATCTTGACCATTTTAGATTACGTATCCAAACTTTTGCTGCCTTCTTTACCTATTTTTTTTGTCTCATCTGAGTGGGTGTATGAGAGGAGAAGGGTGCGTGTGTGTGTGTGTATGTCTGGTTTCCTTCCATCCCTACCGGCAACCGTCACTGTCCACCGCTTCTTGACCCCTCTCTCCAAAGTAATTCCCACAATCCTCTGGGCGCAGCAAGTGCAGCGTCACCCCTGGTAACCCCTCACTGTCCCCATAGGAACGAGTGGTGTGTTTTTTTTTTTTTTTTTTTTTTTTTGGCATTGCACAGCGTAATTGTATTAAGTGTGTGTGATGAATGGTGGTGACACCCAGGTGGAAATTGGTTTTTGATCTGATATTGGAGCTGACCTTCAGGTGCAAGGCCCCAGATTAGTTATTTTGTCACATTTACAATGGGGCCGTTGGTGCTGCCGCTGCCTCTCCGTGCCTGCCAATGGCCCACCTAAGTCTGCAGTCAGCCTGCTGCTACCCCTAGAGCAGCACAGCAAGAAATACAGCAGTCTGCATACTCAAGCACACACACGCACGCACACACACACGCAAAGCACATTTACTCTATCACCCACCACTCTATGACTCTCTGTTTCTCTGTCTCTCACACACACCTCACATGCATACTGACTCACTTCAGAAGTAGGGTACATTTCTGTTTGGAATTCCTGTTTTTTTGTTGTTGTTGTTGTTGTTGTTTTTCCTTTCCTTTTCTGTTGTTTTTGGTGGTGCTCAGCACACTTACAAGAATGGGCTCCAATTGATTGATGATGTCTGTGCAGTTGATTGATGATGTCTGACTGGGTTTTTGTAGTTTCATCGCCAGCTTTCTTTTGCTGGCAAAATGGCTCTGACTTTTGCTGAGGTTGAGTATGGCGCCTAGCAGGGGAGAGATGTCACACACTGATTAGATTTAGATGGCTACTGGTGTGCGATGCTGAGTCATTCACCACACACACGCACACACACTCCTTTCTTCAGACACACACAGGTCCCCTCAGGTTAAGCATTTTGCTGTCATTCTCAACTGCAGACCCTCGGTCTTCCACATACTTTGTAATTTGTTCTCAGATGTTATACATAAATGAACTTTTTTTCTCTCTCTCTGTGTTTGTGCGTGTGCGTGTGTGTGTGCGTGCGTTTTTTTTTTTGATGTGTTTTGATGTTGGGTCAGACAAGGCTTTGGACTAGAGAGGAAATTTATTCTGAGACAACACCTTTTGTCATCCTCCTTTTTGTTGTGTTAAATTTTCTCCCCCACCCCCAAATTAATTACATAAGCCAATTTGAAGTTAGCCCAGCATCTTTGCGTGTAGGGTCAAGGGTAACTCACTAAATGTGAGTTTTAGGCCCCCTTAAACTTCATAAATATTTTACTCTTTGGCCATTTTCTTTAGAGTTTCATTTATATTATGGAAAATGAGAAGTAAAATAATTGATATTTGTAAATTAAGACATAATACTTTTTCTCCATTTGCAAAGATGATTTTTATGTCACATGTGCAGAGAGTTGATCGGTCAACAAATCACAAGCCATGTTGAGTGATACACTGGCAAAAAATGAAGCATGTCAGGTGTTTAAAATGCATGTTTTGTAACTATTACATTAATCTACACATTAACACATCCGTTTGGAGAATTTAATTTTTTTTTTTTTTTTTTTTTTTTTTTTAAATGCTGGGCTTAAATACTACAATGCCACAAACTACAGCCAACATAAGCCAACTTTGACGAAGAACAATTTCATATTCATAAATGTATGCAAAGTAACAATATTTTTTCATGTTTGGTTCAGATTATTTAAAATTAAGAAAGATAGAAAGAAATAAAGAAAAGGAAATAAAACAATGACGGATATAAACAAAGGACAACCGTGAGGAGGTTATGAGGCAACTGTGTCTGTTGCCTTTTCACAGTCCGTATAGGTCCCATAGAAATGAGGGTTAGGACTTAACCTAAGTCGACTTAGATCAAGTTAAAGAGGTGTTTCCCATTTTTTATCTATTTAACATGTTACTGAATTAATGCGTTGCTGTTTTTTATTCTTGTCAAGCAATATTGTATTATATTTTATTAAAAAATATGATTTGGCCTTATTTGGACCATCCGTGGGCTTATATAGTGCCACAAGACCAATTAGGCCCATGCCAGACTTTTGACATATTTTATAAAATAGCTTTATTATACTTTTTTAAAACTTGTAAAATGAATGCATACATTTTCAAATGCAAGATTAATCTTGCAGTTTGACAAGATCTTTCCCCCGCAAACTGTCAGTTAGATTTCGGTGGGCGTAATGGGGACACTTACACAACATGCTTTCTGTTTTCTGTGCATGGTCTCTCTTTCTGTCCGCTGTTTATGTGTTTTAATTAACTTGAACACCATTGTAGATTTTTTCAGGATGGGCCACTGTTGCCCATTTATTAGGAGGAGAGGATAGGCTTTAGGGAGGAGTTAACTAAAGGAAGAATACCTGCCTCACTGTGGGTTGATGAAATTATTTGTTTGTGTGTGTGTGTGTGTGTGTGTGTGTGTGTGTGGAGTTGAGAGTAGAGCTTGAGAGAAGAGCTTCTCAAGCGGGATGTCGCTAAGTGTGTACACCAGCATATCAGACTTCAGCAGAGTCAATGCTGCTCATCCTTTGTTTTTTTTAAGTCCTTGTCCAGATGGTGTTGCTGATCTTGATCTAGTTAGCCTAATTAAGTAGATATGAAGACATAGTGTAATATACTCATGTTTATCTTACATCTCTTACAATACAAGGACAACCACTCTTATCCATGAAAGAAACCTGGGGGGGGGGGCTCTTGCTGGTGATGGCAGTGCTGTATGTATGTATGTGTAGGTGGGGGGCAGAAAAGCAGGGCAAGCAAGGTTGATGGGTGGTGTAGAGGATGATGTGGAGAGATGCAAGACAAGTCCATGAACTAGCAGGGAACGCATAAGTGCTGCAAGTCAGGTACATGCATGTGCGTGTCAGAGAGGGAAGGAAGAGAGACCCCACTGATCTTTTCAGCTGTCCTCACAATCCACTGCAGGTCCTTTCTTTCTGCAGCAGTGCAGTTACCCAACCACGCTGTGATGGCACTGCTGAGGATACTCTTGATAGTCCCCTGTAGAAGATTGTCAGGATGAGGGAGGGGAGATGGGCTTTCTGCAGAAAGTAGAGATGCTGCTGGACTGTCTTTGTAACGTGTGGGTTGTTCTGGGTCCATATGAGGTTGTTTGTGAAACTTTGTGCTCTGAACAGTCTCAACTGGCAGGTTGTTTATGTACAAAGGGGTGACCTTGCCTGGAGATCAATTATTCATTTTTTGGCTTTGCCCACATTGGGGGACAGGTTGTTCTGAGCTGTGTCACTTCCTCTCTGGACAGGGCCTCCTTGTCACTGCTTATCAAATACAAATACGAACGCTTTATTGTCCCCAAATGTGGAAACTTGCCTTTCGTTTCACGCTGTCTATAAATTACAGTATGAATAAGTTACATAGTAAATGAATTCATAAAAAAATTAAGTGGGGGAGGGGGGATTGATTGATTGATTAAATAATTAATTAAAACTGCATCGCCCTCTTTCACTTTGTGGAAAACCCAGTTTTATTTATCGTTTTTATTGCATTGGGGACAACAAAATTCTTGTAGGTTTCTTTGGTCAGGTGACTGTCATTTTGAGTTTAGAAAGTTAAGTAGGTTAAATAAATTAAGTTAAATAAAGGTTGAGTAGATGTGGAGGTCAAACTGCAGGTCAGCGAAGTTTGACTATTTTGTGTTTCTGAAGACTTTAAGCTGACAAACTGATGTTTTAAGATATTGCAGTTGGTTATTGTCAGCTTAAGACAAATGTAGCCTGTGTTTTTCTGTTCATTACATGTAATGGAAATTAATCTTTTTTCGTTTTTTTTTGGGGGGGGGGGGGGGGGAGTTTTCTGCTAAATTAAGTGAACATAAACAAACATTTGTCAGTGAAAGTCAGGGAAATGTTATGGAACTGTGACTTAAGAGTGTGTACATTTTAGTGTGCGTGGGTGTGCACAATATTGCTTTGCTTGTGTAACCGACTCAGCCTTGCAGCATACACCATAGACACTAACTCAAACTTACTCAATTATATTTCATTCACGCTTGCTTTCCTTGGAAGTACTCCACTGCATCTTAAACACTCTGTATATGAGACACAGCAATCTCCCCAGCTGCTACAAATCTCTTCACTTTCAGTGCTTTGTTTCGTTCTGTCTCCTCCTTTTTTTTTTCTCCTCTCTGCACTCAGTCGTTGAGCATTGACCAACTAAGTGCTCTCCAAATTGGCTTCTTTAGAGAATGAACAGCAGATCTGCCCGGGGCCACAGGGAGAGGGCTCACCGTGGCAGCAGGCCTATCAATCTGAATTTCTAATCCAGACATTTCGCTGTTGTTCAGAGACTCATTTGCCTTCAAATTCAAATGTCAGCATATTGAATGTCTGGCTATACTACCTCTCTTTGACTCTTTTTTTTTTTTTTCCCTCTCTCCCTCTCTGTCCATCCCTCACTTTCTCCCTTTTTGTCTATGTTCAGTCCCTGCACTCTCTCTGCTATTTTTCTTCTCTCTCCTCTCTCTTTCTCTCTCTCTCTCTCTCTCTCTCTCTTTCTTTCTTTCTTTTTTTCTTTCTCTCTCTCTGTACCCTCTGCTCTCTCTCTCACTCCGTCTGGTGTTTTAAAAAGGTAAAGTCATTTGCTCTCATTCAGCAGCTCGTTCTGGGAGACCAGTTTGACAAACAGGTTCATTAGCGGCAGAAGGAAGCTCTCTGATGCGGTTGTGCCATTTCTGTGCCACAAATTTGATTAACGCTAACCTGAGGGGACCACACTCCCCTTAATTAGAGATTTTTTCCTATCTCAGTCTTTTTTTTTTTTTTTCTTTTTTGAAAACTAAATTGGCTATTTCTGAGTAAACACTTGTTTTGTGTTTACAGCACTTCAGTATATGGCTCCATCATTTAGCAACATTCTAAGCATAGGATGTGATGGACAGACACACATACGTATTTACCAACATACATACACATATGCATGCACAAACACATACGGTACACACATACTGGTGGCTATTCACCTTTTGGGAATGAAGGCTTCTTGTAGCTTCTGTGACACACACATGCATAATATACAGATGCACTCTACAGAAGAAAAGCAGAAGCTGCATTGAAGCCATGCCAGACAAGTTTAAAGGTGGTCTTTTTGTTTAACTCTGTTTCTCTCCCCTCTCCGCTCAGTGTTTGGACTCTCAAGCCAGGGGCTAAATAGGCAGATGGTGGCTAATGAAGGAGCCTTCCTTTCCTCTTCCTAATCCTCGAGGTTGTTGGCCCCACTCTTACCTCTTGCTGGCCCACCCAACCTGAGAGGTTTATAGGGTGAGAGCGCAGGAGGGTCATGAGACCAGCCTGCTGGTTGTTAGTCTCAATCCACTGGGCAGGTAAAAGCATGATGTAGTGCTATGTTCATGCTCTGCCATCGAGTAATTTGTTACATTTTCAAGCAAGTCTCCGGTCATTAGTGCTTTGATTTTTTTTCTACTTTCTTCCACATCCTTCAGGCTGAACAAACCAGTGTTCACAATCCTTCTCTCACTTTCTCTCTCTCTCTGTCTTTCTCTTGATTTAGGCATGTCTTGTATTTGTAACAGTCACTGAGAGCTTCTGTTTGTGTCCGTGTGACTGCAGGGTCATAATGATACAGTGTTCTTTGTACTTCTGAAAGATTTCAGTAGCATCGGAGTAGAGACCATTGATCTGGAACTCATCTCTTCACTACACGACAAATATGGGCCATTTAGGATGCATGTTGATGTACGGCAGGATGAAGAGGGTTTGGGTGAGAGGGAATGGCCATGGAAGAAGTGTGAGAGGCAGATGAGTGAGAGAGTTTTAAATGGTCAGTGTAGTCATACTCAGAGAAACACAAAATAATGAAAAAGAATAGGTTTAGAGAAGCTTGACTGGCAACTGACAAGTCATTGATATTGTTTTTATGTGGGTGAGAGTGAGCATGCTTTGGTCAAGGCCTTTATTCCTGAGGCATTTGCTTGGTGCCTGAGGCTTCAGTGATGCAACCCTGCAATCTCAGGTCACCTTTAAGCTGGTAATGGACTTCCACAGACACAGACGGCCATGTTGGAGGTCTTTGGTTTTTGTTTGAATTTTTTCCAGTCATGTCTCCTGTGTTCTTTAGTTTTAGTCCCACTGTCTTCAGATGATGCTGCTCATTTCTCTCTGCACTTTCAGATGACTCTGCTTTGGAAGCTTTTGGAGTGTCACATAAAATTTCCTTCTGGCCTTTTCAGCTGCACTGCCTATGACTGTTACACCTAATGCAGCATTGGCAGTGATGAAAAGACACTTTGATATTCTATAAAGCTGCAACATTGTCAAAAATTCTAAACAAAAAAGCAAAACAGAACAAGTTTCACAAATGGAATCAATTTCTCCCCTCAGCCGATGCAATTCATCATCCATTTTCTCGTACCGGTGCTGATAGGGGCTTGGGCCTGATATGAAGCACAGACTACAGGAGACAGAGATTGAGAGAAGTAGTAATGAATGAGAAAACTGGACAGAAAAGTGAGAGAGCGTGAAAAAAAAGTGTGTTTGTGTTTGTGTGTGATGGGAGGAGAGAGAGGGAAAGAGACTTGTGACTAACGGAAATCTTCCCGAAAGAGTCCTGTTCCAGGTAAACCTCATGTTTACTCTGAGTTTCCTAACAAACAATTCCCCTTATCTTGGCTTTAGTGTGAACTCTTCTGCAAGTGGAGTGTAATCAGTCTTGTGCTTTCCCCACTGTTCCTCTGTCTATCAGCTATTTCCTCCCCTCTCCTGTTTGCCCAGTCTTGTTAAATAGGCCAAGACTGCCACTAGATGGGCTGGGGTGCAGGGGATGTTAGACAAGGTGCCTGCAGGATATGTCAAAGTTTGGGCTTTATTTTCAGCATGCATAGGTTTTGTGTGTCTATGGTATATGTGCTCACGCACGCATGTGGTGTGCTTGGTTACATTGTGTGTGTGTGTGTGTGTGTGTGTGTGTGTGTGTGTGTGTGTGTATACATGTATACGTGTCTGTGTGTGAGAGAGCAACAGCCTTGGGGTGGATGCTCCAGTGGGAGCAGCCCAGTCAAGCTGCCTTAGCCACCAAGTTAGCCAGAGAAGACGCCTCATTTTTCTCCCTGATTTATGACCGCTTGTGTTTCCCTGCAATGGCATGATGAATTTGTTTTCCACCATCTTTAATGTTCAGCTTTGATGCAGGCAGAGACAGAGTATGGGGGGAATAAAAAGAGAGAGAGGGTCATCTCTGCTCTAGCAGGTAGATGATGGTGTGTTACTATGCCCCCCATCCCCCCTCACACACCGTCACAGTCACACACAGCACTGATGTTTTTTCTCCATGAGAATAGTTGAAACCTAGGGAATCTAGTTGAATATGAAATCAATGATTTTAAGTTGTCATTTTTGACTATTACAAAGATTTGTTTTACTAAATATGTTTTGCAAATTGCAATGATTGTGCCCCAAGCTACATGGCAGCAAACGCAACAAATGATGGATTTAGAAGTTTTCAACAGTTTGAAAAGAAGTAGGCCTAAAATGTGGAATTGTAAGTAGTGTTAGAAGATGTAGTGATCACACAAGAAACAGTGCTTTTCTACTTTGTATATCCTCTCCAATTCTTGACATAAAACCCCCCCAAAAGTAATTGTGTACAAGGCTTCTGTGACGCATGGTAAATAAGTGACAATGAAGCTTCTTAAAGATCAGTCATTCAGTAGCTACTGAATTCTGTTTTTGGCAAGCCAACCCGTCAGACTCCCTGACTGGTAAGACGTCGGCCTTATAAGACTGACACTGGTTTCAGCTATATTTAACAGGATTTGAAAAAACTCAAAATGCGTCCTTTTTTGTTTGAAACTTTTAGAAAATCCCTTCATTTGGAAAGCTTGTAAGCTGCAATTGTAAGCTGAAATTTACGTCTCAGTGCTTTCTGGGTAAAAAGTGGCATCACCTGAGGTGTGTTTCCCAAAAGCATAGTTGCTAACTAGCAGGAATCTCTTGAAGTAGTAAATGTATTTGTATGCTCACTCAGTTTGTTTGGTTCCCTGAAACAGCTCCCCCCGATGTTCTACAGGTGTCATGTGTGGAGAGAAGTTCAGTAGTTGTCATCTGTCATATTAATTGGTTTTGATGCTAGAATAGTATAATAATAAGTTAAAATTGTAAAGCCAGCTGCCGAAATGTTATCATTCCCTGTTTTTTCCTGAACAATAGTACACTGAATATCAATAAGAAGAAATTTTAGGACTTCACAGGTTGGGAAAATGCAGCATTTTACAGCGAATTTACAGACAACTAGTCACTCGCTTTGAAAAACAGTCAAAGAGATTAATCAACTAATAAAATAATCTCTAGTTGTGACCTGTCTGATATTACACTAACTGATTTGACTGAGATACAGGGGATGGACAGACATTGGGCAATGAAATGAGAACAACAGCAAAAAAATTAGATGAGAAGAGGAATGAAGTTTTGTCATTTCAGTGCAGTGGGAGAATAAAAGCAAACGATGGACACTGAGAGAATGATGAAGATATGTAGTGAGGGAAGAGGAAGATTGTGGTTTGTTATTTGTGTGTGAGTAGGTAGTGTAGTGTATGGGAACCTCACCCCCTCCACACACACACACACACACACACGCACACACACACACACACACTGACAGACAGCACGCACTGACACAGTTCAAAGCTGCCACATGTTTACATCACTTCTGTTTCACTTCCCTGCTTTATTACTTCTTTCTCCCCTTCCTTAGAGACTGCAGTTATTCCCAAGGGATTCAGCACCAGCTGTTTAGTGTGGGACACAGTGCTGTAGAGGTAGTGGAAGAGAGCAGTTGCAAGGACAATGTGTGCTGTGGGAAAACACACACACACACGCACGCACAATCTGGTCTGAGGCTTCTAAAAGTTTTTACCTAACGCATAGTTTGGCGTGTGTGTGTCTCTTTCAGTGTCTGATTGTATGCAATTTCATTGCCTGCTTGTCTCACACACTTAGGTACCCTACCTCATGCCAGCATGTCAGTTTAGTAACATGGGGGTTGGGAGTGGCGCTGCAGATGATGGATATCATTATTCAGAGGAAACTGTTTATTTATCTCAGACTGAACTGTACACATGCAGACACAGACACACGGACACAGACACAGCTCAGGGTGACCACCCTTTTTCATGTTGCACCATAAATAAATAACCCACCCAACCCACCCTCCAACACCCCACCGCCTGGAAGTGTGTGAACATGAATGGCTCGTTTTCCACACCCACATCTCAGATGAGATGCCTCTTCACATGGTAATGGGTCTGCCAGTGTCAGATTGTTGCATGAGATGAAAGGGTTTGTTTGATGGTATGTATGTTTGTGTGTGTGTGTGTGTGAGATAGAGAGTGTGCGTGCAAGGCAGAGTACCTTTGATTTGATGCCGTACCAAGATGGTTTCAGTACTATAGCATGCCTCCTTCACAGCAATCGGCACTTTGTCATCACAGCAATGCTTCCCTCAGTTTCCCTTTCAGTGCTTCTACATCACCAGATTATTCCTCTCTGTTGCGGGTGTCTTAACTCCACCGACTCACGGCTTGCAGTGGGGTGGGGGCAAATCGGGCGTTTTGTGCGGCTGCCTATGCATGCTGATGAGACGTCTGTCAGGACCCCAGCGTGGCCCTCTCAATATCATCCCAAGCCTTGGCCTCCCCTCTGTGCTAGCAGGGGTTTAAATTACATTTTCTGTCCGACGCCAGGGCTTCATTGCTCAGTGTCATTCCCTTCATTGCTGAAGCGTCAGTGTTGGGCAGAACAGAATAACAATTAGAAATAGAGAAAAGAAGTGTAAGTGTGTGTGTGTATGAGACAGACAGACAGACAGGGTATTTGCGAGCAAGAGAAGTAGGGTTTATAGGTTTGCATACATCTGTCCTCTGTTTGTAGACTTTTAGTACTGTTGATGGCCTGTGTAGTGCTGTTCATTTCTACATGACTTTTTAGAGTGTGTGTGTCTGTGTGTGTGTGTGTGTGTGTGTGTGTGTGTGTGTATGCCTGTGCACCTACCATATGGTTCTTAGTAGGTGTCAAGGTGTGTCCGTGTGCCCACACCATGGTCTCAGTGAAACCTATGTGTGTGAGTCTTTACTTCAAGGGCAGTGTGGATGTTGAGCTTGTAGTTTTGCCTGTGTTCGTACCACAAGATCAATAACCAAACTGAGCTCATGTACCCACCAGAAGGGAATTCTAATTACTGGCATTTACGCACGTTTACGCAGCTCTCTTGAGTTCCTGAACACTTTGTATCAGGGGCTCCGGCTGCTGTGAAATTGATTGATTCTGGCATGCTGCATTTTATTCTCTTATCAGATAATTGATGTTTCTGTCTGTTGTGATGGTGGTGTGCAGTGTGCATGGGTAAATAAGCTTTCCATTTAACATTCATCATTATCAGGTTTTTGTCTTGGAGTGTGGTGGTGTTCCATGGGTTTGCTGCTTGAATGATCTGAGGGGAGATTTTTTCTGAACGTTTACACAGAGCGCTCTCTGGATCTGACTGATTTTTATCAAGCATGTTAACACACAAACTTACATGCATATTCACTATGCACACACATGCACACACTCACACTTACCTGTATGCACACACACTCTCACTCAGGCATTCTCACATACACACAGACAGTCTCTGACTTTATGTCAGCAAAACTTCCATGCATTTGTGAGCAGAACCATGGAGTCTTCCCTTTTCATTTTTTTTTCATTTTGTCTACCTCTCTCTCCTTCCACTCCTTTGTGGCAGTTTCCCCCTCACCTCACCCGCTCACTCCTCTTCTCTTCTTTTTCATTCCAGCTACATTCCACCTTTCTGTCTATCTATCTGTCCATCTGTCTGTCTTACTCCGTGCTCTCTTGCTGTCTGAATATTGATTTTCTGTTGCTGTGAAAGTGTCTGATTACAACATCTCACATGAAATTGGCTTTTGCTCGCCATCCTGATTTTTCAATTACCATCTCTGTCTCCCCTGCTCTCCATCTCACCAATGCAAATATGGCTAAATCATGAAGTGCAATAGATTAAAGCTGTGGAGTCAGATATTCTCTTTTCATGTCTTTGTTACATGTTTGTGTTTGTTTGTGTGCCCACGTTCAATATTAGTGATTTATTTGTTTTAACCTTCTCTTTTGAATGTTAAATGTACTGACCACCCTCCACACACACTTTAAATATTTAATTTAAATCTCAGAACATATTATCAAAAGGTGCTTTTTGCACAGAGGTTTTCCTAATGCTGAACTCTTCAAGTAGACTTTAAAGTAGTTTATGCTTGTGGGCAAGAGCTGTGGTCATTAAAATTGAAAAAAGGCTGAACTTGATGTTTCAATTTTCATCTTCCATTCTTGCTTTCAGCCATTCTTTATTTCTTCAGCTCTTTTTCTGTTGATTGATGCGTCTGTCTGTCTTCATCTTTTTGAGGCAGATGTATTCAATGCTGTCTCCTATTCCTGGTGTTTTGGCATAATCGTCCTCTCATCCTCTCTCTTTCAGCCTCGCAAGTCCCCTTGTCTGCAGGGACTCTGGGGCTGTTTTCAGGTCAATACCTAACTCTGGAATCGATACTGCATCTCTTGCTCGGCCGAGCGAGCGAGTAATGATGAGGCGTGCTCATCAAGCATCCGCAAACTGCTTCCTAGGCCAAGTGCTGCAGTTTGCACTCTTATGCTGCTGCTACTTCTTCCACAGCCCTCTTCTCTCTCTCTCTCTCTTTCGCTCTTTCTCTCTCTCTCTCCCCCCTCTTCTCTCTTCTCCCACAGCTCCATTCCCCCAAGCAGCCCCTCCAATCAGGGTCCTGCACTGCTAACTGCCCCCTCATCACTCCAGAGCTGCTCAAATATGTTCTGAGGACGGTTCCATCCTGCAGGCCCTCAGAGGAGGGCCTGGGTGGGGGGAGGGTGTTTTTAAGGTTTCATCAGTGCCCTTATGAGGACAGGAATATGGGAGGAAGCCATATTTAGTTCTCCTGATGTTATCACCCTGTTCATCAAGAGTGGGTGTGTGTGGTCTGTTTGTTTGAATGTACACGCATGTTTGTGTGAAGGAGAGCATGGTAAACTCACCAACGTCTACTACTTTTCTGCCCCTTTTGTTTACTTTGCTGGGGGCATAGGGGGTGTTGAATTGAATGTGGAAATGTCATGTTGAAATATCTCCTGTGGATTGATTAACCGACTAATCAATCAGCTGATTACTTTGGTGCATTTTTAGTCATGGTTTCCTGACTGCATTTTTTCCTCTCTGGCCCATTTACTTTCTTTCAAGGTGGGGATTTCTCTTTGAGGATAAATGAACAAGTGATGTAGACTTGGGATTGCTAAGTTATCATTTCTCATTCTTTAAAATGTCATGGAGCGCCTCTTTACCCTATTGAGTTTGTTATTTATGTTGCTTTTTTAGTTATATGTATGTCAAGGCTATTGCAATGTACGGAGGATAACTGAGGATATATGGTCAAAGTGAACTTAGAGAGAACGTCGGGGAAGAAATTTAAATTTTAGCCTATAACTAAAGCTATTTTGAGGCAATGTGATGAGTTTCAGGCTGGCTGAGCACTCAGGGCCCAAACATTCACCATCTCCTCCTCTGCCTGAAAGTGAGGGTCTTAAAGATTTACTGAGAGCCTACACCAACTGCATGTGAATGATCCATATTACCCGCAAAATCACTCTCCCACTCTCATTAGTGGTGCTTGGCACACAAAACATTTCCACCCTTAATGGTATTCAGGACATTAAATGATTTCTTCTTCATAATAATCGTAATACTTGTCAACACTCTTTTTATACATATTTTACACGCTGCAGTCTAAATATGCTTTGCCTTCACAGTGCAGACCTGCCTGAGTCAGTGTTTTATCACAATCATAGAATAGGAAACAAAGTTGATAGGCCTCCACTGGAAGCAGAACAAAGCACAACCACGTACCATTTTGTCGTTGTTTAGTTTTGATTTGCTTTCATGTCTGTGATATTTCTGTTTTACGAAATGGGATGGTTGTAAATATATATTTTTTTCGAAGCAGTGCAGTGGCTCTAGCAATTAGGGATACCAGTGGGTCAACTGAGTTGTCAGATAGCTGATTATTGCCTGCGTGTAGTTACAGGTCTTTATCTGCATTTCCTTTACTAGACCTAGACTATTCTATTTCTATTCACTTACATGAGGGGTGAGTACATAACATATTCATAGCAGCTATCTTAAATTGCTCACAAAGCATTCATGACTATTTCATAAGACATGACTCAACATTCATGCATAACCTTTCATAAAAGTGGATGACAGAACGGTGATAACCTATCAAAATAAAAGTCGAACAGTGTCAAAACAGCATTGCCGTTTTTGTTTATTACCTGATCATGTCGCATCTAAATATTTCAGAAATATCTTGTGAAGTTTACTGTAGTTGTGTAGTTGTGATGTATTCATAATCACTTATCATAATCACTTATTTAGGCTTTACACTGAGAGGTAAACTACATAGAGCTGACCAGTATTTGAGGACGCTGATTGACTTTGATGTGACGTGATCAGGTAACAAGTTTAACCCAAAAACAGCAATGCTGCTTTGAGACCGTTGGTTTGACGCAAGCATAATTTAATTCTTTCATAAAAATTTGTGCTTGCTTCAGTCTAGTGGTCTCAAAGTGGCATTGCCATTTTCAGAGAGACAGAGCACTCAAATGGGAATGTGTCCAACCGTTCTGGGGTCCAGGTCTTCTCTATGTAGTTTTCCTCCCAGTGTTAAACTCGGATAAATACTTCAGAACTTGTGTAGTAAAGTGACATTTGAACTAGACTTAATTAGATTATAGATTATATAGATGTGACAAGATCAGATAATAGATCAAAAATGAAGACAATGCTGCTTTGAGACTGTTGGATTCCATTCTGTCTCCCACATTTAGGATAGGTTGGGTATGAATGTTGAGTCAGGTGTGCTCACAGTACTACAGCAACAGTTGCCAGAATGTTTTAGCCTAATTCCATCCCCCAGCCCTGTTTTCCAAGATCACTGAGTGCTGTCAGTAAGAGAAAGAACGAGAAAATTTGCCATATGCAAAATTAGTAAATTAGCTGCTTAGACTAACCAAATGGGACACAGAAACTCACTATGAGTTTCATTTTCCAAAGCCACATTCAGTTAACGTTGGTTGCTGGTTCACTGTTTGGTTTATGTTGTATCAAATTCTCTGGTTCTTTTTTACAGATAGCACTCAGTGATCTTGAACAACAGGGCTATTCATTGATGCAGTCAGAGTTCTCCTTTAATGTGCTTATTTCATTGTAAGCTTGATTTTAAAAAAATCATAAATACCTCATTGGAAGTTTAGATACAAAGACACTATGTGGTGTGTTGGAGTGAGATGTGTCTATTACCCTGATGATCTTTCCTAGTTGCTCTTGTTCACTACCTATACATTTTTTCCTCTCCTGCCCTGTTTTTTGTGGTTCATTTAGCTCAAGCAAATCTCTCACTCTCTTTTGTGTAAGACAAGCTCATACTTAAATCCTACATTTCACATCTCCGTGGCTTGACTCCCTCTCAAAACCACAGCCAGTCCTTAGAGTGCCATCTAGGGCCGCTGGTCAATTCAAGCTGGTATTTCAACCACTGAAGAACACCATGCCTCTTGACACCCGGCACCTGAAAATTGGCTATTGATGATTTCAGCACTTCCACATACAGGTAGCCATTTTATCTGGCCTCAAGAACATGAAATGTGATTTTTGCAACCTCACCTACACATTTATACGCATGCATGTATACACACACACACATGCACGCACAGAAATGCTTAATGACATGAGCTGCAATAGACACAACACGCGCACACACACACACTCACACTCAAATGGTAAGTGGTGTGAGGAGCGATTCCACTGTGAAATGGGAGCATGAGTTGTTATCTTGAAGCAGCTGAAACAAATCATGTTCTACAGAAGCAGCTAAAAGAATGTTCTGTGCTGTCTGACAGACACACTGCATCTTTGTGCTTTACATTTTACATTTATAAAAAAACTTTGTCAAGATAGCCTAAATGGTTAGTTAAGCCCACCTTTTCGTTTTGTGATTGTTTTAATATCCGGGTTGTGTTTCTTTTTTGGTGTTTCTTGAGTGTGTGTGTCTGTGTGTGTGTTTGTTTGTGTGTTCGTGTTCATATTCTGTGTGTGTGTGTGTGTGTGTGTGTGTGTGTGTGTGTGCGAAAAAATCCTGTTGTTTGAGCAACTGTACAAAGAGTCACTGATTGCGTGTGGCTGCAGGCTTTGAGAGATGCTCTGTGATTGTTTCTGCTTGTTTGCCTTCTCTTCTTCCACTTAACTAGCACTATTTTCACTCCTCAACTGGTAACACAGACTTCAACACACAAGAAATAAAATGTGTGTGCGTGTGTGTGTATGTTTGTGTTTGTGAGAGATTCATTTTGTTATTTGTGTTTATAAGCAACATCTCAGGCCAGTTAATCAGAGCTTCAATGGAAAAAAAAAGCCTCTCGCCCTTCGTTACCGAGCCTGTTAGGTTCACATTAAGCCATTCTCCTTCAAACAATGGAGCCAAATCAGTGAAGATGAGAGAGGCGCGATTGCGTCTGAGACGATTAAAAGCAGCATATTCGCTCCATTAGTTTGCCTTGAGCTCATGGCTCCTGGGAGACAGCTGCAGGGGCCGATGGGAGGCAGGAGTGATCTGCAGGCATCTAATAGTAACACACAAGCCAGGCTGTGATGAATGTATTGCACAGGCATTTTAATAGAGGGAAGATGTTTGCAATATAATCTTTTTAAAATGTTGTATGGAACATAATGACTGGAACTAACAAAAAGATATTGATGAATTAATCAGCCATACTAAATTGTGGAACCATACTTTAGTGGATGAAAACAGTTCACTCACATAGTTTCACATTTGTTGCATCTCTGTCCATAGACAAGCTGATCAGAATACTTCCCTTGGTTAGGCTAATGTCTTTTTTTAATTCACATCTCACAGGGGTTTGAAATGCATACTAATGGTCATAATCTGAAGTTGAGTTTTCATTAATGCTTATATAAATTATCTATAATCATATATATATAAAATGCAAACAAGTTGAGTGGAAACATGGTGTTGACCTGTCAGGCCACATGAATTGTAATGCACAAGTGCATAACACACACAGGAATATCTTGTTCATGTTGATGTTTCCCAAGATTCACTCTGACTCTTTTCCACAGCTGGGTGCAAAGCTTTGGGCATGAAGGACTTGGTTTGCTCTTGGACACACTAGAGAGGCTCCTGTTTAAGAAACAGTAAGAGGAAAACTACATTACCTAGCATGCACTGCACATATTGTCAATTTCACCTGTCTCTGAACTGTCAGATCACATTATCTTGGAGTGGACAGTTAGTATACCTTTTTTAGACCATGCTTCTTAAAAATGTTTGAGATCAACAGCATTATTTTCTGTCTTTGTTTTAGCCAAGAGAAAGTGGACCGGAAGAGTCAACACAAAGTTATCCAATGTCTCAGAGCCTTCATGAACAACAAGGTAAGTCACATATACACACATAGTACACACATAGACATGCACCTATCTGTATCCGTTAGTGTAGCTATTGTTTTATGCTGCAGTTTCAAAAGGATGCTCATAAAATTTTTTCAAGGTTGGCAACTCTGCGCTACCCTGCGCTGTCATAGAAGTGAACACACACACACACACAAAACACAAGCCTCATAGACATATTGAACGAACCAATAAGAACCCAGGCTAGTAAGATGGAGGTGTGAGTGTGCGCGCGCGCGTGTGTGGGGGGGGGGGGGGGTAGGGGGGTAGTTGGGCTGCGTGTGTGGACTCGCCAGGACTCCCATGATCTCCACTCCTAAGAGTCTGTGTAGTGCCTCTAATGATTTGGCTGCCATCAGAGGAGCTCTCTCAGAAGGGGTCTTGTCTGATCCAGCATTCCCTCCTGCGATGAACTGAAATCGGCCAGGGGTCCAGAGACACCTGAGGACAACGGAGAAACATCAGTAACTCTAGAGCAGCTCTCATGCTGTGCTGGACCCTCACTAGCACTTCTATTTGAAGTTAAACACTCAGCAGGTGCTACAGTTTCTCAGTTTCGACACTTCTCCAACTGCACATTCACCTTAAGCTTCCAAAGCTTATTTATTTGGGTCAGTAAGTGTGTGTGTAGAGGGGGGATAAATGAATGAATTCTACTGGAATAAATTAATAAATTGTACTGTATGATCACTATACGTTGGAGTCTGTTAGTTTTGGGCTTGGCAGTTGTTTGCCATGCTATTCATCAGATGTGTCACATTAACTGCAGCTTGATGTAGGCCTGTGATTATGAGCTCTCCACATATGCTGGCTCTGCCATGCAGTGCACATTTTTATTGATCTGATTGATTTTCCTCTGAGGGCCTTGCCATTATTAAGTCGTGCAGTAACAGTCTGATTGTTGGATGTGTCAGCCTATTACAACATGCATTGTAAATCAGCCAAGTGATTTGTAGGGCTTCCGAAATGTTTTGAGGCTGCCGCTGATCTGCCATCATCTGTGTTATTTGTTCATGGAGGGACCAAAATGAAATTTGTTTGGCCCAAAACAGACCTTACTTTTTTCTTTCTTAGAGTCTTCCTTTTTTTTTCCTTCTTTCTCTGTGTGTGCGTGCAAAAACACTCCTGTGCATTGTCTGTTCTATTTTTGGTGTGTGCACACAGCCCCTCTTCCTCTTGTGGCTCAAGGCCTTCAGGCTAATCCTGCCTTTTACCTGGGTGTCACCTCATTTTTTGTCACATTGAGTGTTCGCTTTATTCCCTTGCTCCCTGTTTGACTATCCACGCTCCACACTGATTTTTTTTTAACACTTTCACACATCCCCTTGTGGTATAGGTAGTGTCCTTGGTACAGTCACTTAAAAAATATGTCACTGCATGTCAAAGACTCTTATGCACACTCTTCATTGTCAAGTGGGTTGCCAACCAGGTCTCTGTTCGAGGGTTATTTGGGCACATATTTTAGACTGCCTCTCTGATGAGGACCACAGACAGGCTTAACTGTCTGACAGTCATGATTTAACATCACATTAGATCACAGAGATAAGGGAATAGTATTTCCTTAAACTGCATCTTCTTTGTGTGTGTAGTATGGCCTGGAGCGAATCCTTGGGGAAGAGAAGAGTCTGGCTCTGTTGGCACGTGCAATGGACTCCAGCCAGCCGGCCATGATGACGGATGTGGTCAAGCTACTCTCTGCCATCTGCATAGTGGGAGAGGAGAACACGTAAGACTCATACAACAAGAAAATTCAATTCAATCCAGTTATATTTATACAGCGCCATTTACAATAGAATTGTCTTGTGGCGCTTCACAGACATTAACAAGGAGCACCAAAGAGCAACCGGTGTAAGGAAAAACTCCCTTGTGGTAGTTATTCAAGGAAGATAACTTGGGTAGATCCACAGCTCAAGGGGCAACCTAGTTGCCAGGGGTCATGCAGGAAACGTACAATCTGTAGTTACCATAAGTGATAGACTACAATTTTTCCATGGTTTTAGCTGGGCATCATAATAATTCTAAAATATTGTCCTATAACATTATATGGTCGTCAAGCCATAGATGGGACGGTGTGGTAGCAGCCAGACATAATGTTAAGGTGAGGAAGTGAGATCGATCGTGGGGGAAACAGTGGGTGGAGTCCTTTTTGACATGCTACGGAAAACATGCTAACACACATTGCAGAAACTTCCCCTTAAATCCTAATTTGTCTAGTATGCTCCTAAATTGTGTCTTGGTTGGTAATTGTTTTCTGCATTTCTGCTGCCCATTTCAACTATTTACTATCTATTATCCTAATTAATAAATGTGGCGATGTACTCAGCTTTTATCTTCATGATAAGATTTAATCACTGAACCAGTTGCTTAATGTGCAATATAATGTTTTCCTTTTGTCAAAACTTTTGTAAAATTTAATTTTATCTCTCTTAACAATGAGAATCTCTTTTTTGATTGGCTGATGAGGTAGGAATTAACTTTGTATAACTGGCTACCTTTGAAGTAGATCTGAAAAATTAGAAATTTCCCATAACAACCGTTGTCAAGTATTCCATGCTGTACTTTCCCCCCTTAACTGTAGCTTGATTAGGTTATTTTCTGTATTTGAAACACATGATTTCTTAATCTATACTAAAGAAAGGTATAGATAAAATTATATCCTAAATGCAAACTGGAGATAAGCGGGATAACGGCCTTTGAGGTGGCCAGTTCGATGGAAATGATGACTCGGCGGAGGCAACCCCTTCGCTCTCTGCCTCGTCGGCTGTTATTGCTTACTTATATCAAACATGACTTAAAATGTAAAAAAAAATATTAATTTTGTATGTATTGTATTGTAACTATTTCCATTAAATTAATGGGCATTTAAAAACAAATCTCTTATAGGTACAAATCTCTCATAGAATTAGGTTATTAGCCCCCTATTGAGGAAATATAATCCTAACTCTTGACAGTGCAATCAAGTATCTGGAGTATTTGGAGGCTGCCTCTCGTCAACAAAGCTAGAAGTAAGGAAATGTGCACATGACACACATTGGTAGCCTATCTGCTATTAAACACTGGACACTGCTTTCCTCACCTATTGATAAAACCGAAAGTAAACTGAAGGGCATGAGTAGTGTAGCCTGCATAAATTAATTGGACATGTTGCAGGTTCAGTTTACAGGTTGTAGAGCTACATTTTAGCCACAAACTTAATGTTATAACTTAATTTATTTTGCTTGCTAGTCAGTTCAGAAAATCTGTGTTGCTTCCAAGTACTGTAGTCCAGTCACTGGTGGTAAAAGACCCTCCATTAATGCTGATTAACACGTTAACGTTAAAGAAAATGTATAGTATTTGCATTTTTATAGGTTTCAATTCTCACACACTTATAGATTTTAACCGATTGCATCAGGGTGCATCGTGTCATCCCTATTACATTTACAACCACTGTAACCAGCAGCATTACTGCTATCACTACTGCTATCTACTACTGCTACTACTGCTATCATTATCATCATCATCGCTACTATTAACACAAACATAAAAGTATCACTGCCATAGTTGCCATTATTGTTATTATTATTATATATATATAATATTCCTGGTAGATGGTAAATTACCCATCCATGTGTATCCCATCAAATTAGAGCAGTGTTTTTGCAGAAGTTAAGACAGGCATATAGAGTTTTGTTTTTTGTTTTTTTTTAAGCATGTAAGTTCATCACTGTTATTAAGCTATTCTCTTATTAACATAACATTAGAAATGTAACAACCATGGAACTGAACTAGCAAGCTAACTAGCTAACTGAATAACTGAAATCGAAATCACAATTATTACTGGCTTGTCAGTCAACGTACCGTACGAAAATGATAATTGCTGGTTCCTATTCTTTGGTTTGCAAGTCAATTTACATGGATTGGTGAGAATGTACAATGTTGTTGCAATTTAAAAAAGAAAAAGGAAAACGGCGACTGTTGAGGGAGCTCCGGAGATAGAAAATCGCTGTCTTGCGATATGCCTGGTATGCCTTTAACATCTACCGGAAAGGGTATGTCTCCTCTCAAAAGGGAACATCTCTGATTGAACAGAGATGCTCCACCTATCTACTACCTTTGTCTGTATTCAGTTCACTCTGTTTTAAATTAACCAGTTTGACTCGCTGAATAAAGATGCAGCTTACTGTACTGAAGCTGGATTTATTTGTTTGTTGCTGAGGACCTATGGCAATTCAACCACTATTTAAATGTTTAGTGCACTGCATACTGCAAGTTGAGTAGAGTGCTGGTCTTATGTCCCTGCTATCTTTTATGGGATGGTCAGCTGGAAATATTTCGTTGTTGAAATTCCAAATGAAAACTTGTAATTGGTTTGATTGAGAATAAAAGTGGCTGTGTGATTTGTTAATGCAACTATAATGCAGCCCCTTGTATGTTGCTACTAATAGGGCCAACTGTAATTCAGTCTGTTTGCAACTGTTTCCAGCTGACAAGTCCATGACCACAGTAGTGTCCCAACTTTGAGAAACACTGGTTTACAATCATGTTTGGAAGTGTTTCAGGAAGAAACTAAATCATAAATTAACAAATTTGATCAAACTGAAATCTGAATTGGCCAACAAAATTTCAGTCAGTGGACATAAAATATGTCAGAATATTTACCACACAGACATGGACATCTGCTGCTGTTCAGTATGCAGGCCAGCCTTCACCACAAACAAACTCTGAGGCAATTTTCATAACAATTTGGTTTTTCCCTCCTGCTTTGATTTGGTTTAACTTAATGCTGCAGTGAGCTTCAGCTAGGGAGCCAAGGCACAATTGCTTATCGATCAGACCTGGTCACTCACTCTGCTTCTTTAAAATATTTTGCCTGTGGCAAGGAATTCCTCACCCCACCCGTTTCATTTTGTTACACACACACCCACACACACACACACACACACACACACACACACACACAAAAACAACATTGACTTTTATTTAAAAAAAAAAAATGAAATATTCATTCTCTTCATTATTCTTTTCTTTTTTGATCTTTGTGGGTTTTAGTTTTCTCTTTCTGAAACTAAAACTTAAACATTAAGAATTTGAAGATTTGTACTTTATTCGCTGAAATAAACTCATGAACAGTTGTTTACAGTAATAACAGTGGGTTAGTGGGTTAGGCCGCAATGGTTGTTAAGTAATCGTCAAAAGTTTAATTGTTGTAATTTTATCTATAACTGAATAACAATGTGTTCATTCACATGCCAATTCAGATATAAATCTGTCAGTGATTGACTCAAGGATGTGGTCTATTGGGCAACAATTGGGCAACTTTACTCCCTTCAAAGAATTACTGTTAGACAGATGGGGACCATACATCTTATTGGCATGGTTTTCAAAGCAACTGTGTATTGTCCTTCCTCATGAACTTCTCACATGCATGCTCACAATTCTTCTGCCTATACAGTCTGGAGAAGGTTCTGGAAGCCATCACCAGCGAGGGTGAGCGTCGTGAGCTCAGTCGCTTCACCCCTATTGTGTTGGGCCTTAAAGACCGCTCAGTCCCACTGCAGGTGAGCCTTTTCCTATGTCGCATATACGTGCGTGCATGTGTGTATGGATAGCCATGTGCTCTGCTGAAAGGCCCTATAATTCAAGTCAGCAAGGCTATGCCTGTATCCTTTAGTGAGGCCTGGCTGCTTTTTGCAGCTCTTTCCCCTGAAGAGCCCCTCAGAGGAAAAAAAGCTCAGCTAAGGAGTGGATCTGTCATCAAGAGTGTACCAGCTCTCCTCCATAGATAGACAGGCACAACACAGATTTGAACTGCAGTTCAGAGTTCAGTTACTCATAGTTCAGTTGCTGTGTCTAAAATAGCAGTAACATTCCTAACAACTTTTTTTGGTGAAAAAGATAGCTGGGAAAATTATTTTCTATCCATATACAGTGTTTCTAATACAACAATACATCTTCTTGTAAATAGTCTTGAATGCTATGCCTATTATAGAGTGAATTGTGTAAAAGCACAGGCTCTTTTGCTCTGCCATGGGTACTTTTAACTGTCTCAGTCTGTAAGTGAAAAAGAGGTGATGTTAGGAAGTCCCCTGCACAAACACGTCCCTGCACTGTCACTACATTTACCACAGTAAAGCTTGTTTGTGATAGGGTAGCAACATACTCTTTAAAAGAAATGAGAAGCTTTTTGTTGTGATGGAGTGTGTTGGAATGACTGTATGCGATGGCTTTATCGACGATCTGACTGCTTTGTTTTTTCTCTCCGAGTGTTGCCACATATTCTGTGTTGTGTGTGTGTGTGTGTGTGTGTGTGTGTGTGGTGTGTGTGTGTGTGTGTGTGTGTGTGTGTGTGTGTGTGATGCGGTGGCACTGGCTATAATGGCCCCACTCCTCCATTGTCTTTTCCTGATGAAAGCCCAATGTTGCTCACTTTTTAATTGGTAGCAGAGGGAGGTGAAGAGAAAGCCATGGAGCTGAGTGTTTGATTTTAAACCACAAGCAGTCTTTTGTTTGTGTGTGTGTGTGGTGTGTGTGTGTGTGTGTGTGTGTGTGGTGTGTGTGTGTGTGTGTGTGTTTGTGTGTGTGTGTGTGTGGCACACGTCTGTGTGTGTGAGAAAATGTGTGTGTGTGCATGTCTGTGTGTTGTATCTGTGTTGTGAGTTTGGGGAAGTGTTTGGCAGCATGTCCCTCTTCAGTGGTATGGGAATAACAGTAATAATCACATTAGTGTGAATATGTCCTTACTTCAGTAAGCTCTGTGTCTGAGTGGTCATTTGAGAGTAGACTCCACTGAAAGACAAGCACAAAGACTTCTGCTATCACTGCAATTCGCATTGTGTTTGCTCTTATGGAGCCATTTGGCACTATCTGTGTCTTGTTTGTTGGTATCAGTAAAACTGTGTGTCTTTGCATCCACTGAGCTGGGTTGCTCACATTTGTGTCTGTGGGTGTGCATTTGTGGTAGCCATTGCTAAGCTCCTTGACAAGTGTGTTTCCGAGTGTGTGTGTGTGTGTGTGTGTGTTTCTCTCTCTCTCTCTCTCTCTCTCTCTCTACCCCCTGTGTGTGTGTGTGTGTGTGTGTGTGTGTGTGTGTGTGTGTGTGTGTGTGTGTATGCGTGTGTGTGTTTGTGTGTGTGTGTGAGAGAGAGTGATACCCCACAAATATCTCCCTCTGTGAAGGATAAATTTGTCAGCTGTTTGTTGTTGTTTCACAGCATTCACTCACTCATTCATTTTCTCATTCACACACACATACATACAAACATGTGCGTGCACACACACTGCTTAATGACCCAGCCTTGCTTTATCTTCTTGTCCAGCTGTTGATTGGGATGAGTGCCAGTACTCAATGACTGCAGAACTGGCCAAAGCCCTAATATTTGCATTTTGTTTGTGTGTTTTGTATGTGCATGCCTGTGTGCTTGTTTCCTGGTGTGTGAATGTCTAAACTCCTGTCACACACCCTGAATATCCCCTGCCCAAATCATTTCTTTTTTCCTCCTTATAAATACTGTAATGTCAGTAATTTGGTTGTTGTTTTGGGGTGTTGTCATTGGGTGTGTAAAGTTGCAAAGTATTCATGTAAATAGTGAAGGCATTTCAAGGCAGTAGGTGTGACTTTCGTGCTAAAAGTGGCTGAGGCGTCAGAAAAGGCATCTGTTAGCTCTTTGCAGGTGGGCTGATTCAAGGTGTTTGCAAGTTTTGATTTGTTAAGTCTGATGGAATGTCTGTACAACACCAATTTTTGAGGCGACGTCATGATTTTGGAGTTTATTTCAGTGTGGAGTCACCCTCCAAGTGTTAAGCTCAGAGATATGGCTGCCCAACAACGGGAGCCACTGACTGATATAGTATTTGGTCAGGAGGAAGTGCCATAGCATTACAAGGAAGTGACAGCCTTGTAAGTTGTGCTTCAAGTGGATGGTGGGAACAGGAGACAACAGGGTGAGGGGAGATGGGCTCTACCTTGAACTAGTCTGTGGGGGAAGATGTTGACTGGCGACAGAAGGTGGAGGGGGGAGAGTTAGCCATAGCTGCGGGGAGGCCATTAGGGACCCAAACATGGAAGGGGGCAGATAAGCATCCAACATGTCTGATCACACCAGCCGTTTGAATGCTAAGCAGACAATGCTCTCCTAGATCCAAAGAGTACATGCTCAGTAACATCAGTCAGAGAGAAACACTGCTCAGACCTGCTACTACAGGGAAATGACCAGATTCAGTTTCATCAAATCAAACCGTCTACTGGAGTGTGGGGTGTTCTGTGTGTTGTCAACCCTCCTCCCTCCTCCCTCCCCCTTTCTATCTGTGCGTATACAAAGGCTTGGCCCTGTTGCGCTCTGCCATTTTCAAGGTCATCATTCATTTATATTGGCTCCGTGGAGCTATGAAACACTGGAACAGGTTTACCAGTGATTTGGTGTTCCTTAGAGCCTTGAGGCGCTGACACGTGTGTGTGCGCGCACACACACACACACACACGCCCCATACACATAAATACATGCATACACTTGCACACCCACAGAGCAGACAACAACCTTGTAGCTTCAGACAGAGGTTGTGGGATTTGTCAGAGATCATTTGGACCCATTAGTTGGCCCATTATGCTGTATGGCTGTGTGCTTTTGAGTTGGGCTGATATTTTATTGATGCTGTGGGCTGTGCATTGTTTCCAGTGCTAAAAGACGAGACTGATCTCTTTTAACCCCATGCATCATTTAGTAGTGCCGTAGTTACTGCTCTTGTTCGTACAGCATAGGGGCCAACTTCATGGCCTGTGCTCGCTCTCCCTTGCTACTGTTGATTTTTATTTCCTCGATCCACTTCCCTTCTATCCTCTTCTCTCCTCCCCTCCCCTCCCCTCCCCTCCCTTCCCTTCCCTCCTACCTTCCTTTGTTCTCTTCTCTTCCTCTCCTCTCCTCATCTATGTATCCTAGTTCTGCTTTCTACAATGCTACATTTCAGATGTTCTGTTTGTCTCTCTCATCCTCCCTTCATTCTTCTTGTTTTCTTTTGTCTGCATCTACACAGCACCCACCCCCTTCACCCGGAACACTTTAGGTACCCCTAACATCTCAACATGTGCTCATAGGCCCCCAGCCTTGTTGTCCAAAGGCTTTCTTCAGGGATAAGAGTAGATGATAAACAGACTCTGACACTGCAGAGTGCCCAGTCTCTTTGAGGTGCCTGCACTCTTACTGACACACACACACACACACACACACACACACACATACACACCTCTGTAAATGCAGAGACAGATGTTTGTTTATTTTGTGTCTGTTGGAAATGGCGGCTTTCTTGTTCCTACAGCACATAGGCGAGGCATGGCTTTTTCTCATAGTAAGGTTAAGATAAAAGTGTGTGTGTGTGGAAGGGGCATTTCTGAACATACCCTTTTACAAGATATTTCCATATCATCAATTTCTAATGATTTAGTCATTTAACAGATGTGTGTGTGTGTGTTTTTCTCCTTATAGCAATAAGCAATCTGTAGTTCTTTGTTATTTTTGCCTTGTCTTTAGTCGTGTTTCCTTTTCTCTTTGTCATTCCCTTTCTATTTACTTACTCCCTACAGCAAATGTGTGTGTGTGGGTGTGTGTTAAAAGCAGTGAATGTATTTCTGTTGAACGTATGGCATGTCCTGATGAATTGCGGTTTGCAGTATGTGGATTTGTCTACAGAGGGCAGTAGACTTGTTGTTGTTCCCACCTGCACGTGTGATTTTGCACAGTAAATGTGCACGTCCCTATGTTTTGCACATGCATGTTTGAATGAATGATGTGTTATTTGTGGTTTCTACATCTCTCCTTTGTCCTTAGAGAGGAACAGTTATTTATTTATTTTTTTCAGTCACAAGAGAGATAGGACTACATTGTAATGTAATTCAGATGTGCTTAGCTTATCTAAATTATTTTGATTGTACTATGTACTGAGTATACACACACACAGACACACACACGCAAGTATACTCTCATGCTACACAACCCACTATCAAGCGATTCATTGCTGATGTGATTCACTACTCCAGATAATTGGCAATCTTGCTGCTGCCTAGCGTGGCGATAATCGCTCATTTCCGCCTCAACACACACACACACACACACGTACATCCTTGTCCCCATTTGCAACCACAGCACTGACATGCCACCACCGATCCCCTTCCCCTCTCTCACATACACACACACACACACACACACACACATTTGAACAGATATTTTGCCCTTGCGTGTACACCCTTGTCATTTTTGACGCAAGTGTGCGAAGACCGCTCTTTTGTTGATATACTGACATGTTAATACTGAGCTACAGCTATTGACATACACACACACACACACACACACACACACACAAATTCCATCATCATCACAGTCTGCTTTGACTGACCACGTGTCATGTGCTGATATATGTGTTGTTCCCCATGGCAGGTGGCGTGCATGCAGCTAATCAATGCACTGGTGACGTCCCCCGATGAGTTGGACTTTAGGCTGCACCTGCGGAATGAGTTCATGCGCTGCGGCCTCAAGGAGACATTACCAGTAAGTTCTTGGGGCCAGATACCCAGATGGATATGTTCTTCCATCAAGATGCTTCAGGTTTATTTGTCTATTTCTCTGTGCAAGGCAACAAGAGGGCAGGTACATGATCTGATGGCAGGTACATGATGCCGAGATCAGGGAGGGATCTAGGAAGACAGCACTGTTTACTTACTGCTTTTTTTTTTTTTCCTCTCTCTTCCTCTCTCCCTCCCTCCCTCCCTCCAACGGTCCTCTGCAGCATCTGAGCTCCATGAGGAATGAGGCTCTAGACATCCAGCTGAAGGTCTTTGAGGAGCATAAAGAGGAAGACATGATTGAGTTCTCGCACCGCCTCGAGGACATCAAAAGCGAACTGGAATATCCTTTTAACTGCTCCCCATGGGGGTGTACGTGCTTGCACACCCTCGCACACACACACACACACACACGCGCACGCACACATGTTCTCATACATACATGCTCTTGCATATGCACAGCGTGAGTTACCCTGCCTCAAAAGTCCTAGCCATGCTAAATTACACACACAGCCACATTTTCTCCAACATGCACACTCTTTCTTGACAGGCTTTTACCCCAAACTTTTTAATCTCAAGCAATATAGTGTCACTCATTCCAAACGAATATTACACTGTTAATGCTTTGCTAGTGTCCGCAAGTGTTTGATGTATTTCATTGTATCCAATTTAATTACTGCTATAATTTATTCTGATTCATGCGGGCTCTCTTAAGGCATTGCTTTAAGAACCCCCACTGTGGCATTGCAAATCAGGTACTCGTCAGCATGAGTGGGTGTGCATATATTTTTAAATATATTTATTTAAATCAAGATAGATGTGTCATTAATGGATTAAGGGTAATTTCTAGTCACCTTAAGTTTGCTCTGGTTCCTTTAAATGCTAAACATTTGAGTTTTTGTCCAAATCTTATTTTCCTGTGTGGAAATGGGCTCTTCCTGCCCACCTTGCTACTCTTTATGCACCTCCAATCATTCCTGTCACAGATTGCCCCACCCATTTTTACTTCCTGTGTTGCTGCATGTGTGTGTGCGTGCGTGCGTGCGTTTCTGTGGTGCTCCTTAACCCTGCTCACTGATGTGGGGGATGTTTATAATGTCGTACTGAGTGTGGTGCAGGAGACGCCTGCCGAGGGGCACTTCCTCTCCATTCTGCAGCACCTCATGCTCATCAGGAACGACTACTTTATCAGGTAACCACTGACCCCACCAGCAATACACACACTCACACATGCACGCACGCACACACACACACACACTGATGCCATACATTGCAGTTCCATCTAAGCAAAATCAATACCAGAGCTGACACTAGCACTTGTCCACAGAGATGTCAGAAGTGCTTTCAAAATTGCAAATATAAGTAAATATTTTTGAAAAATAAGTTATTTTTCAGTTTTCTGTACAGTTTTATTGCATAGGTAAACACCAGCAGCAGTTTAAGTAAGGGGGACAGGGGAGTTGGATGAATGGTTTCACAATATTGTTTAAACTGAACTGTTCAGAGAAAACATGTTCACCATGAATGTTTTTCAGTTGCCAATATTTGTCAAATTTGAACACACTTAAACTTTTACTTTGATATGTGTGTGTCATCACATTGCATTTAGGAGGTAGTGTGAAACATAAGACATTTTCCCTACAGTCCCTACAGTCCATGACGCATACCAACCCAATTTGTTTTCCTACTTGTTTTCTCATTTTTAGACACCGCATCTGAATTCTATTGAAACGGAACACTGCTCCTTTTCTGGCGCCCTTAATGGTTTCCATGCCTGTGTTCTGATTAGGACCTGTTTTGTCACATAAACATGTCATACCACCAAACAGGTGCTTTGCTGTGTGCGAATGCATTAGAGATGTGGGGGGAGAGGAAATCTGTTCACTCTTGTCAGCATCTCACACTGGCTTTGGGAAATGCTGATCTGTTTACTGGTGATGTGTGTAATCAGAAGTGTTTTGCATGTATAATCATAATTACGACTACTTTTCAGTCTTGCCTTTCATTTTCCTAAGGCCACAGATTTGCATGAAGGCAAGCAGAAATGCATCCATTTTTTTTTGTTGTTGTTCCCCCACCTCAGCACATGTGAGCATACACATGAATGCACACACTCTTTGGGGTCGAAAACATCAGGACATCATACAGTACATCTCAGTATTGAGACAGCAATTTTGGTCTGTAATTTTCCACAGTAATTTTGGTAGAGCAAGTAATTGGGCTCCTTGTTATGCTTGTTATGAAGTTGCTTTGCTCCTACACTCGTTCTCAAAAAGAAATAAAACGGACATTCCACTCTCACATTCCACTGATGCAGCCGAAAACTGTCTAGCAATAACGCCACCTCTCTCTTGTCGACTCTTTCTTCCTGATAGACATGTTTTTTTTTTTCTTAGCTGGGCAAACTGTATGCTTCTCCTCATTTCGCCTTCATCTCCCTCTAATTATCCTGTGTGTGGACAGCTCGGGTGCCGAAGGTTACAACAGTGACACATTTGTTTGTGCTTGGCTCCATGGCTTGGGCAGGGCCCCCCCACACCCACCCCCTTTTTACCGTGTGTGTGTGTGTGAGTGAGTGAGGAGAAGAATCTCTCTCTCACAGGCTAAACATAGATGCCATCTGTTGAGTGGCTCTGCCTTCTGGCTCCCTTCTCTGCTGTCTTGGTGACCTGACACCTCCAACACACACTGTTTACACCTTGCTCTAGAAAGAAGTTGAAAATTAATTCAATAAGTAAAATCTGTTGTGAGGGGAAAAAAAAGTACTTCGTTTTTTTTTTTCACTCTGCATATTGTTTTTGTTTGTCTGGGTTGTTTTGATTATCAAAAGTCGTCACATACTCAGGTGATGCACTGCTCTTCATCTCCTCCAGTCATAGACTGCTCTGTGGTTCTGTCTGATCAGGTGTACTACAAGAAAACAGCAAAGCAAACACTCTCTCTCTCTCCTGGAAGATACAACCTTTGCCATTCTGTCCCACTTACACACACACACACACACACACACACACACACGCACTGACCTCCAGCAGTCCAGTCCCTGTTGGCGCATCATAAAGACATCACAATAGTCATTGCCATGCTGAAAGAAAGGGATTGAAAGATTGCATTCTGGTGGTTATGGTTATACCAGAGACTCTCAGTGAGTGTCCTTGCCACATAAATGTAATGTAATGACAGGAGGAGAAAGGGCAACAGACAAAAAGGGTGTGAGAGAGAGAGAGAGAGAGAGAGACTGAGAGAATCCCAGCCATATGAGGGAGGTGAAAAACGAAGAAGTGTCAGCGAGAATGAGAGCCAGAGCTCATTTACTCCAGATCACATTACAGCGTTCTGTTTTTGTTATGGTTATGAGGAGTGTTTATGTTAACCCCAAGCCCATGCAGAGACACAGGCTGTTGAGCAATCTGCCCTCTGATGTAGCTCGAGAGGAAGATGGAAAGGGTGGTGGTGAGTGTGACTGAGAGAGGGAGAAAAAGCAAAGAACAAGAGATGGATGGATCGCTCATGAGAGAGTGAGTGGGACTGGGCTAGTGCACACTTAGGGATTCAACAGTGTCGTTTGTAGCCACCAAGACTGACAGCAGGTCGTGCTCACTTGGAAAACTGTTGATGTTGAGTGTCTATGGATGCTGTGAAAAGTTCCCTGTTATGCGCACACACACAAACCCCTACCTTCATTACATATAAAAGCTTTGTGACTTCAAATGATTCCTCCCTCAATTACAAGGCTACCTATTAATAATCACCTTTAGGCCATAATCACACACACACACACACACACACGTACTTGCATTCAAAGGTTGTGCACGTCCCATGTTCATTTGTGGCCTACCCTGCCTTTAATCTCCTTTATTCCAGCATCCCACCTCACATGAATGCACACCTGCACATGCCGCCATGTTCCTCGCACAAACACACACAGACACCTGTGCACAAACGCATGCACACACCCTCTCACACAACTCCGCCTCTCTGTGCTTTAATGTGTCCAATTACAGGGAGGCAGGTGGCAGTGGAAAGGTTGAAGAGACCTTGATTTTAGATAAGATTTTAACAAGGGCCACCATTGCTCGCGGCACCAGTGCGCACTTCACGCCACTCAGCCAAAAATCAATAAAGAGCCGCGGCCCACTTAATCTCAGACACGGGGACATGGAGCCACTCTGCTCCTGTCCTAGCGATCCACTTGGCCAGGGGAAGGGGAGATGGGGAGTTGAGGGTTAGAAAAGGGGAAAGACAGAAATGGATAAAGAGGAGAAAGGAAGGAGGGAGTGGAAAAGAAACGACAGATAAGATGCATAGATGACTGTTAAGGTGGAATTTAGCTGTGAGTGATTTGAGATGAGTGAGAACGAGAGGAAGTAAAAGAGAGAGAAGGGGGCAAGAGGAAGAGAGGCATGGAGGCAAATAAGGCAGAGAGCGACGCTGTGCAGGTTCATTATCCAGTCCAGTGACTGCGCCTCATGCATTTCTGACCTGACTACTAACGGTCAGGTGTTGTGAGTGGCTGTGCAGAGTGTGTGTGCGAATGCATGTGTCTTGCAGTGTATTGCAGTGCTAAGATGAAGGCCACGAACCCTATTGGTTCAATCTACATTGAGCAAAAGTCCTTGTACATTTTCGCAGACACACACACACACACACTTACTGTAAACCGGGCAACTAACAGAGGAGAGACATGGGGGCAAACTGCCTGAGAGAGAGGCAAGCAGGTTCATTATCCAGTTCAGTGACTACACAACATGCATCCCTAAAGTGATGGTGCACTGAGTGTCTACATGCACCTTACAGTGCACACACTGTGGGAGAAGCCTATGTGTATTAAACAGCCATACTAAGTGCACTGTGTGTGTGGTGTACTGTACCATTGGAACAGTAGGGTCAACTTATTCTTGCACATGGTCACTAGTCAAGTTTATATATAAAAATTGAGAACCAGAAAACTTTTTCATCATGCTAACCTCTCACTCATCAAAATGTAAACAACAAGCTCATTAGTGCGTGTGGCACATATGCCTGTTTATTACCTGTTCATTCAAACTTGGCTTTTTTTTAATCTGGACCAGGCTGCATTTGGTTAATATGAGCTGTCTGGCAACCCCCGTCCACAACAGTGCTAGCACAGGATGTGAGTCGCCCGACAAAGCCCTGGCTTGCACAGGCAAGATCAAGGCCACATGAAACAGGTGGACGGACACAGCTCTCCCTCTTCACATAATGGATCCAGGAGTACAGATGCCCTCCTATTCCACACCATCCCTTTGCTGTCCAAGAATAACTGAGGTCCATACTTCAGCCTTTTGAGCATTTTTGCTCTTTAATTCATCTCAAAGCTCCTCAGTGAACCCCCCCCCCCCCCAATTATTTGTCATGATCAGCACGTGCAAATCACAGATTCGTTTTTGGTGTTGTTTGATGATTATTTATTTTTTGTTTCATTTATTTATTTTTCTGAATGAAACTCTGATGGTCATTTTAGTGATTGTCTTGTCATTCTGCGTGTGTGTGTGTGTGTCTCACAGGCCTCAGTATTTTAAGGTCATAGACGAGTGTGTGTCACAGATTGTTCTGCATCGCAGCGGCACTGATCCTGACTTCACCTACCGCAAGCGTCTGGATGTTGACTTCAGCCACCTCATAGGTATGTGGGGAAAGGAGGTTGGGAGGGAGGGACAGTCTATGGATGCATTGAATGTACTGGTGTTTAACACACGTCACTTATCAGCCCTGCTTCTCCTCTCTCCTCCTCTTCTTTGTCTCACTCTCCTTCAACTCTCTCCCCTCTCTCTCAGACGTATGTGTGGATAAAGCTCGGGCCGATGAATATGAGCAGAGGGTGTCTGAGTTGGCACAAAAGGCAAGTCCTGCTCTTTCTCTGCTCTCATCTCCTCCTGTCCTCGTGCCTCCCCTCCTTTTGTTTGTGTGTCTTCTGTTTGCATGGCCTCCATCCTAATGAAGAGGTTGGCTCTTTTGAAAACCACTCAAGAATGCACCATTTAGCCCTCCTTAATTAAAGCCGGATTACTAGAAATCGTGAAAACAGTCACTGATAATTAACAAAATTTCTGAGATTAAAAGAGGACCACATTGATTTTTGGTAATTGCAGACCAGAAAATGAGGGCGACCAAGAATTCTTGATTTATCTGACACCGACCACCACAAGCCTTTGAACGAATGTGCCACACACATGTACACACACACACGCACACGCACACGCACACGCGCGCGCTCCAAATGAATCACTTTGTTATTGCCATTTCAGAGTGTACAGGGAACCTCGTGTTGCTTTTGTTTTCCTCCCATCTCTTTCAAAGAAGTATGCATGTAGATTTCTCAAAGAGAAGGCAGTGTTTATTTTAATTCACTTGAGCAAGGTAGCTCTTTGGTAGGTAGACTGCCCTTACCTTGACTTATTGCGTGCTCTCACTCTCTCTGTCTCGCTTGCTCTCTCACTCTCTCTCTCTCTCGCTTGATCTCTCTTGCTCGCTCTTGCTCTTATACTCTTTCTATCTGTTTAAAAGGCTTGAGACTGAGACTGCAGCATAAATATATTTGCAGTCCAACTGCCATTTTAATCAGTTTCCATCAAAGAGTTTGCACTGGTTCTATCACTGAGCCAGGAAATGAAAAAAGCTCTGTACACCTACACACACACACACGCACATGCACATAGGTAGAAACAGAGGGAGAGCTGTGAGTGTCCATTCACACATAGATAGCCGTTCAGGGTGATTTCAGAGGCCACCTTTATCTCTTTCTTGTGAATTGTGTAATATCTTGCAGTCATTTTTCATTTTCTCTTAAAGCAGAGTATATGTAAACAGGATAAACCAACACACACACACACAGACCTTAAGTTTTGCTATTGTGATGTTATTTTTTATTTAAGGATGACACAGAAGTTTTCTGTTCCCACCCTGTCATTGTATTTACCTCTAGTAAAGGAGATGATCTGTCTAGTCTTTGATTTTACATGTCTGCTGTCAATAACATAGAATTTTACAAACACTTATCTGCATGTGTGTATGTATATGTGTTGCAGTTTGATGAGGAATTCATTGTGCGTCAGGAGGCTGAAGCTCAGCTTCTAAAGAGAGATGAAAGGATCACAGAGCTAGAAGCAGAAGTGCAGGCCTACAGGGCTCAGGTAAAACACACACACACACACACACACACACACACACACACACACACACACACACACACACAAACACTTCTCTTTGAGCATGAATTTAAAAAAAGAACACAGTCTCTCCAACCCCAATTATCAAATACAGAAATGCACAGAAACCCAGAGTACTTTGAGCAGTGTTTCTATTAGTCTAAAGCTCAGGTGATGAATGAAGTAGTTCTACCCATCCCCACACCCACACAAGTGTCTCCATCAACTCCTTTGAAACCTGTCTTTCACTTACTCCCTCCTTCTGTTAATCTTCTGATCATCCTTTATGCCAGGCCCATTTTTGCACTCGTCACTGACTGAATGCATGATGGGGACAGTGTGATGCATACTCTTTATTTTTTCCTGTGTGTGCGTGCGCGCACATGTGTCTGTCTGTGGTTTTAAGGAAGAGTCTCCATTTTTGACCAAAAGTAGCATGTATCTGAATAACCTGGAGGACTAAGCAGGGTGTTCTTCGTTGTGCAGGGGGATTATTGTGAACATGGCAAGTTATGTCTTTTAAATGCATGAAGTGTTTTACAACCTTCACTGTAATTAGCCAAGGAGCAGATACACAGAGGCAGCCCCACTGCCTCCCACTCCGCTCCCCATCTCTGGCCCACAAAGGAAATTGTTTTTTTAAAGCAATTTATTCAGCTGCGTTTCTCTCTCTCTCTCTCGCTTGTTTGTTCACACACACGCACATACATTCACTCTATCTCTCTGTACACACACACTTTCTCTTGCTCTCTCTCACTTGTTTTTACTTTTATTCTCTTTCCTTTTCAGTTTTTTTCCTCTTGTTTATTTCTTTCTCTTCTCATTCCTCTCTGCTCTTTTCCCTTCTCTCTCCCTCCCTCTCTTTCTTTCTTTCTTTCTTTCTTTCTCTCTCTCTCTCTTTCTTTCTCTCTCTCTCTCTCTCTCTCTCTCCCCCCCCCTCCCCCCTTTCTCTCTCGCTTTCTCTCTCTCTCCCTCTCTGCCCTAGCTGATAACTTTTCCGCTGATAATTTTTCAATTTGCGCGAGTAAACACAGTGGGAGTGGGTCCTTGAGCTGCGGCGAAGCTGGGATTACCCCTCCTGCATTAAATAGGGTGCTTCTCCAGGCCACCAGCCCCACTGGGGGTAGGGCTAGGATGGTGATGGGGTGTGTGTGTGTGTGTGTGTTTGTCCACAGCTGACCACAGCTTTGCACCCCATTGCTCACTTTTTAAAGCCAATATTTGATCATAGTTTCTCTGTGCAGCTTTTATTTAGATCTTTTTAATGAGTTCTCCCCGTCTGTGGAAGTGGCCAGAGCAAACAGTAGCTCATGTGATGCAATGTCAGAGGTTGGGGCGAGTACTTGTAGAGGCAGAGATAGGGGGAGAGTGAGAGAGAGGAGGAATGAAAGGCCTTTATGGTTAGTTGGGTTGCTCTGATCAGGCTCTTATGTGTGCATTTGTATAGCATGGGATACGTTTGATTTGCCAGTTCAGTCTCACTGCAGACAGTGGCCATCATGTTGCCATCAAGATCACCACCCTAGCCCCTCCATCTTTCTCTCTTCCTTTTTCACTCTCTGTATAGGAGATGGTGACTCCCTGCCACTGGTTGACCTTTCCTCCTCTTTCCCCATACCTCCCCAGCTTTTTAATCCAAAGCTGTTCTCCAGATCAATAAACCATTTACCGTGCACCACACAATTTTGTGACATTTGTTGCCCTGGTTACTGCATTAGATTTCTCCTTATCTTTGAGGAGTGTAAATTGAAGCGCACTCACTTTTGATCACTGGGGACATGGAAATGACGATTGCCTGTTTGGAGATATCTGCCGCAGACACGCACACAACACACACAAATGTGTGCGTGTGTGTGTGTACATGCGCAGACACATGCCATTTGTAGCGGGACGCTTGACTGGTACTGTCACTCTGGTTCTCTCACTGTAGTAATACAGTGGATTGACACATAAATCCACACACTCATACAGCACATTCAGATATTTATGCATGTATGCACAGTTTTATTATTTGTCTTTCCCTCGGCCCAACTTTAGCTGCGTGGAATGGTTAAGTGTTGTAGTGAAGGCCAGAGCTCAAAGGCAGCACTTCCTGTAGACTCTTCCTGTTGCCCATGGTTACTGCCAATCACAGGTTTCTTGCTTTGAAGACAACTTTGGGATTGGAACTTAAATAAAAGCTACAGTTTGCTCATTCCATTTTCTTAGGATTGGGTGCACACGCACGCACGCATGCATGCATGCGCGCACACACACACACACACACACACACACACCTCTAATGCTAGTCAGGATTCTCTGAACGGTGGCTCTTTTCTTTGTTTTACTCCCTCCATTCAATCGCAACCCTTTAGATTGACATGACAAATAGGACATCAACTGAAGTGTGTGTTTGATCAATGGCTTTTTGGCCAGCTGCAGCCTGCATCAATACACCAATCAATCTGTAAATAATGGCAGTGCAATGGGCGAAGTGACACTGGACCATGGGCAGTCAAACTGATCCATGTTTTCTGGGGCTGGAGTCTCTCTCTCTCCTCCCCCCCCCCCCCCCCTCTTTCTCTCTCTCTCTCTCTCTCTCTCTCTCTCTCTCTCATGTATGTCCCACATGCACATGTTTCTGTCTTATTATGCTGTAAAGTTAAAGTTAAGATGCTATATTGCAGATGAACTTGAAGAGGTCTCTCACTTTTGAATAAAAGCTACTATTTTGTATGCCTAGTGGTGTGTGTGTGTCTTCTGTGTGTACAAGTGTGTCGGACAGGTATTGTCTCTGATAATCCCTGCAGATTAGGGTTGTGATGTGATTATAATGCAGCTGTGATGTATTATTGATGAAGTGCTGTCCTGTTCCGCTGCATTACAATAGCTTATTAACCCCCCCCACCAACCCTAACCTGCTGCAGTTACACCCCCAGTGTGCTCACACAGGGGGCTGATTACATTAGGCTCACATATTATTCTGTTCCATCAGACCACTGTCATATTAGCAGTGACCTCCTAACCCCTCCACCTGTGTTTCTCTTTCTCTTGCTTTCTCACTCTCTCTCTTCATCTGTCTCTAGCCTATCTGTCATTCAGTCTCTGTTTCATTGTTGTCATTTTCTTCTCTCTCTCATCTCATCTTTGCAGTTTGGAGCCGTTGCCATCACCCTACCTACAGTGCACTCTTCTTCGTCCTCTACCTCGATAGCGGCACCTCCTCCTCCCCCACCCCTTCCACCCGGTCCTGGAGGAGTCGCTCCACCGCCACCTCCCCCGCCCCCTCCCCTGCCGGGTGGAATACCCGTTCCTGCCATGATGCCTCCTCTATGTGGCATGCCCCCACCTCCACCGCCTGGCGGGCCCCTGGGCTCTCCCATGCACCACCAGCTGCCTTTTGGCTTGCGGCCGAAGAAGGAGTTCAAGCCTGAGACCTCCATGAAGCGCCTAAATTGGTCAAAGGTGAGTTGAGGAGAAGAATGGAATAGTGCGTGGGGAGAGTGATGTTCAGAGAGTGTGACAGAGAGTGAATGTAATGTAATTGAATGTAATGTCAGTATGCACACATGTGATTTTCCCAAAGCGATTCTTTTTTTCTTTCTCATAGAGTCATTGTAGGCTATATATCATCAACGTTTGCCAGTGCCAATACTATGCTTGTGTCTAGCAAAGGCATCAACCACTCAAGATGTGTGTGGCCACAGTATTGTCAGTGATAGCCTGAGGCTCATCTTGCACGAATGATTGCCAGTTAAATCTAATGTTAGAGCACCTAATCTGTCCTACCTAATCTAGCAATTGCATGCACCCTGTGGAGATTTAAAACCTAAAGCATGATAGCTCTAGTGTGCGCACAAACTTCAGGCTATCTCACAGTTGAACGTGCTGTGAGAGACCAATTCTAGACAACTTCCCCACTCTGAAGTCTAAATGTGTGATGGCAGCTCAGGTGAACTTTATTTGTCTGTATTCAGCTATCGAGGTTACGTAATAAACAAAATAATGAAATACTGCTATGCTTGCTAGTTATGTGGTATTTTGTTCATCAATTAGAGTGCAAAAATCACATTCATAATGCTGGAATTGCCTTTCTATCTATTTATTTAGCTTTCTTTTTATATATATATATATATATATATATATATATATATATATATAATAAAGAAAGAAAGCTTATATCTATCTATCTATCTATCTATATATATATATTCTCATTCTTTAGTTGTTCTGTAAACTTCAGGAAAATATGTTAGTTTGTTCTGTTTAGTTTCAGGATACTGCATCACACAGTAGTTTGCATTTTAACTTTCCTGTTGTGTTTATGTGTACGTGTGTTTGTGTGTTCCTGTGGGTGCGGTGTTTGCGTGCACATGTGTACCTGTATGTGTGCATGTGGACAAATAAACAAGGTGACCATGACAGGCCGCCATGTGCGTTTTTTTTTTGCTGCCAGTTCATCTGTTCTACAAAAGACACAGTGCCCGTACACGCACTCACTCACACAGATGTTGTGTGTCAGAAGTACCTCCATATTGCAGAGGCTGTTGTTTCCCCCGCAGGCAGGCACTGAAACACTGGTGCTGCAGCGCCGATATCTGATCAGAGCTTCACAGTCGGCTGTGCCCAGCCACCCCGGCTCCAGCTGTTTGTGTTTGTCCCCCCTTTGGAGTGGTATTAGTCCAGAGCTGTTATTAATATTTCATCTTTCTCCCCACGCAGTCACGCCATGCAGATGTTGGGCAGAAGCTGAGCATATGCTCATGCTCCTCAGAAACCTGTTGGCCATCACTCTTTTTTTTTTTTTTTGGAAGAGGATGTGGTGGAGATGCACTACTGCGATGGCGGTGCACATTAATGCACATACTCACACACACCACATAGACAGATGTATGTGCACACTCAGGGTGCCTTGTAGTGGGCCTAGCTTTTCAATATTTATGCATCCAGCCCCCCCTACTCCCAAAAAACATTTTAAATGTCTCATTAGGGAGTCCCTGAAAGTTTATGATGACCTCCCAGAATACCTAGAACATCATCAACACACCACATGTCCTTGCCTACATATGATGTTTCCTGTATCACTGATTAGGCCAGAGGCAGCAATTGATGTACACAGCCAACTTCTTAAATACTTTAACTTTTACAGGACAGGAGTTTTAGAGCTGACCCAGACTTTACATAAAAGTGCCCACCATACAATTTAAATATCAATGGAAATGTTTGTGACTAAGACTCTGCATGAAGGATGCATTGCACAAAAGCGAACCCTCTTGGAAATGCCTTTTTCTCTCTCTCGCCATCTAAATTGAAATTCTGTTCAGCTGATAGTAGCTTGGCCTTGTTTGGCTAACCTTGTGTGTATAAAATGGGCAACTTCAGGATTTATCAGCTGGTAATTTATTTATATAGCGTATTTTATTTCAATACAATGGTCACTCACAGCGCTTAAAACAGACACAAAGACAGACATAGACAAAAGACAAACATAAAACACTTAGTCCATGGGTAATGAGGTAACGATAATGTAGACATGGGGCACTCTTTTGTGGTCTCTAGAGATGGGAGGCAGAAGTGAACCATCTAGCAGGTCAGCCGCTTAACTGAGGAACATCCAATCTGACTACGGCAGAGTGGTGTTTGCCTATGCCACGTCCATTTATTCCCCAATATCGGTACACCTTGATAGCAGTTATTCCGCTTATCACCTAGTTGCAACTGATGTGTATAGACAACAAGCAAACGTTTAAAACATAAAAGAAATATACAGCTTAGTTTTAAAAGAAACTAACCTGTTCAGTTGAGGTTGATGACTATTTTCTTTTTGTTTACTATGGCTGTTAGTTGCCATTCAAAAAAGCATTTGTATGGAATGGTGATTAAAGTTTTTTTTTTTTTTTTTTTTACCAGATTCATAGGTGTCCTGATATCAGGGAATAATGGACACCCTGCCAGCCAATCAGAAAACAGTATTTATTTTTTCTGGGTGATAATATACTATATCTGTTTCAGCATGTTGTTAGCGATTGTTGTTGGTACTATAAGAATGAATTTTAAGTTATAATTTAAAGCTTCATAGTTGCTATAATGGATCAATAACTCCTTATGGGGCAAATGAAGGCTGTCTTGCTGGCCCTACCATCTCTGAGCGAGCCAAAAAGCTAGCCACTACTGCCCTAGCAACTCTTACAATAAGCAGTAACTCACCAGAGGATTGTACACATGTGTAGACACAGTGTTTAGATAGGAAAGACACCACACACAGTGTGCTGTACGGTTGAGTGTTTTTTGAGTGTTGGGGTGTGTTTTGGGTAAAGTCATTTTGTTTCATCATTTCGGTGAAGTCATCATTTCGGTGTCCACATTCTGTATTGTCTGACCCTTAGATCCGGCCTCAGGAGATGTCAGAGAGCTGCTTCTGGATTGTGGCAAACGAGGGCCGTTATGAGAACCCTGACCTACTGGCCAAACTGGCCAACACCTTCAGCTCCAACAGACCTGGTTAGTCCATACATGTGTGTCTGCACGTGTGTGTGTGTGTGTGTGTGTGTGTGTGTGTGTGTGTGTGTGTGTGTGTGGACCTCTTGGAGTCAGATTCAAATGAATTTGTTTTCACTAATCAGTGGGCTCTGGTGAGTCACTGAACGATAATGAGATTGTTAGCTGGCATCCCAAGGTCGGTTTGTGTATGTATGTGTGACAGTACTCAGAATGAGCCAATCCACACACATGCTGTTAAGATTCTGAATCCACTTAGTTATTTAATGCTTGTCTCGCAGAACACCTGCAGACATGAACTGGTGAAGGGGTTATTTTAAGTCTAAAGTTATTCCTTTTTTTTTCTTTCTTTTTTTAATTGCATTTGTTTCTCAGTTGAAGCTATTGCTGACTACAGAATGAAACCAAGAGATGGCGCTAAGTTAGTCTCTACCTTATAGGAGAAAACAATAGGGCTGTGCCTTGTCTCCTGAATGCATGTTCTGTCTTTCCAGTGCTCTAATAAGATTTAGGTGAGATAGTAATTTTGTAAAAAAATTGCAACCTCACTGTTCACTGGGCTGTGACTACCAAATTGAGTGAGTGGCTCCAGGAGATACCAGGAAAAACATCTGAGATCGCATATAAACAGATCTTTACTTGGACGGTCACAGGCACTACAGATTGTTGGATGAAATTCATGTTGGTCTTTTGGATTTGTGCACATGAAGACTCAGCAATTCTGAGTTAGCCTCGATGCTTTTTTTTGGTGCGTGTGTGTTTGTGTGTGAGAACGAGAGCGCATGCTGTGTTAGTGGTTGTCACTGTTGTTGTGTGGATGAATCATTGAAGAACCGTCAGTTTCCCATAAATGAGTGGGGAGCTCAGTGGGGTGTTTTTGTAGTGTGTTTTAAACCTCCCCATGATGATCCCTCTCCCTCATTTACTTATCTTCATGTAGCTGTGCTTGCCTCCCCCAAATGTCAATTATGCATCTGCCATTTGTCTACCTGTCACAGCCTAGGTGTTATAAGTGTTGCTCAAGGTTTTTTTCCCTCCTCTTTCCAGTTTCAGGGCACTGAAACAGTGGGCCGCATGAAAGTCATAGATCCACTTGAGTAGTTTAATAGTTTTTGGTCCCTGAGGGCCACTCCCCTTCCGCCCCATGCTGGGCCCCCCAAAAGACAGGTTGGTCAGACACAGTTTTTGAACGGAGTTACATTTGTGCCTCTTAATGAGCAAGCAGTAAAACAATTTGAGTGCAGAAATGAATTTGAGCAAACAAACAAATTATATTTTGAGGAAAAATTTGAGAAGAATTTGTAATTGAGCAAACAGTAATCTGTCCTGTGCTCCACAAATGGTCTTTTCATGCTTGCTAAGATCAACAATAACAGCCCCTTTTTAATTAATTATTTGTGCCACAATTGTCAACCAATCAGAAAATTCGGCTGTTTAAGTCTAGGGCGGAAAGCCTATCATTGATTCCTGTCAGTAGTTCTTTTAAACAAATCCAAATGCTACTTTGAGGGTGAATATGTAAGCCTTTGCAATGCACACTAAGCTTACCATTTGAGTAATGAATAAAATTTTTACCATGCTAAAGAAGGTGACGTTAGGAGACCTACTTACAGCATTGTAACCTAGCTAGTTACAGTCACTAGCTAGGTTACAATGCTGTAGGTTAAATTATGTGACTTGTAAGTTCAATTTAACAGTTTATACTGTTTCGGCCCTACTTTACTTCATTTCATAATTTCGTATTTACGGATGGTTAGTGTCATATAAAAACTGTCCAGCAGTTGCTGGTTGCTGAAAGTTATCTTGAAAAGCTAGCGTCACCTATGGCAATTACAACTGCTAGCTAGCAACAATGCTAACAACATTAGAAGTGAGATAACAGTTTCTATCCTAGCACTAAGGTTGTTAAATGCCACATATATGTATGTCTTGGTTTGGCACATTGTTTTGTGACACATTGACAATATTTAGGTGCACCACCAGCACCTAGCGCCAACTAAATTGGGCCAGTGATTTTTTTGTTTTGTTTTTTTCCCCGGATTTGCTATACCGTAATGTATGTGCTATGAGGAGCCATGAATTCTGTTATTATTATTTTGATATCATCCAAATTGCTGAAAATTATAACATTTAAAAGCCCATAGGATTGTTTCTGTTTTTGAATTAGTAGGCCCAAGACACTAAGGTGCTGTGGCCTTAGGGACTTGGGCTTTGTGTTTCACTGTTGAGTGGGGCACACAGGTGTTGCTGCTTGCAGATGTACAAGTGTAAGTGTGTGTGTGTGTGTGTGTGTGTATTTATGTGTGTGCAAGTTTAGAGAGTGTGACGCAGGTGTTATGACCTATGGGATTTGGAAACATCTGCATGAGCCAAGCGCTTCTCCTCCCCCAGATGCCAGTGTTCCAGGAGGAGAGCCAGACCCTTGAGGAAACGTGTGTGTGTGTCAGGGAGAGTAGGGGATGCATACTCCTAAGGTTGTCACCATCAGCCGTTAAGGTCTTTCCATCAACTGATCCATGCATACACTCTTTCTGACACACACACACGCACACACTGCGCACACTGAACAAGTCAGCATGTTTACCTGTTACTTGGCATGTCAGAATTAGATCACACTGTGCACAGACTCTTAACATTTCTCATGAAATAAATCAGCAATCACATCCGGTAAAGCAGCTTGTGGTTTAAAAGTGGAGTGTATAGCAATCGGTTAGCCTTGTGTAGCCATCCACAATTTCTTGGAAACTGAGTCTGCTTCCTTTCCATTTGAACCTCCTCGTAGGGATGGTTCAGCTGAAACTGTAGGTAGATACCTTGAGAAACCATAGATATCTTGAGACTGCTGTTTTCTGTAAGTATACCTTGTAGGCTATGACATGTTTTGGTTTTGGAATCTGAGCATGTTACATGTGCAACACAAACTCCTTACACACCACTACCAACATATATTGCTGCACTGCTTACTTATTTTCAGCAGCTCAGTTGAGCTCCCTCTGTATGTATGTGGTCGTCCAAAACTGCCGTTTTTTATGTAAATATTAAAAAATATATTTTTCATTATTAAGTTGTGTATTAACTGCACTTAACAATGTTAAGTTAAAACATTCCTCTTTTATATAAGTGGTTATTAGCGTAATTTCTGCTGAGCGCTGCTACTGACTAGTTTATGGTTGTCGCCCAGCTGCAGTTACGGCAGTCGGAGCCGCTCAGAGCTCTATTCCTCCACTATCACGTCGTATTCACTACAGACAGATAGGCCACCTAAAGTCCCACACAGGCTGATAATATAATTTACAGAAAGTATGTTGCCTTTTTAAAGATGAAATTAAATGCCACACGACTGTAGAGAATTGTCAAAAAAGTTAGAATACAGAATAGGACACTGTGTTGTGATGTTTTACAACTGAGTTTTACAACTGAGCCAGACACGACACACACAAATAGGTGACTTGATGAACTTTTGTGAGCTGTAACTAGTGTGAGACGTAGCTAGCGTTAGCTTATTGACTGTACCTACGTTAGCTACCGTTTTTTTTAGCATTTAGCATGCCCATATAACCATCAAAGTGCATGGATTCTCGACTGTAGTTATCGCCATCATTTATTCTAATTGCTCATAAGATTTTGTGTGTGATTTTTTAAGTAAGACAAAATCAACTTGTTTGTATTTTATTAGCATGTTTCTGTCAGCACTGTAGTTGAAGAACTGCTTGCTTTCACCCAGTAAACAGAACCTAAAAGCAGAGCCGACGCACTACTGCCACCATGTGGCCAGAGCAAAGATTTATTAATGTTAAGGTTTCCCAAAGAAGGAATTAAATAATATTGATCAGTGAGGATAGTGAAAAAGTGGGAAAAAAAGGAAGATGCGCTTCTCCCAAGTATTACCCTTAGTGTTGCTTTTATTTTACAGAATTCATATATTACCCATGATTTATAGTCAGGAAATAAAGTATTGTATTTATTTAAAGCCAGACCCTATCAACGCTGGATTTCTTACTGTTGATGCTCGTACCTCATGTCAAATTCAAGCAAGGAATGCTAAAGTTAGCATTTTTTTTTTTATAGTAAATGACCTCTGCTACAACCACCCAACGTTAGCAACAGCTAACAAGATGACAACTTTGTAAAAAAAACTCCCAGCTTATGCTTATGCTTTTTGGCCCTACAGCACACTATATCTTCTGTTGGTAGCGAGCTATGTTCATATATATATATATATATATATATATATATATATATATATATATATATATGTATATAATCTAACCTTGATCCTGATGTCCTTGCTAATTACTCACTCATATCTAACCTCCCATTTGTATCAAAAATACTTGAAAAATAGAGTCTAAGCCAAACTGTAGCTTCTTAAACAAAAATAATATCCAGGAGACCTTCCAGTCAGGCTTTAGAGCTAATCATAATACAGAATCAGCCCTAGTTAAAGTTTTCAATGTCCTCCTTATCTCATCTATTAATGCATATATATTAGTATTAATCCTATTGGATCTTAGTGCTGCCTTTGACACTATTGACCATGGTATCCTACTCCACAGGCTTGAACACATGATAGGCATCAAAGACTCTGCATGGTTTAAATAGCCTAGTTTAAATCGTACCTCTCTGGTCGCTACCAGTTTGTACATGCTCATAATGAGTCATCATCCCACACCAAAGTAAAGTTTAGTGTACCCCAAGGCTCAGTGCTAGGCCCTCTGTTATTCTCCCTGTACATGTTACCTTGAGGATCTGTTATAAGGAAACATGGCATTACTTTCCACTTCTATGCTGACGATACCCAGGTTTACCTTTTCATGAAGCCTAATGACTATATACCAATAACTAAACTTGATGCCTGCCTCCAAGACATTAAAACCTAGATGACTAATAATTTCATATGTTCAAACTCTAATAAAACTGAAGTTATGATGATCGGCCCTAAACAGCTGAACAACATTCTACTTCTTACTCAGTGGCCTTTCACTGTCATGTGACAGAGGTTAAAGACTTCGGGGTAATTATTGACCAAGACCTCTCTTTAAATAGTCATGTAAAACATATTTCAAAAACATCTTTTTTCCACCTACAGAATATTGCTAAGGTTAGAAAGTTCTTGTCCTTTGAGGATGCTGAAAAATTGATGCATTTATTACTTCCGGGCTCGATTATTGCAATGCTCTGTTCTCTGGGTGTAGTAATACCTGTATCAAAAACCTACAGCTAATACAAAATGCCGTGGCTCGGACACTCACTAGAACTAAAAAATATGAACATACTTCTCCTATCCTTGCTTCCTTACTTTGGCTCCCTATTAAAAGTCGAATTGATTTTAAAATACTCCTCCTAACCTACAAAGCCCTCAGTGGCCATGCCCCAACATATATTAAAGACGTACTTGTCCCTTGCCACCCTCCTAGAACCCTAAGATCCCAAAATGCTAGTGGTCTTGTAATTCCAAGAATATCAAAATCTATGGTAGGAGGAAGAGCCTTTTGTTACGGTGCGCCCCTCCTGAGTAATCTCCCACCCCACATTCTACAAGCGAACACTCTCAGTACCTTTCAGTCTAGACTCAAAACCTTCCTCTTTAACCCATAGTTAGGGATGATGCATAGCAAATCATCGGGAGGGACTGCCTCTGCTGTTGCCGTGTTTACATTACCATGTAATGTAAAGTGGGATAATAGTCTGTAACTGTTATGAACCTTAGCTAAAACCATAGACAACTTGTAGTCTATCATGGTTACTACCGATTGTAGTTGGCAGTTGGGTTAGCCCCTTGAGTCGTGGATCTGCCCAAGGTTTCTTCCTAGAATAACTAAATAGCCTCTAATTATTTAGCTCCCACCAACATAATCTTATGATATTTCTGATTTTCTGAGGATTAAGACATGCCAGGTTTGGTTGATATTTCTTAAGTAATACTCTGAATCAAAGCTGAAATATTTCAAAAAGTAATGTAGAGTTATTGTTGCTTGGTTTACACAAAGATGATAGGTTAAGCGCTGTTGATCAGATGTCTTTGCATGTGTCATCAGAACTGTTGGTCTGATTCGTAATTCTTTCTAGTAGCATACAGCGGCATTTGATAGATGCCCATTGATCCTGCCTCGGAGAACTTGCTGTATATGTCATCTTTGCCAGACCAAACTCAGGCCGAGCTTGGTGCGACAGCCAGGCTACATCTGTCCATCAGTCTCTGGAATGACCCCAGACAAAATTTCTGGAATGACTCAATTTTTTTTTTAAGGGTTTTGAGTGAGCTGACAAGTAGGAATCAGGCTTCAGGCGTTCCATTTACATTTGTCTGTTTGCAACTGGGAAGAACTTCTAGGAAAATAATGTGGAGTAAGAGGTGGTAAAGTGGAAAACTTATCATCGGTAAATTAGGTTACTTGTAAGTCTATGCATAATGGTTAAATATGCCTCTCTCATTACTAGGGTTGGGTCTCGAGAACTGGTGTTATATTTATACCAACTGTACCTGTAACTGTACTACCTGTAAAAATGCATCATTAAGCTCCCCCACAAATGGTGCTACTGTCGGTATTTTATGTCATTGTGTTATTCTACTGCGACTACAATGTCAAGCCCTTTCACTTGTTTGTGTTTGGGAGTGATCTGCTTCATGACAAATCAATGACATGCCTCTGATTGTCTGAATCTGATGGACATGGCATAGCCTGATGTATCAACCGCTTTCACATTGTTTCACTTTGTGCAAAGCGTCTGAAACCTATCAAATAGCATGTATTCGCTGCATGGTGGACAGATACTTTCTGCCTCAGCCTATCGCTACTGTTTAGTCATGACATATGTTACACGCTGGAACGCACCGTTTGAATTCAACGTTATCGCTTTCAGTCCCCCCTCTGTTCGCTGATTGGCCCGTCCTAGCTCAGAGATGGTGTGAACCAAAGCTTACGCCTGGCTCCCTGGATCTAAAAGTAACTGAGTGGAAGCACGAGGCAGTGCTAATCTTACTAGACATGGCAGACCACACACTAAAATAAGGAAGAGAGTACAACATTCAAAAGTGTGGCTTCAGCAGAGTCTAATCAACCTTGGACTTCACTTTAGAAAAAATCTGAAAAGACTGTGGCCTGTGAAGGGAGGCATATGGGCAGCTTAATGAAACATCTCACTTTCTTACTGTACTGTAATTCATCACATAAAACACTGTAAGCGTTTGACCGCTTCATGCATGCATCTTCAGAGATTGGAATGCACCACTGCCTCAACTACGATTGCAGTGATGCATTGGCTTGTCGCACATAATTGCTTGTTGCAGGCTAACCATAATGTTAGATTCTCATTTCATCGATAGATAAAAACACAACACTCAATTAGGCTATTGAAACTAAAACTAGATGACCATATGGGTGGCCTTGGCTAATCTCTCTCTCTCTCAGATCAAACTGTCTAAATTTGGAGCTGTCCAGCCCTGTCGAGTGAACCTTTCCAGTTAGTGTAGGCAACATGCAATGCTGTGTCTGAAAGATGTGATTTCTTATTATTATGTTATTGACATGAATGGTAGTAGTTGCAAACATGTAGCAATGTAAACATTTTTGAGATTCTTAATTTAAGATTTAAGATTATGGTATTGGTATCAGTGCAGATAAAATCAAAACAATACTCATCCCTAGTCTTTATGCACCAAATCTTCATGTGATGTTTATTTCTTTAACATAACGCTAGCTAGTTAATGTATTAAATGAAGGAGTTGAAACACTCCCTAACTGGAATTGTAGTTTAGCTTTCTTATCGTAACGTTTCGTTTCGTTTCGTTTACTGTCCTTCTCTCACACTTTCCCTTGTAATTGTCGTTGTCCTCCTGTTAAATCAAGGAACAGCTGTTGCTTTCACATACACACAAAGGTGGCTGTAAACTATGGCTGTGATGGAGCATTGCCCTGAGTGTGAGTGTGTGTGTCCTTTTTTGTTTGCATGTGCACGTATTTTCCAGTGAATTCAGCAAGATCACAACTCAACAAAATTAGTCATTGACATTCCATTTTGAATGCACAAACATACACCTATGACATTTAAGTGTATCTAGTTGTTAATTCATATGGATGTCTTCTAGCTGTCACATTTAGCTTGGCTCTCATGAGCGTACACAGGCACATGGCCATGTGTGATCCCTGCAGTATTGTTGTCTCTCACATGCCTATTTCCTGAGGTTGCTCCTAGACATAATACATTCCCATGGTACATACAGTATTATTATCTATACCTTCATGAGTTTCTCTGCGTGCATGCCGCCCCTCCCCCCCGTCTGTGGATGTGCACTGCTTCAATGCCTTTTTTCACTGTGTCCTCCAGCACTTCTACATTCGGTGTGGTGCGGTCACCTCTCCTTCATGGATGAGGGTAGCAACTGTCTGAGGAGACACACATTCGCACACGTGTACACACACCCACCTCTCCCTCAGGATCCCCATCCCTGACCCTTTACAGAACATGCTGGAGGGGATAGAGTGGGGAAAAATGCATAACACTTGCTCCAAAAGTCAGACAAGGACACAAAGGGACTCACGTTTTAATATTATTTCATTATTTATTTATGTATTTATTCTAGTCTTAAAATTCAAACCCACAATTCACTCTCACCTTTCTGCAAATGAGATTGATATGATGAAATTATGATGAATGCCATTATTAGGTTAAAATGGCATTATTAGGCAGAGTATATAGTGACTTATTCAGGACTTGGACTTGACTTGGCTTGGCTTTGGTGTGACCTAGACTTGGACTTGACTTGGCACTTGACCCGGACTTGAATGTTCAGACTTGAGACTGACTTGGAACTTGCTAATCAGTGACTTACACCCACCTATGCTTGATCTGTGTTTTTGGTTGTATGTTTAAGTAATATCTGATATAAACTACAATATAAACACCTCATTACAATGGATGGTAGGATCATTGAGTCCAATCAGATATCAGCTGCTCAGCTGTGCAAAATATACTAAACAAGGCTGAATGCATCCTTAGTAATCCAACCCACCCTCTACATAACAGATTCCAGTTCGTTCATCCCGACACAAAAGACACAAGTCTGATCAATACTCTGTGCAAGAATTCGCCTGAATATCACTTCTAATATACCCTACTGAATTTTTAAAATAACCTTGCTATGGTGTGGGTTCATGGTACAGAACGAGATGTATGGCCGTGCGAGTTTCCTTCTGGGATAATAAAATTTACTTTTGACTTTGTGAGGAATCATTAGCAAAGATAGTAAAAATAATTGTATAATTTGCATAGAGGTGAACTTTTGCTGGTTGTAGAAGTACACCACAGTTTTTTATATAAATAGGGTATAAAATGTGCCCCGAGAGAGATTTCTGATAACCATCTTCTTTTAGGGACATACAGTTCAATTTATTTGACAGGTACATGTCCATAACCACATGAGAGGACGGATAAAAAGAAAGAGTATAAAAAAACACAAGTAAAAGATAAATAGCAGGTGATGGTAGGTAAATAGTTGGAAGTAAGAGCAAAGGGCATGTTAGGCGTCATTGGATCTGCCATTAGGTGTCTTTGGATCCGTCTTATGTACAGGATATCAGGTGCCTCCACTGCCAAATCTTAAACAGTGAATTTGTGTATCTTTGACTGTTCTTCAGGCATCTATGACTGAAATGCTTATAATGGTGGGCTTAGCATGAACTCTAGGCATATTTAGGTTGATAAGGTAAGAAGAGTGCATTTGATGGATGGCCGTCATATGTAACATAAGTCAACAATGTTGTACAGCTACTTTGTTTTGTTGAACTGCTGATCAGTCTTTCCATCGTTAGCCAATGTCAACGTAAACCCTTTATAGGGGAATTCCACGGTATATCAAGGTCACCAACGACAGCTAACCAGTTGCGGCGTCTGAAAAAAAATCTCGGGAGGGGCCATTTTTCTGATAATGTCTAAGGTGACTTTTATTACCTACATTAGTAGCCTGACATTTATGTCTCAGGTTTTTTGTTTGTTTGTTTCTCAACTCATAGCAATAGGCTACTCGAATGGCAACACACAACAGAAAGATTACCTAAAGCTACCTAATAGGCCATGGTGAAGTTTTTTTTTTCTTTTATTCAGTACTTATTGATGTAAAAGTATAGGCATTACACTGCTAAATTAAACGTAAACCTTTTTAATACACACATTCTAAATCTCCATAAATATCTAAATGGCTCAGTGTAGGTTTCAATTCCTTTTGCCTTGGAGGATCACACATATAAGGAGAGTGTGTATGTCTGTTTTAAGCACAAAAAACACAACTAATGCATGCCAGAGTGCATGCCACTTGTGTGTCATGCATACACTCTGAAGAAATAGCTTCTAGCTGCTGACTTGCAGTCTAAACTGCAACTGCACTGATTGACACCAGAAAGATTAGGATGGTTTGGACAGTAGTACAGAAAAGTAGGGGTCTTTGCGGATAAATTTAACATTTTTCAAGGTTCTTTACTGTATATTAAGTAGCCCGCTTTTACTTGAGTGTAGTCATCCAAATGATGATTTTGTGCAGTGTAAACCTAGCTGGAGACTGTGCATGCCTGCATCTGTCTGTCCGCCAGTCTGTTTGTCTGCAAAGACCACCCAATTAATTCACAATTAGTATTATTTACCTTTACTATTCTAGCAACTAAAATGTGTGTGTGTGTGCGCACGTGTGTGTTAGAGAGAAACCACGGCCACGAGTATGCATGTATGCATGCACATCCGTACGTACATATTGCTGTATGCCCTTGAGGTATTTATTAGATCCTGTTTATGTGTTCTCTGCCAGTCTGGTGATTAAGGGATGCCTGCAGAACAGCGGATATGGTAGGCCTGATGATGGACTAATAGAACTAAGAGTGTGTCTGTGTGTCAGTCTCTGCGTCTGAGCTTGTTTTAGACTTCAGTGCACGCTTTTCCATTTGCCGCTGGCTCATCTCCAGCGATGCTATCTGAGTGTGTGCGTACACACTGCCCAAAGGTTACACGAGTTCATTTCTCCCCAGATTGCATCTCATATCTCCCATGAAGCAATTTTCCCATAAAACACAGATAATACAAACCTGCTCGCCACAAAAAGCCTCCCCGTCCAGCAAGCCCAGGGTAATGAATGATGCTGCAGAAGGGAGGAATATTCCAGAGCTTAGACCTCCCAAGGCTCACACAAGATGCCCCGAGTGGTGTGTGTGTTTGTGTGTGTGTGTGTGTGTGTGTGTGTGTGTGTGTGTGTGTGTGTGTGTGTGTGTGTGCGCGCGTCTGCGTGTGGGCGCGTCTGCGTGTGGGCGCGCGCAAGTTTGATTTTGAGTTTGTGGCTGAGCGGAGTGTGTGTGTGATCTCATCTTAGCAGTCCATCTCTCTGACAGCTCTGGGCCCTGAATGCATGCCCATACACATGTTGATGAGCTGTAGCCACTCCCTACTTAGAAGAGTGATGTCTGTCTGAGTTTTGTGAGTTTTGTGTTTGCTGTTTGTGTGAGTGAGTTTTTTCCTCTGCCAAGGAGGTTATGTTTTCGCTGGCGTTTGTCTGTATGTTTGTCCATCTGTGAGTAAGACAACTGGAAAAGTACTGCACAGATTTAGATGAAATTTTCAGACAACATGGTTATTAGACCAAGGAGCAGATGATTAAATTTTGGTCGTAATCCGGAACACCAGCTGGAATTTCAATTGATTCAGTGACACTATATTGCCTTGGTGGAGGTCTGTCCTCTCCAAGTGCTTTGTGCTCCAAGTTTTTGTTTGTTTGTTTTAATTTTTTAATTAGTTTTTCAAATGAAAAATGTAGACACAGCAGAATGTGGAGCAGTGATAACAGCAGCCTCAATAAATTTGAGAGCATGTTACACACAAGTTGCTGAATAGTTTACGTAGTCATCAGCTCCAAACCTGTGTGACCCCGAAGTCTGTGTGTGTGTGTGTGCCAAGGATGTGCATTTCTGGCAAAAATGCCATTCGCTAATCACTGAGAATTATTCGAAAATCGACCATGCCCCCTCCATACACGCACTCAAGTAAGCACACTTCCAAACTCAGAAAGGGGAAGGCAGGGCAAATTTGTCACAGTGTTTGAATAGTGTTTTTGTCATTTAAAGCAGGCTAAAAGTAAGTAAATAAAATTTTAGTCAAAGTTTAACAAAATTACATTTAGCCTAGATCAGAGTGTCTTTTAAACAATGGTAGCAAAGACGGTAAACTAAACTATCAGATGTTGAATAATACCGATTTTAGGCGAATACTAAAAGGGAGATGGCCTAAATGATTATCGGCAACACAATGGTTTTAATCGTGAATTCAAGTCTTCATTGCCTCATATTGTTGTTTAAAAAAATGAGCATATCTACGTAATTTATGGTGACAAGGGAGTGTAATATTGACATTACTGATCCAGTGGTGGCGCACAGAACACTCGCTCTGATGGCACAGGCGTCACAGGAACACTGAACACCTATGTGCTTGCTAGGCTGGGGAGGCAACGTCTTCATTCCTGCTCCCTGATCATTTTTTCGGAGTTCCTTAAGTTATGGAGGTTGTGATGGTGTGAAACCCCAAGAGCAGTATCCTGCTCTCATACCCTCTTTTCTTTCTTTCTCCCCCCTCTCCCCCTCATTCTAATGGCCCTTAGAGATTGTGTTAACACAAAACAGTGTGTTATTAATATTGATATTTTGCATCTCCCCTGTTGTTGTTCTTTTAAGGCCAAATGAGACAGTAGGGAGTATTAAGAGCACAAGTCTGGTCTTCCTGGGTAATTGCCAGGTTATCGTCAGGAGAGGGAGAGACGGGAAGGGAGTTGGGGGATGAAGTGGCAGTGTGCCGGGCCTTTAAACCTTCCACAACGCCTAAAAGACACCCATGAGAGCCCCAAAGCCCTTTGCTGAGGGAGTGGAAAGGAGGAGAGATGTCAAGAGAGGAGAAAAACAGACAGATGAGGAAGGGAGAGGAGAGAGTTCTCTCTCTCTCTGCTAGCCTCTATTTTATTTGCTCACTTTGAATGGATGTGCTGCTTTAACAGGTGAACATTTTTTTTGTGAACAATATTGTTATTATACTAGTTATGAGCAATGGGATACCACCTAATTTAATTGAATCCATGTAATTGCATTAACAACAAAGGGTTCTGTATGTTATTTAGACTGTCAAATATTGATCTTTATTTTCCCATTAGTGGGGCTTTCATCTGAAATGAGTATGAGGGTCCCCTCAAAATATTAAATGCAGTGAACATAAGTTGGTCCCAAAGGAGCTGGGAGATGAGGGCAGAGAGTTCTGTTAGCTATATTATTATTTTTTTTTCTTCTTTAACAGCTTTTAATTGTAACCATTATTTGAATGACTGCACAGCTCAGACACACCTGCACATAACACAGCTGTACCTATGTTGCAAATGTACGGCTAACCATAACACCTGCTTTGCTAAACTAACCAATGAATGTGCTTTCTCTCTCTCTTTCTGCTCTCTCTCTCTCTCACACACACATATGCACTGCTTAAATGCCTGCTTACTGGAACAGAACCTAAAGGTCAGTGCCCCCCCCCCACTTTGTGTTTGTGCTTGTGTCAATGTGTATAATGTGTATGTGTGTGAATGACAGAGACAAGAAAAGTTGTGAATGTGTACCTTTAGCCTGTTTTCACCAATCGGTAATCTTGGTTCATCCCAGTTCGCTGTGCAATTTTTGTGGTTTCCACCACAAAATTTAGGTCTGTGCCAGTCTGTGTCATACCATGTTATTGGCATCAGATTGGCGTCAGAAAATCATCACTGACTGTGTCTGGATGGAATAAGAAAGATGAAGTCTTCTTCACATCCTGACTCAAAACAGAGGAGATAAATTCTACAGCCACCAGCACCTGTCATTTGTTAAGTTGTATCCATGCACTGTCCTTTCTATGAATTAGCAGGCTCACTACCTCAAAACAACAGTAGCCAATAATTATTTCCGGTTCCGGTTTTTACACTTACAGTCTTGTTTTCTGATCATTTATAATGAAATACAATAGTTAAGATTAAAATTTTGACGAATGTCCATGACGAATTTTCACTGACTTCCGTCAGCTTGTATTGTTTCAAACCCTTAGGTGGAAGTTTACATAAGGGTGTGAGGAGTTTGGAAAAAATAGGTCCACAATTGAGAATGAGTGGTCACAAACCTGTTGGAAACAATACTTTGCAGCAGCAAACTATTTATCGGCACCAATGCCAGTACTGCTTACCGATCCCAGTTTTCATTGATACACTTATCGATACTTTGTAGTAAAGAATGAGGACGTGATATATATACACAGACACACACACACACACACACACACACACACACACACACACACACACGTCAATGCATCGGAATCACTGCGTCCATAGGCCAGTTGAGGCAGTGGGTGCCGTCTGAGTTTTGAAGATGCATGCATGAAGCAGTCAAAACTTTACAGAGAAACTTTACAGTACAGTGAGAAATTTGAGATGATCATTAGGTTGCCCGTTTCTCCCTTCACAGGCCACGGCCTTGCCGCTTATTTCACGAAAACTTAAAAGTTGTTTCATCTCCACTGAAGCCACACTTTTGAACGCTGTGCTCTCTCCCTTGTTTTAGTGTGCTACCTGTGGTATTCCCAGCTCTGCAGCTTTCAAAATAAGATGCAGATGCATTAGAATGACACAACAACATAAAATACCGATAGCAGCAACGTTTTAGGGGAGCTGAAAGATGCATTGTTACCGACAAGGCATGAGCCGGTATCAATATATCACGTCTCTCAATACCCATCTCTAGCTTTAAGTGTAAAAAATCGAACCTGTCCTTTAACAAATAGAACAAAACAACTTCTGAAGTGCTGCTGATGTGATTGTTAACATATTCAATTCAATCAAGTGCCGTGGGCAGTATATTTGATATGGATATTTTGACATCCAAAAGTGGAGATGCAAAAACAATGCTACCTGCATCTCCCTCACATCTGGCCCACGCTCCATCCTGCAATTAAGGGCACGGTTCACTGTTGAAACGGTCAAAATGCACGCTAGTCTTGGTTTAACAAGCCCAAACATCCCGTGCCATCCTGATCCCAACCGTCCTGCCCAGTGGAAACGGCATATTTGTGTGCCTGTCTCTGTTTGCACAGGCATGTGCTGTTTTGTGTATTTTAATATTTCTTTGCTTATCTTTCTGTGTCACATAATTCATTCACAAAGCCCATCCCCTTTCACTCACTCGCACGCGCACGCACACACACAGATAGATAAGCATTTGGCCATTTAAGGAATAAAGCACTGAGCTCAGCAGCATGCCCTTTTGACCTTATTATTTGTTTGTTGAAAAGCATGTCCAGTATGATTGGTGGTTTAAGTGGATTAACATTTACATTATGCGTTTAGTAGATGGGTTGTATCTAAAGCTACGTACAGAAAGAAGACTAACATTCAAGCTGCAACACAATTTACCCTTGCTAAGAGTGCTACTAGCTAGAAAGAAATTGGCAGGAGGTAATAGTGAAGAGGTGCAGTAAAATGCAGCAGAAAACATGAAATAGAGTAGGGGGAGTCCATTGTAAGTGCATTTCAGGTAGTTCAATGTATTTATTCAGTGGGTTAGTTAGTGGACTTTTGCACACCTTTTCACAAATGTAAAAAAGAGTTAGTCATATAAACACAGAAAGGGAAGTAGAGAACGCATTTGTTGGTGCCACATTTCCCAGGTCCTTTTGTCTCCTTGTCTAAGAACTCACATCATGAAAACATCATATTACAGGGTGTGGCAGGGCGATAAATCAAATTTGCCATTTGCCATATTAAGGCGATTAAAAGTATTAAAAAGTTTAATTGCCATTTTATTATATTATATTTTATTATTTTTTCCAGCAAAGTTTTGTGCAATGAACAGTCCAGTTATTTAGGTTTTGTGTTGAAGTTCATGTGACATGAGTTTGTTGATGTTCATAATTAAAAATGGTCCGGGGCTAAACCGGGGCATACTACTTTGTTAGGGCCAGTGTTCATACACATTCTTGTGAAAATACAAATTCTCATTAGAAAACACAGTTTTGCTGTTTGTTTTTGGTTGTAAAGAAGAAACTAATGAGATGACAGCTTGCGGATACAGAGTCATCGGATTCCTTTTATCTGTCACAGGGGTGAACCTGTCACTAAGTCAGATGTGTGCAGTAAATATGCTAAATGGTCATAAGACATTTAATCACTTTTACATTCTGCTTCAACGTTCTGCAAGAAATGACAAACAGAACATAAAGATAGTTGGCAAGTTAATCGTTTGTTTAAGTTTTCAAGCAAGCCTGCACATAGGCCTATTGATATCCCTCAGCACCTGTTGGTAACAATTTGGTAGCTACTGATTGCATAGCCCATTTCTTAGTGATGATGTTGGCCTACAATGTCAAATGGAGTAGAGTATGGGATATTCATCCTAGAGACAAAGTGCTTAAATCAAGTCAAGTCAGTGTTAAATGAACAGGACCAAGCCTTCATTCACATTTACTTTGTTAAATATAGGCTGTACTAGCCTTCAACTACTTGTTACATAAATTGGCTGATTTATTTTCTAATCAAATCAAAATATTTCCAATATCTAAAAAGATTTTCTAGATAAGGATGCATCTAAATACAGTAGCCTAAATAGACCCCCAGATCTAAAGTAATTTATTTTCAATCCAAGATGTTTCAGTACACATGAAAAGTCCAGTGTCAATCAATCTATTTCCCTGTTGTTGCAGTTTAGCAATCACTGTTGGTTCACTTTCTTTCTCCTACTGACAGAAATGGCTGAACTGGAACAACAGGAATATGGATTCTTTCACACCAGATTTCTCCCTGAAGAATATCTCAGAGTATATCTGAATGTTTCTCAAGATGAATGTTGCCTAGACTGTTTTGGTCTGTGTTGTCAGATTTTGAAATGTGTACCTGCATGGCAACTTTTTTGACATATTTTATTCCTCTACTTTACTGTTTAAATAATATTTTAAATTGTAGCCTGGTGTTTTTGTTTATAGTGTGGTGCGTTCTATTGTCAGATAAGTATCAGATAAGATCAGATAAGTACCCTATTGCTACAATAAAAACTGTCCTGCCATCATGAAAAGGCTATAGGCCTTACAGGCCTTGCTTAATTTTGCTTTTAACCTGATGTAGTTTGAACCTAAACCAAGCTAGACATGACGTTGACGTCAGCAAGCATGACATTGACCCCCACACCCTGAACTGATTCCCATCATAATCTTGATGCTTACCAGGGTGCTGCAACACATGCTGGACACCACTTGAGCAAGTTTATCTTGACTATGTTTTTGAACCGCTTGTCTTCAGCACATGAGACCAAGATCAACTTATTAGGCTCAGATGGTTTCCACTGCGTGTGGTGGCATCCTGGTGAGAAGCACCAGACTACTGGCCCTTGCCTAAAGTCAAGCTAGTTGTGGTTGCATCATGGTCTAGGGCTGCATGAGTGCTCCTGGCACTGGGGAGCTGTGGTTCATAGAGGGAAACATGAATTCCAAACAAAGCATGGTCCTCCCCCTTCAGAAACTGGGCCACATGCATGGCATGGCGCTTTTACAGCATGGTAAAGACACCTCGAAGATGATAGCTGCCTTGTTGCATAATAATGGTGCTCATTCAAATTGTTGACAGCTTGTGCTCACTGTGCCAGCTGTTTAGATATTAATGGCTGTATGTTGGATTATTTTCAACAGCAAATTTATACTGCTATACAAACTGTACACTGACTATTTTAAGTTGTATCAAAATTTCATTTGTGTTGACCCATAATGAGATATAGCAGAATATTTGCAAAAATGTGAGGGGTGTACTCACTTTCGTGGTTCACTTTTGCTATGTGCTTCCATTGTAAGGTGGTGGATACGATCAAACACAGCTTAGTTCAAAGAAGAGGACAAGACATGGAAAATGTTGGAAAAGAATGAGTTAGAATGTAGCCTAAGGCAGTGACCCAGGCCCAAATAAAAGTAGCAGTGTACTGCTGTTGGGGATCTGTTTGTTTGGTTGGTTATATGTCTGTTGGGCCAAAAGTAATTAATTTCTTAGTTGAGAAGCAAAAAAAGTGCGAAAAGGCGGGAAGAAAAGAGCACCACCGCAGAGGGGGAAGAGAGCGAGTGAAAGAGAGGAGCCAAATGTCATGCGAAGAGGGTAGGATGCAGCTTGTTAGAGAGCAGAATATATTGGGTGGCTTGAAGCGGAAGGAGAGTGCAGAAAAGCATCTTTTTTCCCATTCAGATTTTTTATTAAAAGAAGCTTTCAAAGGGCACAGCAAGAGGCCGAGTACTACACTCAGCAGGATGCTGCCTACACATACACACACGTACACATACACAGTGCAAACATAGATGCTTAATATTACTTGCACGTCCAGCTCATACATGTGGTAGTTATGCTCTCTCATCTTCATACAGACATACAACCTTCCCACAGTCGCACACAAACACCTTTTGACTGATAAACTTGCTAGGGTTGTGTGTTTCTGCATCTGATTTGTTGTTATCCTGTATGCATAAAGCAATATTTTGTTTTCTAATATCCAGAGAAATTATGCTTAAAAAATGTTAATGTCACACAGTTGCAAATTCTTCCAAAGATCAACAGAGGGCCTCTTTTTGAAGCATAGTCTTGTCTTCTTTTTTGTGACCCCTTTTAAGAATGTGAATGGTTAAAAGAGAAAACACTCAATATATCGTATGGTAGTCTATAGATGCATTGATGCATGGTATATTGAACTGAACGGCCCGCCATGGTTCAGTATGCAAAAGTAAATTGCAGTAATTTGTTACATCAATAATATATGTCTGTTATTAATATTTTCCAAGACTTGCTCATCATGCAGTAAATCACAGATAACCTGTTTGGATGCGGGCTGACATGTCTGGAACTCAACTCATGTTTATCCAGCCTATCAGCATTCTAGCCAGGCTAGCACCACTCAGTTTCTTTTAGCTTCACCACTGTGTCAGGGGACCAAGCGTAAGTTTCCGTTCGCACCACCTCTGTGCTGGCACAGGCTAGTCAGTGAACAGAGGGAGGGCTGAAAGCGATAAGGTTGAATTCAAACGTGTCCTAGCGCATAACATACGTCACAACCAAACAGTAGCAACTGTTTGAAGCAGAAAGTATCGCCCACGAGCGATATACATGCCAGTTTAAAGGTTTCAGTCGCTTTGCAGGAAGTGAAACGATATGAAAGTGGCCGATGAGTCAAGCAATCAGCATTCAGTACGCAAAAAGGAGTTAAAAAGAAGAAAAAAAAAATACAGCTGACCATCAGCCTAACTCCACTAATGTCTGCTAACGTGGAGACTTTCTATAATGCATAACAAACATAGTCTAATATGTTGGAGGTTGGCTGATAATAAAACAGAAGTGTGTGGCCACATTCACAAGGTGCCAATGTCATTGTTGGTTCTGATAGGTCTGTGTCCCCTTCCCACCCCTTTTTTTTTTTTTTTTTTTTTTTTTTTTTTTTTTTTTTTTGCAAACTGAAGGATAGGAACCAGTGATGGATCATGTTTAAAAGAGTTACTTTTACTGACAAGGTAATAAATGCGATCTCGGTTTCATTCAGTCTCTTCGTTTTTTGTTTTTTTCCCCCTCCCTCGCATTCCGACATGCTGTGTAAGACACACACACTCACACACTACACATATATAGATTGACGTCAGATACACAGCCTCACACACACCTCCAGCACATTCATAGACAACCATCTGACATGACCAGTGTATGTGTCTCTCTCTCTCTCTCTCTCTCTCTCTCTCTCTCTCTCTCTCTCTCTCACTCTCACTCTCTCTCTCTCTCTCTCTCTCTCTCTCTCTCTCACTCTCACTCTCACTCTCACTCTCACTCTCACTCTCTCACTCTCTCTCCTCTCCTCTCACTCTCTCTCTCTCTCTCTCTCTCTCTCTCTCTCTCTCTCTCTCTCACACACAACATTGGGTGTGAAAAAAATAAAAAGTCAAAAAAAAAAAATGATTTGCAATTGGACTAGTCTAGCTGGACTAGTCTAGGTGGGCCAGAGATATGCAGGTGGCTAGGGGTAATTAAAACAGATTAGCAATAACAATGTTCATGTTATAAATCTGTTATAGATTAAATGCTTAGTTGCACTTTCATTCAAGTTGCATGCTTCAGTGCTGTTCAGGTGAGTGATTTTTAGTGCAAGTGAAGGAGCTCGGTACAATGCAATGGGGGTCTCTCTCTCTCTCCAACACGGGTTAGCCCCCCCCCCCCCCCCCCAACACACACACACACACACACACACACACACACACACACACACACGCACATGCACACACACCCTACCTCCTACACCCCCCACTAGCACTCACACAAACACAATACACACACAAGCATATGAACACAATTCTATGCGACACACCACAGAGGGTGCCAGTCACAGCATGTGTAATGCTTGCACCAGGCCCTAGTGTGTGTAGCAGGTGGTAAGCCCAGTGTGTCTGCAGTGGAGTGTGTTAGCAGTTCATCATCTCCCACAGTGGATGTGAGGGTGACCCCAGGGTCAGCCAGTGTGTAAAAAAGGCCCTTTATCTCATAAATCAATACCCACTGCACTCATTCTTGCCACTACACTTACATACACACACACATACACACACAAACTCTCACATGCACACATGCCTGTAAGTAGTCAGATATGAATGAGTTAAACAAGCTTGGAAAGATGCATTCACTATAAATGAAGAAATGAGCTGTGTGTTTAAGCATTAGCATTTTCTATCAGATCCGCCCTCCCTCCTCCACTGAAAGCATGTATTAGAAAGCACAGCTGCCACTGTGCTCATGTGTTTGTGGCTCGCCGTACAGCACATGGTTGGCTGTCTACATCACAAATTCAGTCATTCTCATACCTACTTCCGCTAAAGCACTGTGTCAGGGATCTTAGCTTAGGATACTTTCAACATTTTTTTTTGTTTTGCTTGGCAGTCAGCGAACACAAAATGATGTGAAAGCATCGTCGGGCGTGGGTGGGTGACCCCTGATGCTTAAATGCGCTTGACACCACAAGGACAGTACACCCTGGTGAAGTCAACAGCTCATATTGAGTACCCCATCTAACCTGCATCTGCTAGCAACCCCTGGTGGGTGGAGAGTGGCAGCATGCGCACGCACGCACACATCAACACACATTCCATTCTGTCCATCTCACTTTTTTCACCTTAAGTCGTGGATAATGATGGCTGTGTGTTGAGGGTTTGTGAATATGTGTCAGTGAGTGTATTTCTTTTTTTCTCTTTTCTCTTTTTAATGTTTTTTATCTTTTCAAGTCATCATAGTGAATCTCTTGGTCTCAGATGTCTCACTTAACCGTGACATTTAATTTCAGTGGGGGACACGTGGAGAGGGAGCTTTATTAGATGGGAAGGAGAGATGGATTTGTTCAGGCGGACAGGACATTTTAAGAGGCCTGTGTGTGTGTGTGTGTGTGTGTGTGTGTGTGTGTGTGTGTGTGTGTGTGTGTTTGTGTTTGTGTGTGTGTGACTGTGACTATGAGTATGTGTGTTGTAAGGCACTGTTAATCTCCAGGTAGCCTGTAATGGGATGCTGTTGAATGGCTTCCCGTTGGTTATTTCCCTCTGGCTTTGCAAGCCGTGTCGTTGCATCCCTGATGCCCCATTCACTGGGACCAACTAGCAAATAACCCGTCTTACTCTCTCATGCAGTTTCTTTCCCTTTCTCCCTCCCTTGTTCACTCTCTCACATCCATCCATCCATCCACCCTGTGCACAGTGCCACATTGTCCCATAGTCTTTATGTCCAGTATGAATCATTGATTCAGTCTGGCATGTTTAGCATGCATTCTGTGTAGGCAAACTTTGCATGGCAATTTACAGTGACGCATCAAAACATAGTTGCAAGTAGTTTTTATATTTTTATTCTGGTAGTTTTCCATTGTTCCATTGAGTTCACCATGAGAGTGATCACTTTCTTATTCCACACCCATATTCAAAGACTGAGATGACAATACACATTCAATCACTTTTTTATTCTCTGTGAATGCATAGTCAGTATGTGCTATATGTGCTTTGTAATGGAAAGAGGCAGTTCAAAATTCAGTGGCAAAACATTTCCGTGCTTGTGTTTATTATTGTGAATATTCCGTATCCCTTCAATAATGTCCAACAGAGCATTCTCTTAGCTACCTAACTCTTCTGAAGTTTTTTAGGCTGCTACTGTTCAGTGTAGTCATTGTGCTATGCATAAAAATAGTGTTCATCACATGTATTTCACCTTTCCAGTTCTGTAAATTTGGTGTGTGTTTGTGTGTTTATGTATTAGTGAATATTTATATTTATTATAACTCTCTCCCTAAGTAGCATTTGAGTGCAAAGTGCCTGCTGGCTGCACTCCTCAATTTCTCTTGTCTCTGAAAATAAGTAAATTTACTCACCCACCGCAACCACCATCCACCTCCTCTTCCTCAATTTACCTTCACTGTGTGTATGGGTGTGTGTGTGTATGGGTGTGTGAAGGGTGTGGGGTGTGGGATAATGGATCTTATCATCTTAATTAGATCTCTTAAAGACTGATGAACACTTTGCTGGCTGCCACTTTATGTTTATGTGTGTACAGGTGCACAAGAGGGAAAACATGATCAGGAGAGGCTGACTTAATGGGAGCAAATGCATTTTCCATTATCTTACTTTTATCATACACAAACTCATCTACTGTCTCTCTCAGACACACGCATACACACACACACACACACACACACACACACACACACACACACACACACACACACACAATGTTAAATGAGTATAGAAGTGCACACCAGGTCAGACAGAAAGGATAGCGGTGTGTTGTTTTGTGAAGGCAGCCAAGTTGAGTTTGTTAAAGTCTGCTGTGGTAAACTTTAAAGGCCCTGGGTCTGAGACAGACAAGTTTTTAGACTGTGTGCTTGCAAGTTGTATGTTTATTATTATTATTATTATTTGTTTTTTGTGGGTGTGCACATGTGTGGTTGCAAAAGGACAGCACACTTCTGGTTTGAGGTCTTAGATGTTCTTCCTGGAATCTGGTAGAGCCACTCACTCAATTTGAAAGTTACAGCCCTCAGTGTCCCCTTGGCACTCGGACCACTGTTGCTTTAACCTTCCACATTTTCTCCATCTCGTCTCTCAGTATTTGATATTTCTCAAGTTTCTCATGTCCCATCGCCACAGCCTTCCTATCCTGTTTGTCCAGCACAACCATGTCTGGTTGCTCCACCAGCATCTGTTAGTCTATATCTTGAAGTCCCACAGTACCTGTTCTTGGTCGTTCTCAGCAACCTTTAGAGGTGCACTGAGAGGTCCCGGGCTTTTCAGACACTTTGAGGCAGTCTGCTACACCTTGACAAGTTTTTCATCCAACTAAAAACATTTGTGCAAAAGTGGCACATATGGTTATATTCTGGAAGACCTTAGCGATAATAATACAAAAGTAAAGTGAATGTAATGAAATTAGTTTTTAATAAAATTCTGTGTAAACACAACTACACAAAATCTTATTTTCAAAGGTCTTCAGACCTTGTAAAAACACACACTGAAGAACATTCTGAAATTTTCTGTAGTTTCAATACAAATTGTAAAAAAGTAAGACAAACTGAAGCCAATGACTGTTTCAAATGAATACTGATGAGATGGGTGTACCACACCTATAGTCACTTTGGATAAAAGCGCTTTGGATAAAAGCGTCTGCTAAATGCATAAATGTAATGCATAAATGTCTATAACTGCCCCCTTCCCACTGTCATTGTCCATGTGTCAATGGCTGTCATTGGCTTCAGCAGGTGACATCTTGCTGGACATCCTTCCTCAGTGTTCGGGCTAGCAGTGTTGTAAAGAACCAAAACATCCCTCTCCCATGCGTGTTTGTATACACTGGTGAAATGAGGCGTGTTCTCACCTGTGCCGCAAGACAGTGACTCCACTGATTGCCCTGGTGTTTACCATCTGAATAGCTGAGGGGTGTGTCAGTAATAGGCTGCGACCGCTAAGAGTTAAAATAAAGCTGTGGTGGTTTAAATGGATTCAGCCTAGGATCTGCTAAGGTTGGTGTACATCTTGACAAGATAAACTTTCATGTAAACAACTCTCCATTTAATTGATGTCATGAATAGTCTACTCAAGACTATATGACAGCTAAGAATAACTTGTCATGTGTCATGTCTTATTTCAGTGTTAGTTCATGCTAGCACAACCAGTTTAGTGTTTGGATGTAGGTACTAACCTCCACGCACCAACCAACAAGGTTAAGTTAGTCCAAAGTTAAGTTACTCCAAACCAAGACACCTGAATATAATAAATTATCATTTAGAATATCTGTAAAAAAAAAAAAAAAAAAGTGTTCCAATGTCATTATAGAATGTGTGAATGGAGTTTTGTGCCATGTTCTCTCATGTCCAAATAGAATATATTCAACTTTTTGATTATCAAAAAATAAGCTGAAGTACAATTATACAAGCCCAGTTAAAACCTTATATTAAGACAGGATATTGAAACGGTCATTTTGGCTAAATGGAGCCCTTTGGCAACCACAGTTGAACTGCAGCTGCTGTGTGCTATTTGACATCATATGTCATGATAATTTCATTAATAGCAGTTATAATAGCTTTAGAAAATGGTAAATGGACTGCATTTAGATAGCGCTACGAGCACTCAAAGCCCTTTACAATGTGAGCCATTCACCCACCGATGCCAGAGGCTGCCATGCAAGGTGCCAACCTGCTGACTGGGAACAGTTTGGGATTCAGTGTCTTGCTCAAGAATACTTTGATGGGGTCAGGCGGAGTGGGCCTCAAACCTGCAACCCTCCGAATGCCAAACGGCACCTCTACCACCTGCCCTATAATCTCCACAAAATCTGTGTTCTCATACTTTACAGCAGGGGTCGGCAAGTAATTTGGCCACGGGCCAGATTTTTTTTCTCGCCACTATGTGGCGGGCCAGAGCCCGGCCTACGGCTTAGTTAAACACCCTGCGGTAAGAAAATATTACGAAGAGTGGAAGATACCAATTTTCCCATTAGGCGAGGTTATCTCAATTAATTACATGGAAATGAATCGCGAATCTCAAGCTAAAAATAACCTGAAATATTTATTTTTCATGCTTTTCTTTTCAGGAGCATCCGTGACCACCACTTCTACCTCAGCTGCTGCCTCGCCATCATCTTAATTAATTGTATTTTAGTTTGCGTAAACGTGCTACATTGAGTTATGCCAAAACGAAATATACCGTTTTGTTAAATAATCAGAATTATTGTTTTTTTTTTTGTTCTGAAGCAAATAGTTTAATGACGGACTGTCGGTCTGGAGTTAAGTTAAAGGTAAAGCCCCAGCTAGTAAGTGGGTCATGCAACTTTTCATTTTAAGTTTTCGTAAATTAAAGACAGCGCAGATTCGAAATTGCAGATCCTGTCTCTAGTATTCTCTTCGTTTTGCTTAACATCAGGTGTCTTGCAGTGGCATGGCATGGAGAAATTCTGCAAGAAGTAAGATAAGATAGGCTCATGGCTCTAACTCATGTTTTCATAAGTTTTGTTTTCTCCCACGGATCACTATGGCATTAAGCATACAAAATTACAAAACATAACAAGGTTATGGCTCCTTAATTCGTAGAAAATTTGATATTGTTTATGGTGGGCATAAATTCTGTTTTGAGTCGGCACACCTAGTTCCAGTAATATATATTTATGTGTATGTGAAGTACTTGATACTGAGAAATAACTTCTGCAGAATCTTTCTTGATAACGTACTTATAACGATTGTCAGGGCATATACAGGTGGGCCGTGTTTAATATAATGTAGCAAGACAACATTGTATCTGAATAATTTTCACTGTTTCCTGAGGGTTGGTGATAAACTCACAGACGTAGGTCTGTTCACTCTTGCATGTCTTCAGCCTTTGGAGTAGGCCTATAGCGCTACTTGGTACGAACGTAATTCTCCTCCTTAAAACCCCCTTTCCCCCTCTCTTGTATTGATCTCTCATCTGCCTTAATTTTAAGTTGTTGATGAGACGGGAGTTTGGTGAAAGTATTTTTCCACTTGGACATGACAGGAGTGTGTAATACTGTGTTTCACCACATAGCCTATTAGGCTACATTGGGGAGGCGCTATTTTACTCATTACAAAATACTGACTCAGGCTAGGCAGGAATCACAGAGGCGGAATAGTAATAAAAAAAAGACGCACTTGAAAACGAATGAAAATCGTAGCGGGCCAGATGTTGCCGACCCATGCTTTACAGCTTCACCTAGCTGGCATCACTATGTCATGTTTAGTTTATGAGCCAGTTGAGCAGTATTCAGTACGATAGGGTCGCCTTTCCCATGGATTGGTTAGTTTTTCCAGTACCTGATCCATGTATTTTTGCTATATCGGGTCTGATCCAAATACGTCATTGGTGCACATGTGTACATGGATGCCTGTTTGTGCCTGTGCATGTGTGTACATGATGATTATTTATCGCTTATGTTTCCCTCGGCCACTCGCTCTGCAATTAGATTACTTTTATTTTATTACTGTGTGATGAACTAAATTGAGTCAGATTGAGAGATTTATACGCTTTAACATAAGCATTAATGTGTCCTCATTGCGTGTGCATGTGCGTGCGTGCATGTGTGTGTGTAGTGACACCTGTTTGGTAGGCTTTTGATATGAATCAGCTTGCCAGACTGAAGAAAGTGGATCAATACCTTGCTGACGTCTCCGTGGAGACTGGCAATGAATGAACACCCCTCTTTTTTTTTTTTTCTTCTTCGCCCCACTCTCAGTAAGCTCAAGGGAGGCCCTCCCACCCCACCTCACTCCACCCCAAATACTGGCGGAACCTTTCTCCTGACCTGCCCAAGCCTGGCTGCCTTCATGACTGATGGCTGAACAAGAGAATACTACCCTAAACAAACACACACACACATACACTCACACCACACACACTTTCACAGGAGGCTGGGCCATCATGATGTGATTATGGCCCCCTTCACAAACAAACACGTACACATACACACACACAAACCACTCCCTTGTGGGAATGTGAAGAGGGTTTTTCACATGAACGAACTGCCACGCACATTGACAGATTTATAGGCCCTTTTGCCTTGGTGTGCCATAAGTGGATCTAATCGTAATGCCGCAGGGGTGACCTGGTCTGCTTCACTGAGACTGGGTCTGGCACTGAAGGGGGCCCTGCATATGTATGCATCAGCAGACCTTTACCTCACAGAGATCCTTTCAGAGCCATGCATCTCAGAGACAAGGTTGACTCTGACCATTTTGAGCAACAACTACCACAAGGAGCTGCTAGACAGATTAATGTCTTGCCGATTCTCCAGTATGTTTTGAGTATGATTGATGAAAGGTGTTTTAGTCCAACTTTTTAAAGTGAGTGTTTTTTTTTTTTTGTTTCCATGTGGACATGCAAAATTGATACATTGATTGCAATAATAGACACCCACATTGTCTTCAAAGTAACCAAGCAGGCAGCTGCTGGGTAACCAATGCACATCCCCAGAAAACATATTGCAAAAGGTTTTGTAACAGAAATACATTTTATTTTAAAACATGTCAAAAATAAAGACTAATATGGTTTTGGCCTTAGTTATATAATGTTATATTAATTACCGTAATCAATTATATAATGTCATCTGGAATCGTCATTAAACCCATCAAATCTGTCAAAGAACATGAATGTTTTGGTTTATGCTTAGAATATATGTGCTCTTATGTCTATAGTTAGCTTAGTAATTGACCTTGATTTTGTGAGTGTTCCTCACACATGTTCACAAATACACGTGACTAGTTGGACTTTTCCCCTAACAGACCTAAAATAGGGAGTTTGAGCCTGTCATGTTGCTGTGAAATATCAACCTTCAGTTCTGTAGGGTTTCAGCACAAAGCAGGAAGGCACACACACACATACACACAGAGAGAGTGTGTCAAGACTGTTTCCCCAAATTAAGGTCATTCAGGCAAAGAGCAACAGCATTACGGACTGCTGGCCTGTTCCAACAGACAGCTCTGCCAATTAGTACAGCAACAGACCACAACAAGAACACACAGATACAACAAACACACACACACAAACATTATTTCAACTTTCTTTCCTCCATGTTCAGCTATTGCTGATGTTTAAGGAAAAAGAAAAAGAAACAGAAGGAGAGCATTAATATTGTGAGTTAGTTGACAGTTACTTGTTCCAGGAGCACAAATGTGTGTGTGTTGTGTGTGAGATAGAGAAACGCATGTAACGTCAAACTCTGTTATTATGACCGCCGCTAGCGAAAGCGGTCATATTGGTGTTGCTGCACGTTTTTTCCCTTTTTTTTTTTTTTTTTCCTCCACCGATTTTCCGTCAACGATTCCCGGGACACTGAAACTCAGGGGGAGATGAATGTTTGTAGGCATGTAGCCCTAGAAGTTTGTGAGCGAATATGAGCTTTTGGCCCCCAAGGGCCCCCCCCCCCACTGTGCCAGTGTCCGTCAAAGAGGGGGAGACCGGCAAAAGTTTTCGCTGAATAACTCGATGAACCTTTCACCCAACAACACGAAATTTTTGTAATATGTCGGTGTTACAGAGACGTATCGACCCAGCCCATAAACACTCACTTGAAGCATAGCGCCACCTACTGATATGGGTAAATGCAAAAATTGGGATTTTGAGTTGGCAATATCTTGGACCGAGAAGCTGGGAACTGCGCGAAATATGTCATGCACGATCACCCTAAAGACTTCTAAAACCACAGCACAAGCCATGAAATTTGGACCATAGGGGGCGCTGTAATTGCAGAAAATGTCATTTTGCCTATTATCTAGAGAATGCTAATGTTTACAGCAATTTTCTTTTTATCGTGAAATCTATTGAACCTCACGCATGGAAAACACTGGTCGACGCCCACTTCCAGCGAAAACAATTTACATGAAATTTGAACATTGCGAAAACGAATCTGAACGAACTCGTCATAGGCCGTTAATGTGAATCTCACCAAATTTGGTATACGTCATCTACAGACAATACTGACAAAAAGTTATCAAAGGATTTATCTTGAGATAAATTGTTTCGAAGTTACACGTCAATGAACATTTAACACGTAGCTTAAAATTCTTTAAAAGTACATATCTTGGCTTTTAATTGCTCAAATTTGGTCAAACTTGGCATGCCATCTCTAAACAGCTTTCTTGTCATGTGTACTAAATTTTGTGACATTTCGTCATAGGGGGCGCTGTTTATCGCCGAAGCTAGGTGTCAAAAAACAGATTTTGTTAAATAACTCGTTAACATTTTTGCCCAAGATAACGATTTTGTGTTAGTATGTTGGTGTTACAGAGACGTATCAACCCAGCCCATAAACGCTCACGTGAAGCATAGCGCCACCTAGTGATAAGGGTAAATGCAAAAATTGGGATTTTGAGTTGCCAATATCTTGGACCGAGAAGGTGGGAACTGCACGAAATATGTCATGTACGATCACCACAAAGACCTCTGAAACCACAGCACATGCCATAAAATTTGGTCCATAGGGGGCGCTGTAATTGTAGAAAATGTCATTTTGCCTATTATCTAGAGAATGCTAATGTTTACAACATTTTTTTTTTTATCGTGAAATCTATTGAACCTCACGCATGGAAAACACTGGTCGACGCCGACTTCCAACGAAAACAATTTACATGAAATTTGAACATTGCGAAAATGAATCTGAACGAACCCGTCATAGGCCGTTAATGAGAATCTCACCAAATTTGGTATACGTCATCTGCAGACAATGCTGACAAAAAGTTATCAAAGGATTTATCTTGAGAAAAATTGTTTCGAAGTTACACGTCAATGACCATTGAACACGTAGCTTAAAATTTTTCAAAAGTACATATCTTGGCTTTTAATTGCTCAAATTTGGTCAAAGTTAACATGCCATCTCTAAACAGCTTTCTTGTCATGTGTACTAAATTTTGTGACATTTCGTCATAGGGGGCGCTGTTTATCGCCATATATAGGTGTCAAAAGACCTATATATATTTTTTTTTATATAATACTCCATACAAGACAATCTTATGACTACCATCTCTACACAAACACCAAGTGGCAAGAGTTCAAATTAACACATGTAGGCTACATACATACTATGACAACACCTACCCTTTCATAAATCACTCCTACACACTACCAAATCACACACAATCTCATTCATTCAAAAAACACATCCATACCCACTTCCAAGACATAATTTCCAATCTAATTCCCACCTCACAACACTGTTCTACCACACACTTGTCATGCCAACAGTTCTCACATTTCAATACATTGCGGCGGTCATACCATGTATCGCTATGCGGTGCATCTAGTTCAGATCAGTTTTTGCTATCAAAACTAATCTGTCCTAAATACACAGATTTGCATTAACATACCAACATATTGGGGGGGGAGAATCTATAGCCTTGTTTGTTTTCAATAACCACAGGCAGACTTGAGGATGGTAAAAGGTCAGTTCAGCCACACAACGACCTCAATCACTGCAGCACATTTGAGCACACACTTGCTTCTTTAGTCAACACACACCACTCTGCCAGACTACCCAAGCCGTGTAACCAAACCAGTAGGTTGTGTGAAAACATCTTTACGTTTCACTCATGACCACTGAAAAACACACAAGTGCATATGTGCAGAGAACCTCCTAGCACCATGTTACAGCTAAAGGGGTGGGGGTAAGAATAATCCATGGGTCCATTTGGCAAAAGATAGGAGGAAGAAATGTGAAGACTAGGCTGTGGCTCTAATAGGTTATTCTGTCATTTCTATGTCTGTGTCTGCGTCTGCGCACCTGTTGGCCTGCCCACTCATGCTGTCATGTCTAAACGCATAAGATTTAATACTGCGTTTCCTGCCAAAATTGTATAGAAACTGTAAAAGAAAATGCAAATAATGTGCTTTAATGGTAGCGTGTATGAGCTGTTTGTTGAGTCAACAGTGTTGGGGAAATTACTAAGAAAAAGCATTAGTTACTAGTTCTTCTTCTTTAAATTGTTACTACTCTGTAAAAAAAAAAAAAGAAAAAAAGTAAAGCTTACTTGAATAAATTGGTGGAAACTTGCCTCAAACGACTTGCGTAAACATAACTTTCAAGTTATAGTAAACATAAGACACTAGTAATGTTTACTTAACTCAATTGAAGCAATGAGTTTCCATCAATTTTTTTCAACTAAGCTGTTTTGTGATTAATCAAGTAATCGGATGAAACATACTTTTGTCATGTCCATCATTGTGTGCAGCTGGGAGAGAGAGGTGGAGAGCGGATGACATGGGGAGCGGGGATCCTGGTGCATTTGTAGACTTAATACTTAACATGCTTAGTCATTACTCATAACAGGCTGCAAATAATCACAAACACTATTCTTTCTAACTAGCGCTATTAGCAATCTTAAATCGGCTAGCACCAACTTTTACACCACTTTGAAGCTCCACTTGGTGAACTGCAGTTAACGTGTGAATGATTTTTGTACGGGCATTGGAGCATTGACATTATTTAATGGTAGACCAGGTCAGTTTGACAGTGGATCCACTACACCACTTTGTCCACCTCATGAAACATTACATGCACACATTTCTACCTTCTACAATTGCTGTGAGCTTGGTTTTCCGACATCGCCTTAGTAATATCTAGAATGACACTTCAGAGGTTAGAAGTATTTTACAAAATGTGAGTGACGTCATAGCAGAGACTTTTTGAAAAAATGAACTTTGTTTTTGCAATGGAATTATTTGAGGTACTGGAGTAATTGTTTCAGCCCTACTAGTTACATTTGCTTAACTCATTTGAAGCAACATTTTACACCAATTTAGACTTTTTTATTTTTTACAGTGAAGTAAGCATGACATTTTACAGTGTACTTAGTACTCATTACTTTACTATGAAGCTTTGAAGCTGGCTCATATAAAGGAAAATCCTTTCAGTTACATTTTTGTGGAATTTTTAGAATTGGTGTTTCTTCTTCCTGCACATTAGTTGCAATTTCTTGTTTATTGTTTTGTGTCGCTATAGAGGCAGTAAGCAATTAAAAAGTTCAGTAATTGAGCTTTAGTTTCTCAGAAAAGTAATTAAAGTAATCACTAATCAGTTACTTTGTTACTAGTTTTCCCCAACACTGGATATATGCAGGTCTCTTCCCTGATAAGCCAGAATTGAAACTTTGAACTCTGACTCTGCCAACACCACCACCACCAAACCTGCCATTTGTGGTGGTCATACATACACGGGGACTAAAGGGGCCCTCACTCTTTGAGCTGTTTTATGGACATACACACCGCCATTTTGTTTTACGCTCTTTGTGTGTGTGTGTGTGTGTGTGAGAGAGAGGGAGAAAAAGTTTGCTTTTTAAAGTACCTCTAAAACTCTTAATCTCTTTTGATTGTGTTTGTGTGTTTATTTGTCTGTTTGTTTGTTTGTTTGTGTAATGAGTAAGAACAAAAAGATGGCTAGCTGCAGTTAGAGCTTTCTGCCACTGTCAGCAGTAGTTTCTCTCAATGATTTTTCTCCTTCTCGCCATTCCCTCTCTATTTGTTGCCATTTGAGTGGAGTCATCTCCTGACTGGCATTTAAGCCAATAACACGAACCGACTCTGTGCTAAAGACCACTCAGGATGTGCACCATTACAGACACACACACACACACACCTGCCAACTTTATGGATAGAGCCACACAGTTATGGATTCCCTGAAGTTGCATAAATGGAGAGGAAGAAAAGTTTTATTCCCTGAATCATCTACTCCAGTTGTAATGCAGAATACTAAGCCATCACACTACCAGCCTTTTCCCCTGCCAAACTCATCATAGAGATGAGACCTGCTCTCATATCTGATATGCATTCATGCAAGTACACATGCACTACGGCTTAGTTGCAGATGTGTTTGTACCTTGCACAGATGAGACGATCTTGAATATGAAACCTTTGCAGGTTATTAAGGGCGCTGATAATTTGTGTGTGTGTGTGTGTGAGAGAGAGAGAGAGAGTGAGAGTGAGTTTCTGGTTCCTCCTTGTCATAATCAGTCTCTAAATTTTTTGTGAAGGACTTATTGACTACTGTATATTTTTATTTGCGGCAAAATTTTCACATAATATGAACCTCAAAAAATCACAACGTACATGGACAGAGAGGGGTTGAATATGTCCATGAACACACCAGCCAACTGCTTTGAGCATGCTGTGATGACACGACCTAGCATCCCATCAGGCCCCGCTACTATGCGGATGTTGACTTAACTACTAGACCTGATTCAATTCCATCACTGACCTCTCCGTGGAATCAGGCCTAATGGTCATGGAGGCTGATGTGCAGAATTCCTTCAGACACGCCTTCTACGACGTTGTGTCATCATCTAATATGGTCATTAAGTTTGCCGATAATGCCACTAATTGGACTGATTACCAACAATGATGAAATGACCTACAGGAGAGAAATTAACAACTTAACACAGTAGTATTTGGAGAATAATGTATTTCTCAATGTTGCAAAGACCAAAGAGCTAATTGTAGACTTCAAAAGGAAAGGAGACCGGTTGGAGCCCATTTTCATCCATGGCTCTAAAGTGGATAGGGTCAACAACTTCAAGTTCCTTGGTGCTTACATCACAGAAGACCTAACTGGAATGGCCACACTGACCAGATTGTTAAGAAAACCCAACAATGTCTTTTACACCTCAGACAACTTAGGAGGCTTGGAATGAGATCAAAGATCCTGATGGCCTTTTACAGTGGAACCATAGAGAGCATCCTAACCAGAGACATCACTGCATGGTATGGAAGCAGCTTTACTGCCTTGAAAAACATTGCATAGAGTCTGTGGCTGTGATTTGCCTTAGATCCAGAACTTGTATAACAGATGATGTATCAGGAAGGCCAAAAGAATCAGCATCATAGTTATGGACTGTTTCAGCTGCTACCATAGTGGGTATTGGTATTGGGTTAGTGCTTGTGTGTATGTCTGTGCATGTGTGTGTGTTACTGTAGTGTTGCCTTAACTGCAGGACAGGGACGCGTCCAGATTCAAACTGGATGACATTGGGTTAAATTGTTGTGGTGGTGGTAGTAGTAGTAATAAAAATATAATAGTGTGAAATAACACTTTGAATTGGGGACTTTGAATCTTGAAAAAGCCTACCAACTCTTTACCAGCCTAAGACATCCTGTTCTTCTCAAGTGGCTGCGGGTACAAACTGTTTTGCGTTCTTAGGTACTTATTCCACTACTTCGGATTTATTAGCACTCATTGGAGTATTTTGAAGGTGAGGGAGATTAAAGAGATGAGCTTGAAACAAGGTAGACAGTGCAGACCAGCAAAAGCAAAGCAAAGCAATGTAAAAGCAAAGCAATTTTTCCATCTTAAACTTACTGGTTATATATTTAAATAGCTATGTAATACAATTGCATTAACTAGCCTGCCTCAACTCAAATAAAAAGCTAAAGTTGATTTTCACCCAGCATTTTGTGTGTGTAATAATTAAAAGCCAAAGTGCAGCAAGTTAAAGCTACTGTTCTGATATCAAAACATGGCTGAATGCATTGGCAAAACACAGAATCTGTAGAATCTTTCTGTAGAATCTACAGAGGAATAATGCTAGAATTCACTTATGTATCTGTCTGCTATCTTTTTCTGCCCTTTAGGATGTGTTGTTAGGACTTTAAGAATCTCAAAATCACTGATAAATACACAGTTGGAGACATTGATCCATATGTAATTGAAGTGTTTTTTGTGGTTCCTCTTGAAGCAGCCCTTGATAGAGGGTGGTGTGTGTATGTGCGCGTGCATGCGTGTGCACGCACTAATCCATCACTAATCATTGAAGTGAATTGACTTGTAGTAGTTTTAGATTGCTCCCATGACCTGACCTCTGTCCAGATTGAATGATAAGTGTGTAGATGTCAGAGACCTGTGTGTTCTGGCATTGGTAGCACCAGCAGACGAAGTAGTTAGAGGTTAATTTTCTGTCTCAGCCTAAGAGATTGATTGTTATTCAAGCATGCTCGCTCTAGATCATTCTACAACCCCCAGAACTGATGAACCGGTGGAAGTTCTCGTCAGTGGTAGTCGGTGTGTCTGTAATCTCCGGGATTGATGATGATAGGACTGAGATGATTCCCATGAGGGGGTTTTGCTGTTTACGTGCATTTAATCTACAGCCTGTGTGCTGTCGTATCAGTGATCGCGTCTGTGTCTGTGTCTGTATCTGTGCCTGTGCAGGCACTCACATATTTCCATGACCTGTACGCCACCCTCTTGCAGTTACCTTCTCCTCCCATTCATTTCTCTCCTTTTGCTAGGAATCTATTCATCCTTTCACTCATTCATCCCTCGCCTCTGCTTCTGTCTGTTATCCCTCTCTTGCTCCCTCCACTCTACCTGTCCGTGTTTCTCATTCTCCCTAGTAGCGAAAACACCGCAATTTATTTACAATTTGTTCTCCTCGGCTCTGGTATCAGCCCAGTAATGTGCTGCCTCGTTTAAAAGACATTTGCTGCCGCGACTTTATTTTGCCAAGATGATTTTTCATTCACGCATGGGCTTTTCTTTTCATGAGGAGAAGAATTGATAATAGACATGTTTTTCCACCCAAACAAATATCCCCACCCACCCACCCCCTCCCAATGTGCATTCCCCACCCCTTCTGTAATGATGGGGAGGAAAGGAGGAATAATCAGAAGTACAAAAAGAAGGGGAAGATGACAGCATGGGGGCTTTCATCTTTTGTCAGCATGTGTTTTTTGTGTGTGTGTGTGTATTTAGTGTTGAGTTGTGATGCCTATAATGGTCAAAACAGTGTGTGTTGGGGGTTGGGGGGGTGATTCCATGTCTTTAGGTTTGTGAGTGAGTGCGGACTGCGTGAAAGAGTGTCTGAGTGAAAGAGTGTGTACAACCATTTGTTGTGTGTTCGGTTAAAATGCTAGTTGCTAATTGGAGGATATAGATATAAGACATAGAATATAGCAGAAGGGAGACACTCATGACCCCATCCATATCAACGGCATGGCTGTTGAACGTGTCTCCAGCTTCAAATTCATGGGGATCCATATCTCAGAGAACCTGTCCTGGTCAACCAACACCTCCAGTCTGGTCAGTAAAGCCCACCAGTGTTCTTAAGAACACTGAAGAAGAACCACCTGTCTGCTGACATCCTGGGTAATTTCTGCCACTGTACAATAGAGCATCTTGACCAACGGTGTCACAGTCTGGTATGGGAATTGCTCTGTTGCTGACCGCAAGTCACTACAGCAGGTGGTTAAAAAAACAGCCAGCGCATCACAGGGGCTCCACTCCCACAAGGAGAGATGTCTATGCTGGGTGCGCAGCATTCTCAGGGACTCCTCTCATCCAGCCAACAGACTCTTTCAGCTCTTCCCCTCCAGAAGGCGCTTGAGGAGCCTTCAGACTAAAACCAGCAGGTTCAGGAACAGCTTCTTCCCCACAGCTGTCACCCTACTGAATTCTGTCCCCTGCTGAACCTTCCTATTCATGCTACACCATGGCATAATCTGTTCACAGCGCTTTTCTTCACTACTGTATATACATCCATAGCATGTGTGTGTCTCTTCATGTCTTGTATAGAAAGAATCACAGGATGCTTGTGTCCAGTTTTCAGGTCCTGCACAGATCAGTGTAGTATTTACTGACACACACTCATGACAGATGCACCATGAAATGATCATGAATTTGCTCTTTAACATCATGAAACCTGCAAATCTGCTGGTTCATTGACTTCAGATGCAAGACAGCCTCCAGTAAACACACACAAACACAGTGCTGGTGTAATTTAACAGCTGTGAACATCAGGCTACTATTCTGTTGTGACATGCAAAAAAATGCAGTAAAATGCTTTTAGGCAAATATTCAGTACTGACTGACTGACTAACTAACTAATTGGCCAAATTATTACTTACTAAATACTTTATTTAAGTCCCGGCATATTGTCAGATGTCTGTAGGAACCATGATCCATAATAGAACCTGTTGATAATTCTTGAACTGCAGCTTGTGTCGTGAGCCAGCTAATGTCTACATTAGCAAACTTCTCTCTTGACACATTAAGAGTTGTGCTAGTCGTGACACTAGCTCTCTAGGGTTTTAGCTCACTTGCTACTGCGCTCAGCTCCCAATCTGTGGAGTTCTAAGTTGCTGATTCCAACCTGGGTGTGTGCAGGGCTGGACCTTGGAGGTTGATGCAGGACACACTAGCTGCACTGTCACTGCATTCAGCTTTCTTTGCTCTTTTGTCCCCTCATATAGAGCCTTCTAGACTCTCCCTCTTGCGTGTTCACCCGTCACATGTGTCATAAAGGGACCCCCACTGGGTAGGCCCATGTTTCTGATGCCTTCCTTCACCCCAGGACCGTGTGTGTGCGAGAGAGAGTGTGATCCAGCCATACTCCTGGCACTCCGGGGGCCTGATTAAAAGAGGTCTTTCATGAGGCCGTGGGCATCGCCCCCGCCGCAGCGCAGCATTTGCCCAGGGGACTGGGTGTGGGTGTGTGGCTGATGTGTAGAGTATCAATCATGTTCTTTCAGTCGCTCCTTATTTCTTCACTATCTCTTTCTTTTTCTCTCTCTCTCTTTCTTTGTCTGTCTCTCTCTCTATCTCTCTCTCTCTCTCTCTCTCTCTCTCTGTTGTGGTTAGTTTTCTGAAAGGGTGCTAAGGCATACCTCACATGGATTTATTAGCAGTTATACAGTATCATTTCTCAACCCTTAACATATCGACTTACCCTCCATTGTTTTCTTTACACTCCCAAGTGGAGTTGATGGCACAGATGTACACACATGCAGGCAAGCACATATACACACACACACACACACCTGAGGACATGTCTCTGAAGGTGTTTCTACTCTATAGAGAGACCTGCGTCAGGGCGGAAGATTTTGCACTTAATTGGTGGTCTCCAATTAAATAACACCAACCGTTGTAAACAAAAGGCCAAACACACGTCCACACATGCACATACACACATACTCTTCATGAAATATGCACCATGCCAACCAGATTTTCTTTTTTGTGCATGTGTGTTTTTATATGGTTCTGTGTTTGTGAGCTAAGGTAATCAGCACTGCTGGTCTGTAACTTACAGATGAACTTCCTGATTGTATTTGTAATAGCCACTGCTGTATTTCTTTAATGTTTGTGTGTGTATCAAAGGAGCTATTGAAGAGAATGGCTTTTTTGATATGTTGGTCACCCTTTTGTATATGTGTTATGTACATGAGGCAGTGTGTGTTTGATGATATCTTCTGTCTCCCTCTATCCTGGATAATGTCTTGACTGATGATATGCTGAGACAAAAATTATTGCAAAGTGTGACTTCCATCAACTTGCATTGCTCTAAATTCTTAGGCGGAAGTTTACATATGGGTGTGATGGATTTTAAAAAATAGGTTCACAGTTGAGAATGAATGGTCAAAAACCTGTTAGAAACAGTTGGCAGCAGTGATTTTTGGGTCAGTGTATCAGTGAGTTTCACGTATTTACAAACACAAAGTTGAATGCGTTTTAGGAAAGATTGCAGCAGTGCACCTATGCAGCTATTCTGTAGGTGGGAGGGTGCTACCGCAGCAACCAAAAATTCTCAGAACCAAGGCCTTTGTCAAAATTTTAATCTTAACCATTGTATTTCATCATAAACGATCAGAAAGCAAGACTTTAAGTGTAAAAAACCGAACCTACCCTTTAACTAATGAACCCTACCATCCCATAGGGCTGTTAATTAGTCCACTGTGTAATGAACGCTTTCCAGATGAGAGAGAAAGAGGTGAAGGCCCGCAAAGTTTTTCAGCAGGAGGTTTTGATTAAATTAGGCGATAACCACATCTCCAAACCACAGAAACATGCACTTACATTTCTGCAGTGAAAAATAAATTCTTACAAAACTCCTATACCTGTCTATATATTCCCTGGATCTGCACTGTCGCGGAAGAAAAAACGTGTAATGTAGATGTGAAATAGTGAACAGTCATAGTGATCATCATCTAATCTTCAAATTATCAGTTAAGAAATACCCACCCAATTCTTCCTGCATGTCCTAATCCTCACAATTAATATAAGAGACACAAGTTAAAAGAGTCGATGAGAGTTAAATAATGTTTGCACTGAATTCACGGTCCGTTTGTCCCAAACATACATCATGATGCTGGCTCCCCATTGTGATGTCAGTCATCCATCACAGTTGGCCCAAACCTTGTGTGCATGTCTGTGTGTGGTAAGTTCATACTTATGTTTGTATTACTGTGGAGTGTGCATGTTTGTGCATGTGTGTAGTTGTTTATGTGTGTACGTGGGCATCTGTGAGTGTGCATATGTCTGTGGAATATGCGGATGTACAGAACAGAACAGTCTGTTTGCCACTTTCATCTTGCTCTCAGGGGCTCAGACTGGTTGAATCAGCCAATTTGCTTCAATTATATTGAGTACATGAATCCTTAATGATGTCCAACCAGCACGCCAACTGATTGCAATTAGTTCATTAGTTTCAAAGATCTGATCTGTCTGCTTCCATGGAAGAGCCTTTGCAAATGTGTTCACTCTTCCTGGGGTTCTTGGATTCTTGGACTCTCTCTCTCTCTCTTCCTCTCTTCCTTTTCCCATTTAAACCTGGTGCTTCTTATTTCTCATCTGTCTCTCTCACCTGTTTTTATCTTTAATGTTTCTCTGCATTTAATTTCAGTGTTTCCTTCTCTTTCTTTCTTTGCTCTCTAAAAGACGTTGAAGTTAACATTCCTACTGTGGAGACACGTAAGTTGAAAGACTGTGTCCTGCTTTTGTAGTAAATATGTGTGTGTGTATACATTTAAGTTTTTGAGTTTATTATTCTCCATAAAGTTCTCTTGTAGTGTACTTCCCTGTAACCTTACACAGTAATCCTCAGTTGTTCACATTAAGCATGTTACAGTCAAGACACTTACTAACTTACTTACTATTTTAGTGAGTTGCTACGTGTCACCTAACAAGGAACACACACACACACACACACACTTGTCACCCCATCCGTACCCTACCTGTCTTGTTGAATCTTGCCATAAAATTAGGCTACTTATTCCTGTATCCTAAATCAAATGCAAAGGCTCCTGAACCCACCCACCCCACACACACACACACACACACACACACACACACACACACACCCTTATTCTCACACACAGGGCTTGTTACTGGTGCAAAAAAACAGTGCTCTGTGTTTGGCTTTTCCCCCATGAACTTGTGTTTGTTTTTGTGACTACCCAATCAGTGTCTTTGTTTGTGCAGGAGGATGTGTGTGATTCAGTGCAAGTGACTGAAAGTGTGTGTGTGTGTGTGTGAGAGAGAGAGAGAGAGAGAGAGAGAGTGTGTGTGTGTGTGTGTGTGCATGGGAGAAGAAAGTGGCAAGGAGGAAATTCGTTCACAGTGTGGGTGGTGCTGCTGGCGGTGGTGCTGTTGGTGTGTGTGTGTGTGAGAGAGTAACAACTCCGACCCTCCTCATTTTGCTCACTTGTCAGAGAAGCACAGCCTTAATCTCATTCTACACAGCCGTCTCGCCCAAACACAATCCTCTTACAGTCAGACCGTAACCACACAGAGACTTTCTGACTCACACACATGCACGCAAGCACACAGACAGAAGAAAACACAAATATTGGTGGGAAATTATTGGTCATGTGGACAAGCTTCACAGCCACATTTGTGCATAGATTTCCACAGCTATGTCTTTGTGCACTCATGTAGATTTTATAGAAATACATTATGCACACCCTCACACACAGTGTGTACACAGACTGACACACAACTCTGTGACAAACCAAAATTATGGCATCACCCTCTCCATGCAAAAACTCCGTCATTCATGCTGCCAGGTCAACAAGTTGAAGAGGCCCTTAGGGTCCTAATTACTACATCTCCCAGAAGTCCCTTGCTGAATAATTTAGCGTGTTATTGAGGCTGTTTATGGTATTTAAATGCTGATTGACATCTCAGTGGAGGAAAAAAAATGTTGTTTACTCCAAGGCCACCAATTTGAGTGCGTCTGCGTGCGCGTGCGTGTGTGTGTGTGTGTGTGTTTGTGTGTAAAATGAGAGAGAATGTTTGTATTCCCATTGTGTGAGTCATTGTTTTTCATTGCAACCTTGATATGCTGATTGTTCTCCTTACCCAGTCTGTTAATCTCTGTGTACACCTGTCACTCCAATATTGCTGTTTACCTTTTTTCTGTATAATCATTGAGATCACTCTCTTACAGGTAAGCATCTACCATGGGGGGTGTGTGTGAGAGAGAGAGCGAGAAAGAGAAGCCGTATTAGAATTTCTTAATGTTTTATCTCTGTGTGTGTTTGTTCCACAGGTAAGAAGAACGAGGAAGGCATGGAGCAGAAGAAGCCTTCAATCAAGAAACGAATCAAAGAGCTGAAAGTGCTCGACCCGAAGATTGCCCAGAATCTCTGTATGTTCAGAATCCAACACTCTGCATTACCCAAATCCATTTACAAAGACAAGCCCTATGACAATCTATTTCATTTAGACATTGATTCAAGTTGAGTTGAATGTTGTTAATTTTTGCATGGATCGACAGCATTATCTTTCTCCTCAAAGCAGCTACCCTACAACCACACACACACACACACACACAGCCCTGCCTCCTCCTTTCTCTCTCTCCCCCTGTCTCTTTGTTGTCAGCCAGTGTGAGAGGTCAGCAGAAGTCTGCAGGTGCACAAAGAGCCAGCTGTCGCTCTGTCATATTCATATCCCCAGTGGCCATGTAAACATGTTATTTAGGCAATAACTAAAGCCAGAGCTGATCTGAGACTGGACAGGCATCTTTGCACAAACACACACACGCACGCACTGAGATTTTTTTTGTGAATCTCCCCCCAGCTATCTTTCTGGGTTCTTTCCGTATACCTTATGAGGAGATCAGAAGAATCATCCTGGAGGTTGACGAGGAGCAACTTTCTGAACCTATGATCCAGGTACAGTAACTTTTAGCCATTGCCTCTTGACCATCCATGGACATCCCAGGCCTAGTATGTTCTGTTTCTAATGCATGGATAGTCTGGAGCTCCTGTCTTTGTTGCATGGAGTAGCAATGTATGCATGGTTGTAATTAAAAACTCTGCTAAGCTGTCAGTGTGTCACATATTTTTAGGATGTTTTCAAATATAGTCCCGTCTAAGCGAACCCAAATGAGTCCTCTGTAAATGGACTTTTTTTCACCTCCCAAGATGCTCTCAGTTTGGTTTGTTTAAAGGGGGTGTGGGTGTGGTTGGAGTGTTCATATATGTGCAAAAAATGCTGAATCATCGGTCTGAGATCGTTTTGAGGGCTGAAATGTCCAAGTGTGAAAACACCCTCAGTGAAGTTTTTTTTGTGGAGACCGCATGATGACATGATGGCATGAAGTTGAACGTTAGAACGGTGAACAAGGGCACTTGTTGACGACCCTTGCTCCCTATTATCCAAGTCTCTCAGTCTCTGTGTTGGTGTCGCATCTCCTCACCCTAGTCCTGCTCCCTCTCATTACGGGCCAAGAGACTGACCTGTCACTGCAGCCTGAGCAGCTCTCATTACACGGCCCCTCCTGACACTGGAACCTGCTGGAAACTCTAAACTTTACTCTTTCTTTCTCTTTGCTCTTTGTCTCTCTCTGTTGCCACTCCCCATCCCAATTAGGGAGGTTTTTCTTCGAACAAACATGGCCATGTTCTTGACATATTTTCAGGCAGATGTGTAAATATTCAGACGCACACACACACACAGAGCACAGCCTTAATGAAGACATATGCCTGATGTGTGTGGAGCTTGTGCTTGCTCTCTGTTTCTTACATCCCATCCAAATGAGGTGCCTCAATTGGCCTGCCTTTCTGCAGAACTTCATTGGCACAGAGTGCTGCATCGACAGCCTCTCATGTCCAGCCCTGCAACATGCCTCCCACAGCCACATATAACTACATGCCACAGAATTTTTTTACAGTCCTTTGGCCAAATTTTGTAGAGCAAACTGAACAGGGCAAGGAAAATGAAACTGAAAGTGAGTTTCTGTGTTTAGTTTGTGCTGGCTGCCAGGTCGCAGTTCGCTCTGTTATATGAAAATTGACCAGTCTTTTTCCTACTGACAGCACTTGGTGTCCTTGAACAACAAGGCTATTGATTGAAATGCTCCCGAGTTTTCCTCTCAGCTTTCAGCTGTTGGGTAATCAGACCACTGTGGTCAAAAATATCAGGCAGGCAACTTGGTGGATTACTGCAGTTTTTAATCACGACGCCAGAGACAAGTTACCCACACAAAACCTACACAAGGTGTGTCGAGTAACAACCCTATCTTCCTGGACACTAGGATTCCCTTTTATATCCCCCAGAGCACACATGTTGTAAAACAAATTGCAGACCCCCATGCCCTTCTTTTGACCTCCTGTCCTTCTGTTGTTTTGGCTTATCTAGGTTTCATTATCCACTTTTTCTAAAATCCTGGTAAAGCCAAATTATCACCCTTCTGGTTTTCACCAGCACTTTAAGTTACCCATTAACCACATTTTGTTTGGTTGGTTTTCTTGTCTCTCAGGGCTGTTTTTTACACAGGGCATACATTCTTTATCACATTACTATTCTCTTTTGCTGACATTCATTTCTAGGATATAACAATTTTTCCTACACCACTATCTCAAATTAAGGTAGAGTTGTTGATCAATCCTTTTCTTAAGCCCATTCTGTCAAATCAGTTTGACATTACTTGATATTGATATCTATTTGACATTGTATTCAGGAACCCCTTTGGAAGTTTGATGTTTAATCCATCCTCCCATCTGTAAAGGTGTAATTAAAAGATGAATTCATGGTGCAGAAGATTTTGGCATTCATAATGGTGCAGAGAGTTCAGGCTTCCATCATGCTGCAGTCCCTGGAGCCCCACCACCCAGATGGAAGAGCAGAGGGGAATGGAATGCATTAGAGGAAACAACCACTGTCTTTTGTCTTTCTGAGAACAACACACACAAACTCACAGCAAAGTAGCAAGAGTTATTTTATATACGCACACCAACTTGGAAATGGATGCTGGCAGACATAGATTTCAGATGTGTGGGCACACTGAAGCGCACAGCATTTAGGCGTGTGTGCAGGTCCAGGCATTGCTGTGCCCATAGAAATAAAATAGCCCATGTGAACTAAAAGCGTGAAAAGGTGTGAGCTGCTGTCATAATGGGGAACAGATGGGAGAGGATGAGAGGATGTGTGCTGTCAGGAAAGTAAAATATTAGTCTGGTCTGCTACTCTGGTGTACATTTTTAAGTGACTTTTTTTTATTCGGTGGTAACGCTGTCATGCCTACAAAGATGGGTTGAATTAGTTTTAGAAACCTGCTCAGATGATGCCAGCCTAGCAGTCGCCTAATATGGCTGTCATAGGAGTCTTACTGTGCAGTTGAGTAGTATGTTCATTTGTGAAGGTCTCTCTCCCTCTCCCTCTCTCTCTCTCTCAAACTCACTCACACACACACACTATCACACACATGTTTATAAGTTATGTTTATTTTTGTGCGTGTCAGAACCTGGTGAAACATCTTCCAGACCAGGAACAGCTGAACTCCCTGGCCCAGTATAAGAGCGAGTATGCCAGCCTGTCTGAACCAGAGCAGTTTGGAGTTGTGGTGAGTGGTGAAAAATTTCTTTCACTCATTCATACACACACACACACACACACACACACACACACACACACACACACACAGTTGACTATCGACTTTATGTGTTAATGAATAAATAAATGCAGAAGTTATTAAAATGCTGCATGTTTGTGAAAGTGTGATCATGTGATAAAGCAAGCAAATGAGTATTCAGTTATATTGTGTGAAATACATCTGTGTGTGTGTGTGTGTGTGTGTGTGTGTGTGTGTGTGTGTGTGTGTGTGTGTGTGTGTGTGTGTGTGTGTGTGTGTGTGTGTGTGTGTGTGTGTGTGCGTGCGTGCGCGCGTGTATGTGTGTGTGTGCGTGTGTGCACTTAGTGAGAGTAGTGCTGTGTGTTTACAGTGCCTTTAAAGATTAGCTGTCGTTTCGCTGGTAGTGGATGCTGTGATTTGTCGCTGGCCCAGCCTCGCTCCTCTCTGTTTGGGTGTCACAACAGCCACCCATAAATAAGCCAGTAGGGCGGGAGAACTTCACACAAGCTCACTGCTCAGGATGGCTGACCTTGCCCAAGATTCATTGTGTGTGTTTGTGCATGTGCGTGCGTGTGCTTCTTTGGGTGTGTTTGGGTGTGCTTGTGTACTTGCATATCTAGTAGATGGTGTGAAGTGTGAGTGAAAGTGTGAACATGGCTAATGGTGTGTGTGTGTCTGTGAGAGTGTTTGCTGGCAGATAAGTTTTCTCTGGAGTGGTGTCTGTGGTGTTGACACCCTTTTAGTTTAATGAAATGGGCTGTGGCAGTAACTCTGAGGTATCTGAGGACACCCGCTCTGGTCTGGGACCTCTTATATAATCTTGAATGCTTGAACCATGCGTACTGCATGTGAAGAGAAAGCTGTGTTTCTGTCTAAAGTGAAGTACAGTATGCATTTGTGCAGGGAAGTGTCCAGTATACAAGAAAGGTTTACCACCACAGCTCTTGTACAGAAGATCTGATCTAGAGGCCACAAAGCATGGTGGAAGAAAGAGAGATTGGAGGTGGCTAGTTTTACAGTTACATTTTCTGTACTATAAGGGATGCTAGGGTTAGGCTTGGGTCAGACTTAATCCACATACAGGGCTTTAAGTTATCAAGTACTATGAATTCAGGTATGGACCATTAAAGATTTCTGATAAACAGAGCTTTCCTTTCTTTTAGCTCTAACATTGTTTAATAGTTGCATAATATGGTAAATGAATAAATATCTCTAAACAGCTAATTAAGCTCTTTCAAAACGTGCCTAAAACTGAGGCCTTGAAATGAAAGACTTGTGTAGCTCAAAGAAAATCAGCAATAGAACTTACTGGCATAATAAGTTAAACAAAACTGGTATCTCCTGTGCATTTACTAAAATAATATCTGAAATCTCCCTTTTCAGTGAATAAGTCTGCACCCGTTAAACAAGTAAGCACACCTTCTTGCAGCTGTTAGCATTTCCAGCAATATGTTTGTTTACACTTAATTTATATAAAAATTCATTGCATTTACTTAACCCTCATATTATTATTGTTGTGTCAGGATGAGAATATGAATCGAATTTAGGCTATAGTAAATCATGATTATAAACCTCAATTAATTAATAGTAAAAACTACCCTACATCACGTTAGTGACATTCTTTTAAAAGATGTGGAAGGCCATTGACGTGTTGTATTTTTTTGTCTACTGTCTCATGCATGAGTGAGACAACAATTGATTCACAAGCAGGTCAAAAAGAAGTATGTGCAATGTTGATTGTGAAAATAGGTTATATGGTTGAAAAATTTGTTGTTGAATTAGTTACTGGCTAAATTAAAACTCATTGTTTGGGGCAGCCCTTATTTCAGCTTTTCTTAATAGCTTACATTTTTTATCATAATTGTATAATCGTTATTATTTCACAAACAATCATACCATCAAAATGTATAATCGTCTCTCCCCTGTTGCTGAGATTCTCCTGAATATAACCATATGTGTCACTTTTGTATTAATGTATTTAGTTCGATGAAATACTTAAAATCTTCAAATCTTATCAGAATGCCTCAAAGTGTCCGACAGGCTTTGGACTTTTGGAGGTGTTAATCAACTTTGTGCAAACCTAATATTCAACAGGCATGCCAGTACAGTTGACCTTGTAGACCGATAGTGCCTGATGCCTGAAAGACAGAAAGGTGCATAGAAAGGCAAGGCAGAGCAGAAAGGAGAGTGAGATGGGGAGACTTTGAGATGGAGTCCAGATTGTTGATGGGCTGAGTGATAAAGTTAAAGGGAAATCAAACAAGAAGCATTGCTGTCTCTGATTGGATAGTGTGAGCTTATGTAATTCCTTATGGTATGAACAGAGTTGTTATGTATGTCTGTGTGGGCTGGGGGAAGGATTGCTTTAAATCTACCATCAAAGGGAATGCCGAATATTCCCAGTGTGCAAGCAGAAGCACTCTCTCTCTCTCTCTCTCTCTCTCTCTCTCTCTCTCTCTCTCTCTCTCTCTCTCTCTCTCTCTCTCTCTCTCCCTCTCTCTCTCTCTCTCCCTCCTCTCTCTCTCTCCCTCTCTCCTCTTCTCCTCTCTCTCTCTCTCTCTCTCTTACACCCATCTGCTTTGTTTGCTGTTTGCAAAGTTAATTTAGGAACAAAGTACAAGTAGAAATATACATTATTTGCTTTGATTATTCATGACATTGTCATGAAGGCCTCACTTTAATGTTCGTCTTCTCACTTGCTGAGTTCTTGCTGTTTAGTCGTTCTTTTCAGTCTTTCCGTCTCTCTTTTTCACTCTTCACTCGTTCCCTCGTTCTCTGCTGTGGCTGAGCAGATGAATGGGAGGGTAATGAAGCAGGTAAATTAACACGGCAAGAAGCAGGGGAGAAATGCTTGCTGTCATGGCAACCAGAGTGCCTTTTTCAGGTGGACCGTTCAGGTGCAGAAGGGTAGGTTGAGTCACAGTTACATAGAACAAGAGCACTACTGAAATTAAACACTAAAACACTAATTTGTCACCATGGTGTTTTAAAGTATCTTACAATTTAGGGGGGCTGAAAGTCTTATACTGCAGCTTAGTAGATGTCATCTTGAAATGATCCTGTCAGTGACCTCAGGGAAAAGACTGAATAATGACCTTGAATAACATGATGACTGGTGAGATAGTGACAGCGCAGATAAAATAAATTTAATAATAAATCTCAGTGTAACAACTTTAAGTGAAGTTTGAAATAAAATCTTCAGAGCACTTTATAAACCCTGAGGGAAACGAGAATTTATAATTTCTTGTGTATCTTCTGGTGACGAGTCTTTTTTATATATATAGGCTTATTTTTTTACTTTTTTTTTTCCCCTCCTGGTAATCCCGTTCAATCATTTACAACTGAAAGTGCTTTGAATTGACGGCTGTTTCATGGTGGATTAGATGTTTGCTGACGTGAGATGAGTTGGCAGAATATTTACACACATAAATGAGGCATTTAGTGATGCTCTATTTTGTCCATCGCTTCCCTGTATGGCCAGTTTTGTAGTTGGGTAAAAACGTGCAGTATGGCTTGCAAATTGCTTTTCTACCAGTGGTTTGTAGCTGAGACTGAGACTGAGACGAGTAGTGGAGGGGATAAAGGCACAGCTTCCATGTTTAGTGTTAGCAGAAGACTGTGATCGTTAGAGCTACAGCGAGAAATCATTTGCTTGACTGCATACAGAGGTTTGCATTTGCAAACAGAGAAATTGTGCGTGTGCGTGTACATATATGTTGCTTCCCGCGTTCTTCCGAGCCTTCCTTCATTAAGCCAGGCTAGCATTCGATAATGGCTGAATTATGGAGATGATCTGCCTCTGTATGAGTTTAGCCTGATTGATTTACTGTCTGAAGACTAAGACTGGGAGCTGCCAATCTGTTCTCATTCAAACTCCCCTCCCCCTCCCCTCCCCACCTACCCACCACCATCACCAAAGGCTATGCAAGCCTCCAGCAACTTATATTACATTAAATAATGAGAATGTTGGGTCTAGTGAGCTACCCAATGTACAGGCTTGCTTGGCGCTGCAGTCTTTCAAACACACACACCATGCATACTGTATGTACCTACTTCTTGCTGCTAATTGCACTCACAGTAAAAGCGCTTTTTTCCACCATTACACAGTGTGTTCAGTCAGAGGCAGCCCAATGCAATATTTCCCAATTTAGTCTTAATCATGTCATGCCAGTAACTCAACACCATCCATCGCATAACCCCTACCCGCCTCCCCTTCCCTCCGCCTCCCCTAAACTCCTCTGACACGTGCTCGCCAATTAGCTCGCTGGGTTTGTGTCCAAATCCGATCATCTCTGACATCCATTACCACTGCCTAGCAACACACTGCAAGAGTCAGGGGAAAGTAGGGCCTGGGAAAAAAAATGGCCTCTAAATTGCTCATCACAAAAGACTCGCATAAAGACTTAACTGGCCTCATGCTCAGCATGGCTGAAGTTATCATGCTCATCTCTTCCCTCCTTCCTTTTTGCTATTTTCTAGTTAGTTTCCCTTGTCATTGTTCTCTCTGTTCTCTCTCTTTTTTTCTCTCTGCCCGTCTCTCTTCTTCATTAGTCATCTCATCCCACATTTCAGTCAGGTTGACAAGGGGTTCTTCTACAAAAATGTATAAGACTGTGCTTTGTTCCCATTCATGAGCAAATAGATGATGTTAGAGTGTGCATGTGTGTGCGCGTGTAAGTGTGTGTATGTGTGATGCTCTGTGTGAGAGAAAAGACTAAAAATAAAGATAAGCGTAATTCATGTTAATTGAATGGATTGTGGTGTTGCTTACAAATGCTAACTTGTAACTTAGTGCTCTGTCTCTCCCTCAGATGAGTAGTGTGAAGCGTCTGAAGCCGCGGCTGAACTCCATCCTCTTTAAGCTGCAATTTGATGAGCAGGTGTGCAACTTGCGGCCGGACATCTTGGCCGTGAACACCGCCTGTGATGAGGTGCGCAAGAGCAAAAGCTTCAGCCGGCTGCTGGAGCTGGTACTACTGCTGGGCAACTACATGAATGCTGGCTCCCGCAATGCCCAGTCCTACGGCTATGACCTCAGCTCCCTCTGCAAGGTGGGTGGGTGGGTGAGTGAGTGATTGACTGACTGAGTGACTGAGTCTGATGATAAGTTTGTTGGTTTTCCAACCTTGCACTATAAGTAAGTGTAGTGCCTGACTTTATTTTCTATTTATTTCTTATTCTCGTTGTTTGTCTTTTTTGTTGTTGATGATCAGAAGTCGTATCAGTTTCAACTCTGCAGTTATTGGTTTTCCACCACAAGCATTCCTTGTATCAGGATGCTGTTACCCAAGATGGCAAGCGATAGGGCATGGCCTCCTAGCAAAAGGATCATAGATAGACACAGACACACACACACACACACACAAGTGCAGAGTCATATTGGTGTATACGCACACATACATTCACATGAACTTGCACGCAAGCACACACACATACACCCTACTGATGTTACTATGCTTTTATGTCACCTTGAGCTTATCAGCCAGGTCCATCTAAAGTGCCTCTCCCTGTTTGACGTCTCTCTGTTCCTGCTCTTCCTCCTGCTTCTCATCATCCTCCCTTTTTTCCTGCCCAATGTTTGAAAGGCCTTCATTTGATTTAACACTATCAGGCGCCAGTGCTGTGCCTATCTGCTGGCATCTATCAAAGCTGCAGAGACCAAAACACACTTTAGTTCTCCTTCATCTGGGGCCACCAGATAAGCCTCACTAATGCTGTAATGCAAACGTAGCTGTGTGTGTCTGTGTGACAGAGAAAGAGCGTACAGTACAGACTGTATCCGATGTCATTTTATGATTGTTGTATATTGTTTGGTGTGATGAAGCCATCATTCCCAAACCTCAGAGCATTCCCTCTGATGTTTTACCAAGAAGTAAGGAGAGCAGTCGTTTATACCTTTTATCCAGACATTTTTCACGTACACAAATGCATGCACTCACACACACTCACACACACACACACACACACTTAAAGGTGCGTCATGCAGTAATTTTAGGTGAATTTACCAGTTTCAGTCACTTTCATGGTTAAATGACTCATTACGGTGTGAGTAAAGATGCTCTCGGCTCCCCCTGAGATCTCTTAGTGATTTTTTTATCTTTTAGTCTTGGGATGGTTTTCCATTAATAATTCTGTGGCATGTCAGCAAATTATTATTTATTTGGTTCAAGCTGCCCCTAAAAATGAGCAAATGCAGATACACACAGACACATTGCTATGTGTACATGGCGCTAAGCTTACAGAAACACACAAGCACACATGCTTGCTTTCAGTGTCATTCTGTTTTGACACTCTGTGTGTGTGTGTAGTTGCTTGCCGGTTGCAGTCTTGGCCCTGAGAGTATTTCTCTGATCTTAAGCACATTATGACACCTCTCTTACCTGTCTTGCACTCACACCACAATATGTCTTTTCTGTCTTTCTGTGTCCAACCATCCTTCTGTTTGTGTGGTGTGTGTTTGGGTTTGCGCGTGTATGTGTTTCTGTATGTTCATCCTGAGATTCAGCGCTAGTATTTGTCATTCTGTTGTTGCATCAACAGACAGACAACAGGAGATGGTGCTCTTTTTGTCTCCGTAGAGCCATTCACTTCTTTTGCTGTGATCATGCTTTAATTTTTTTCCTTCACACTGTTTATCTCTCTTCTTCTCTGAGTCTAGTCGATTGGATCTGTCTGGGTTAAATCTGTATATTTTCCACATTCAGTGGATCTCATTCAATTTCCTCTTTTCTTTCTCCATTTTCTGTTGAAATTGGAACATTGTCCATTTTCTTACCAGGAGACGTTTCACCCCCCTTTCTCCAGCCTGTGTCTCCCCCACTGTGTGGCATAATGTGTGGCCTTATCTCCTCTAATCACACACTCCTCCATCTTGATTCCCTCCTCCCATCTCTCCCCACTTGTAGCCACACAAAGGCATGATACCTGAACAGTGGGATGCTAATCATGACCTACTAAGACGACATGTCAAAGCTTCGATCATGCTGCCTTTCCAGAGGCAGCTATCAAAATTGTCACCAAGCACAGAATGGAGGCGATGTCTTTCTTGGCAATCGCATCATGTTTAGACTTTTTATCAGTCTTTTGCCACTATTTACGTTTTATAGTATTCACATATTTGTATATTCTCTCTTTCTCTCGCTCTCTCTAGCTATCTGTGTGTGTGTGTTGACAAAATAATTTTGTCTTGTGTATAATTTACTGACATTTTCCACCCCCCACACACGCACGCACACTACACACACGCACACAGAATGCACTTGCAAAGTGGCTATTTAACAGGTGTGCCTATGTGTGAATGTATGCGCATACGATTACATGTTTACGTTGGACAAGGAAGGAAATTATGCTCTTGCTGTAGTTTGTTGCCTTGAAGGTCTCTTATCAGCATTTTTTTTTCTTTTTTTTCTTTTTTTTGGCGGGGCGGGGCGGGGCGGGGTGGATGGACAGTGGTGAACCGTTTTTATTCAACTTGATGGTATAGTGTTTTTATGTATTTTGGATCAGATCTAAATCACGAATCATGAAACCACTAATGTAGTTTTACTTTCTCTGGTTGTTGGATGTTTTTCCTTGACGCATGTCTAGTTTAGTATCATGTCATATTTACTCTCTGTATGTCTTTCTTACTCAGTTAAAGGACACCAAATCTGCAGACCAGAAGTCCACATTACTTCACTTTCTGGCTGACGTGTGTGAGGAGAAATATCCTGAGGTACTACGTTTTGTGGACGACCTGCAGCATGTGGACAGAGCAAGCAGAGGTAACAGACACATCACCACACTCTGATTTAATACACTTTGGCCTCGATTCTCACCTTTCATCCTTATAAGCCCTTCATCTTTACACTGACCTAATCGCCAACACAACAAAATGTCTCTTGCTTTGTTTCTCTCTTACTTTGTCTGATAGGCAGCTCTCAAACTTTGGTAAGCACTCAGTCCTGAATCTAATCACCACCCCTCGTCTCAGAGGCAAGGAAAGCATTTATTTATATAGCGCAGCAGTTGTCAAATTGTGGTACGAGTGGGTGGGTGGGCGGGGGGGAGGGCAATTTTAGGGGGTACGCGAAATAAATCTGTAAATGGGTTTCTCAGCTCTCACAGCATAAAGATAACATGGAAAATGATCCAGGAGGACAGTAGTCTACAGACTATCCCCAATACAGCTCACTACATTTTTGTGTACCATATAATATGTGGTCACATTTTGTGTGGCATTTCATTTATTTATGCAGAAATATTAATTATTATAGCAAACGGTCCGTGATGCAAGGGGTGCTCAGTAGGAATCAGGTATGCAAAGTTTAGGAGCCACAGATACAGCGCATTTCATACACAAAGAAAGAAATGTTAAATACATAGACTGAAGCCATGATAACATAGAGACTATTAATAGATAGGAATAAAAGGCAGACAAAGTTAAGAGGAGGAAGTAAATAGGTAAACAAAAAAAGGCTAAAAAGATTAACATTACATTTGAAACGCCGTTCTTTGTGACTGGTAGGTCTAGGCTTTTTGGTTGCAGCTGAGATGTTATGTTCGGTCTTTTTATTTATTTATTTATTTCATTTTTGCCAGTGAAAGGATGCCAACTCATCACATTTTTCTGCAGAAATTAGCACAGGTGGTAATTGATAAGGGGGATTTGTTAATCTTTCGATATTGGCAAATACATTGCTGGCATTGTTTTTATTCTTGTTCATAATATTAGAAAAGTAGGACTGCCTTGCTTTACAAATTTCTGAATTGTATAGACATAGCATATCTTTGTGAATTTGGTCGTCAATGTGGAGTTTGGATTCTAGACAACTGGTTGATAACAGTTCAAAAAATTAATCAAGCCTGTACTATAATATAACTGGTGCTTGAATATAGACAGTAAATTTACCTGCAATATCCTGATGTTGCTGGCTAAGTCTTGTATTTGCTAACATTAAGCGTTAGCGCCATTTAGCTTGCTAACAGGCAAATTGGGTATATCAGTGTACACAGCCAACTGGCTGACCTTACTTGTTGAAAATAAGATCGTATGGACATGTTAGAGTGTTAAAGTTGTCATATGGGTAAATTCAGTTGTGACCTAATAGAATACATGGATGCCGTTTTGAGGGTTAGCCTGCTACAAGCCATCAAATGGCTTGTAGGCAACAGTTTTAATCTGGGTATAAGTACTGATGCTTCCATTGGTCAACTGAAAAATGTGCAAAATCTACACATTAATGTATCGTTTACGTTTTTCTGGCAGAAGGACAAACCTTACATAAATGGTATCTTGTGGGTTTTATCCTTGTTGGCTGATACATGGCAATTTTTAAAGCTATAACTCTGCTTAAGGAAGCCCAGTTGCATTTGATACAACATAATTAATCCATTTGGTTTACTCCGATAATGAGTGTGTGTGCCCCTAGCCACTGTGCGTGGCGTTGCCATAAGGGATAGTGCCTTGCCTGTGTTGGGGTGTTGGCCTAGCTAGCAGGTGTCCTCACAGGGATCTGTGCTCTGCATAACTACCAACACCTGTGTTTCCACAGGTCTGTGAACCGCAAATATGCACTGTCTCAGCCAGTATATAAATGCGCTGGCGGGCCTTTTTGCAAATACATTGTTATGACATGGACTCAAATTGAAGGCATTAACTTAGCATTTAAAGTGGTTATATGCCTATTTTACCTGTAGAGTAGCAACTATTGTTATATGATTATAGCGAAGTTAATGTGATCTGGCACTCTCAGGATGAGGCATGGGTGTCTTTGGGTATGTGGGGTTGGGGTGAGCCTCTGTCAGTGTGAGCCTCATATACTGATTGAGGCATAGGAATTGACAGGTGTCCTGTATGATCACATTGCCTTGGGCAACCCCCCAGTGCTGAAACAACAGAGTGGCCAAACTGTCTGGGTCCATTCCAGCACACCAGAATGACACAGAAGGATGGGGTGGAGGATTTCTAAAGCAATTAACTAGGGAAGGGGACATGAGGCCAAGAAAGTAATGAATAGACAACATTCAGTTGGATTTCAAAACAAAATGACAATAAACTGTGGGTGTCGCTGTTGGCATGTTGTAGGGATGCAGTGGTACAGTGTGCTCACAGTTCAGTACGCATCACCGTTTTGTGGGCATAGTAACGATACGGTTTTGGTATTTCTGGTGAGATCAGCAGTATCATGTAGTGAAGACACTGCCACTACATTTTTTAATGTCATTCGGCAAGTTCTGAAACGATATATAAAAGCAATATCTCATTTTGTATGTGCTGACATGTACTTATTGGATAATAGAAAAAGTTCTCAGTTTTAAGGAGCTAAGTAACTTGTGTGCATTAAAAATCAAGAACATCAAATATGCGGTTCTCTTTTTAAAACTTTTTAAAAATGCACATAGTCATGTTTCTGTATGTGTTTTCTGTAATACTGGCAAATATGTTGTGACAGAAAATGTTTTTTTTCTTTTTCATTTCATTTCATGGTAACAGAGATACAAAGGTTCCTGTTATTAAAACAAATCAAATCAAATTTTATAATCTTTTTCCCTAAATCATCATTTATTCATTAATAATAGTATTAATTAACGTAAGGAAACACAAAAACAACAAAAAAAGTTCAATTTTAGGTTCCAGACATACCAGATAGTCTATAGCTCTATTTGGTTAGCTGTAGGCTAGCATAAATTAGCAATATTCAATTCACTCCACAATTCTGCAAAGCAGGTAGTTTTTTGAAGTATTAAAGAAATGAAAGAATTAGCCTGGGCTAGTTTGCTTTTATTCAGACATGTTAGTGACAGAAGGAATGCGATAAAGACATGGGGTGAGAAAAGGAATGAAACCTGACTATTTTATGATATGGGCACATATCCAAATTAGCATTAGCATTAGTGCTGTAACTATTGATCCAGGGCACGAAGATACACAAAGTTTGATTTTTTACTGAGGATGTTAATATGCGTGTGATCTTCCCCTTTTATCCAAAGCGACACACACACACAGGGAGTGAGAGAGCACCATAGATGGTCGCTGTCATTGTAATATGAATAGTTGTGCTGAGTAGCTACTTGAACATTGACTCTGCTGTTTATGTAATGTTCGGTGCTTTAGAGTGTGTAAGTGCCCTTGTTTGGAGTATGTTTCTTCTCTTAGAAAGGGTGGCCTTTCATTAAGTGTGTGTGTGTGTGTTTAGACAACTAGAGCCAGTTTTGTTTACGGAGTTTGGCTGGAAAACAGTCTCAAAGGGAATATCAACCTCCATTCAAACATCAATCAGAGCGTTTGTGGTCTATACTAAGACCATGTCCAGACTGAGTCAGCGAATGCACTGATTGCGTTGTGAAGGAGGCGTCAGTTTCACGTACCCAGAGCAGTCTTTTGGAAGAACTGTACAGTACAATAGTTCTAGTGCTGTTGTGTCTGTTTTCTAAGGTACTGATGCTGGGCATGTATTTTTTCTGAACATGGATTATGTATTTTCAGATCTTGTGCCTATTTGAAATCTCACAATATCCGTGTAGACCGTGTCCTATTATTTCTCTGGTGTGGGTACTGTAATTCAAAGAATGTACCATTTTGAAAAGGTGATTGTTGCAACACTGGAAAGCCTTTGGTTCTTTTGTAGGCCATTTTAATAATTGCCCATTGATGTTAAGGGTAGGTACTAGTCTTTAATGTGGGGGTATGTGAAAGTACACCAGATTATTTATTTTAATCAAGTATTGGAATTGATTTGGGTAGTGAGAATCATGAAATTTTACTGTTAACGCTTTGGATTACTGCATTTTTCTTGACATTCCTGTCCACTGCATGTATGGGTGTGGTCTTTAAATGCATGCAAGCTGCAGTGTGTATGTGGCATCATCAGCAAGACCAGTACAATGACAGTAACATGAAGGTTTGGGAAGTAAGTGTGTGGTGTGTGTGTGTGTGTGGCGCTATGTGTGTGGGCAGCCAACTCTGGGACAGACTTCATCTCTCTTGGCAGAAATCTCTTGGGTAGCTAGGAGACCTGGCCCATTGACCCAACTACAGCAGACAGAGACATCGTGGGCCTTCCTGGGATTACTCCTGTGTTTTTGTGTGTGTGTGTGTGAGAGAGAGAGAGAGGGAATCATGTCTGGGAACACAGCCACAGGGCCGACACACTCCAAGCTTGTTAGGAGCTGTGTAGAGATTGTGTGTGTGTGTGTGTGTTTTTTTTTTGTTTTTTTTTTTAAACACGGGAGCAATAATTCCTTGTTGTGTGAAATTCAGTCTTTTATGGCCACTAGACCTGGTCAGTGGCTACAGTTCCACTCTGCCATTTGCTCAGGGTCTCACAACCACATGTGTTTGCTCTCTAGCTTACACACATACTTGCATCTCTCTTTTGGTTTCTAACCATGTGCCAGATCTCTATCTCTCTTATACACTCTTGCACCTCCCTCCTTCTCTGTGTGTCATTCCTCATCCCTCCATTCCTGTCTCCATCATTCCATTCCCCTTTGTCTCTGCTCGTTCTTCCTCCCCTCCTGTTCACTTTCCTCAGAGGTATGCTTGATGCCGGAACTTTCCAGAACATCCATCACTGCCATGCACCATGATCACACTTATCAACACATTTATTTATTCACTCTCAACACTGGCTTGCGCCAGCATGCAGGATTTATCTGCCATAAGGCACTAGATATGCGCACACACACTCACATGAGCACTCACCAAACACAAAATCACTCATACACACAGGTACTCAGCAGACAATTGCACACATACACACTCACATTAGGGGATGATTACATATTTATCCACAACAGGCACTAAAGAGGAACAATCAATCTCTCTCTCTCTCTCACTAACTCACATGCGTGCACACACACTCATACTGGCACATGCACATTGCCATCAAGCAAGGTTTGCATATTTATCCACTGAGACACTATACACACACACACACACACACACACACACACACACACACACACACACACACACAGAGTACGGTATGTGTGAAGGCCATTGGGGGGGGTGGATCTGATTCTTGAGGTATGTGCTGTGCCCTGTTCCACATTCCTCTGACCTCCATGAGAGGGTGCTCGAGGCCGGTGTCTGGGGACTTCACCAGCAGCCTCAGCCCCTCATCATAACCACTGCATTAGTGTGTGTGTGTGTGTGTGTGTGTGTGTGTGTGTGTGTGTGTGTGTGTGTGTGTGTGTGTATGGCACATGCATTTGCCTCTACATAGCAGCTGACATATCAATCTCCTCCTAACCAAATGGTCTCCTCATGCATGCATAATACAGTCCACTGTCTGTACAGCTGTCTCTCTCTCTCTCTCTCTTTCTCTCTCTCACTCTCTCCATCTCTATCTTCTTTGTACATGACATGCACGCACACACGCGCACTCACGCACACACACATACATACATACACACACACACACACACACACACTCTGATTGAGACTGTTATGCCTTGGGATCATGTGCCAGCTCGGTTGTCGCTCAGTTTCGACATAGGCACTGGATACCTACGGATATTCAGATTTCGTATTAATGCCCATCCCGAAAAATTATCGAAAACCAAATAGCCACATAACCGGGATACTTTTGTTCATGTAAACGCGGGCATAGTTATTCATTACTGGAAGAAAATTTGCTACCCATTTGGTGGCCTTTCAAAACTCTCGGCAGATATTTGTATGTCTTTCTTGAGTGATTAATGTTCATGTTCTGACTTTAGAATTTCTTTGCATTTGCATCAAACTAGATATCCCGAAATATTTAGAAATGTGCATGCTTAATTGTGACTATGTAGGCTGCATTTATCTTTCCCTCGACTGTTTACCAGACTCTCACTATGTAAATTCACAAAGTACCTGTGGTACTCATCCCTACACTTCATTTTAAGTCTGCACCTGACCTCCCTCCAGTTTAAGGGGTGGTTTGAAGGGTTGAAAAACACTTGCCCTTGCTCTAAAAAGTATCGGGACACCCCCACTCTTACACAAGAACATGCAAAACCAAGTGCTAGCACCAAAAAACAGTGGTTCAAATGGGACAAGGCCGAAGACTGGGAAGGAAACAGGGGATGGACAGGCATTCAGGCTCCATTTATTGAGAGTATTTAGCTTTTCAGCTAAAATGTAGCAAGGCTCTCTGTCATCTCTCTGATTGGGACTTTGTCTTTACTAACTTTCTAATCATCTTTTCCTTGCTATCCTCATCACTGTTTCTCTTCTTCCCTTTCTACTTCTCTCTCTTTCTCACACACACACTCCCACTCCCACTCGCGCGCGCGCACACACACACACACACACAGGCACGCACATACACACATATGCACTCCTCTGTTCAGACTGTCTTTTTGCTATGTGGTGAAATTGCTTTGGCCACACAGCTGGTGTAAATGATGCAGATGTTCCTTGACAAGTTTCTTGTATTACAATGTAATTGTCAGTCTGTTTTGATTAGGAAGGGCTTGCCAGCTGTGGACACAGCTAGCATTTGTGTTGTTTTATTTGTTAGAATCCATGTCATTGTTGCCTTTTTCAAAACATCCCAATTTTTATTCCCTTAAGCAAATTTGAGGAGCTTGAAGGAATTATGTTAAGATTTGTTTGGGTAGGGAAACATCTAAGGATCAGGAAAAAAAAACAAGGGGGCATGGCCTTGCCAAATCATTTACACTACTTCTCTGTAAGTAATCAGCTCTCAAAAAAATGTAACCTCAAATCCTCTGACTATTTCTGTTATCATCTGTTAAGGCACTTTGTTCAACAGCTCCAATCTCTTCTTATTTTGCCTCCCCAAATACTAGTGGACAGATCATTGGTCTCAGAAATACCTGATAGAGGTGCTGTCTTTTTCATTTACAACTTTATAGATAACATAAATCCACAGACAGTTACCAGTATAGGATCATACTGGGAGGAAGACAGGTCTTACTTTTTCAGAAGATAAATGAGATCAAATAATTAGACAGGTGCATGAATCTTCACCTTGCTGTAGACATGGCCTCCTAAAAGTGTTCACAGGTTGCACTTCTCCAGGGTGAAATTGACAAAGATGTTCCTTTCTTAGGACCCATTGTGTGAAAAACGCCAGGTTGCTCCCAGCTAACAATTCTTATTAGCAATCGTTCTAGAAGGCTGTGTCCTCATCACTTAGGGAAGTGTTGGGCAATGGAAGATCAGACTCTCCCTTAGGGGAAACATAGCTGAGTTCTACTCCACATGGGGGTCTTTCATGGATCACTTTGACAGAGTGTTTGCTGAAGATTGGCAGGAGTAATTGACATTGAAGGTCCTCTTCTCTCTTCTCTTCTCTTGCTCTCTTTCTTCTCCTCTTCTCTTCCATGATTTTATTTACCTATATCCTTAACTTATTTTTTTCGTCAAATTGTAGGTCTTTTGAATGTTTTGAATGTAAACCTACTCAATATGACGATGCATGGGATTGTTGGTGGGTAGGGGTGAGAGACCTTTATGTATAACACTACTCTGTATGTAATGAAAACTCAAAATAAAATAAAAAAAACTTAGTAGGTAGCTCGTGCCAGTATGGAGTGTATGTCTACAGTGTAAGGGCATCTTTGTGTTAGGAAGTTTGTTTGTTTATTTACTCATGTGTGTTTTTGTGTGTCTCTTTTTGAGTAGTGTGAAAAAGGTGGCTAGAGATTTAACGTGGTCAGTCTAAAACTGCAATCTGTTTGTAGCCTGGTTACACACACACACAGAGAGAGTGGGAGGGAGACAGAGACAGAGAAACCACCATGTCTGCAACCTGTAAAATGCTAGCAATCAACAAACTCTGTCTGACGCACATGCACAAACATACACACACACACACACCCTGCACACTTCACACCACATCCAACCACCAAGCAAGAGGGCAAACTTTTCTCTTTTTTGTACTTCACCCAGAGCTCTGCTTGTTTGGTTTTCTTCCTACTTCACAGCACAAACCACCCCCACCCAACACCTCACTCACTCACCACACAAACAAACACACACACACACTTCTGAAAGCATCTGTCCATACAGTCCAACAGCACTCTCTCACTGACAGCTTGTGTCAGCTTGGGCAGAATGCTCACACTGAGTCGTTAGATACTGTATTGTTAGAGCATATGTCTGGAGACCCTGCGTTAGAATTTTGTTGGTGTTGATGCAGCTCCTGGTAGCCTCTGCCTTGCATGAAGGTTTTGATGCATGATGTTTTATATTGTAATTCTCAAACGTCTCAGACACTCACCAATTGCTGCTGTTGTTGTTGTTGTTATTATTATTATTATTATTATTATTTATTATTATTATTGTAGTTGTAGTAGTAATATGATTGATTAGTTTTTTTAATTCATGCATTCATGTAAAAATTGCATTGTGTGTGTGTTTGTGTATGGCAGTTTCAGCAGAGAACCTAGAGAAGAGTCTGTGTCAGATGGAGCGGCAGCTGCAACAGCTGGACAGAGACCTGCAGACCTTCAGCTCCCCTCAAGACCAGCAGGACCTGTTTACCACCAAAATGACCATATCCTTCACACTCATACACACACACACACACACACACACACACACACCTTTCTCACACAGTATGCACAGTACACTTCACTATCGGTTATTGAATCATTATGTCTGACGCACCTACTTTTAGGTGGGGCGTGGGTGGGTGAGGGAGAAAGCTGTTGGTGTGGACTGCTGCATGTCAGTGGCTTTGACACCTCTTTTAATTATTCACTCAAAGGATCTTACTCTGACAGGTCAGGCCAGAGACAGGTGTCTGTTTAATAATGAAGTAGCCAGACCCTCTCTCTCTCTCTCTCTCTCTCTCTCTCTCTCTCTCTCTCTCTCTCTCTCTCTCTCTCCCTCTCCTTCTCCCTCTCTCTCTCTCTCTCTGATGTGTCCTGCTGTCCATCCTGCCTCCTACCTCCTATGATTAAGCCAGAAAGGTGATTTCCATCACATCTGAACCTATATTCTACTGTTAGAGGTCTTTGAAAATTGCCAGTGCCCCCAAAATTTAAAAAATCAGTGCTTCTATGGCGGTGATATCACTGTAGTGCTGAGACTTCCCAGGCAGCTATAAATTGAAGTTAATCGAGCAGATTTTTAACCTCAAAGATGGCATTTTCTGCCACCAGAGATGCCACAGTATTTCTGACAGAAGATTTCAACTAGTATCAATTTGAATTTGATGGCCATTCAGCCAAAGAGGCTGTACTTCTCTTCGTAATCCCTGTTCAAGACAGGTAGGAGCGTTATGAAGATAACACCATGCCTGTTTAACTCCAAGGTGCCAAAAAAACTCTGTGCATCAAGTGTTTGTGAAGCCAGTCACCCAGCTGCTGGGGTAGTCTCACCTCTACTGTGTTTGCTCATTTTTTGGAGCACTGGCACTAGCAAGAGAATATAGGTTCAGACTCGCATGAGTTCCCATTTAAGCCTTGCCTGAATACACAAGCACACAAAGAGGACACAGGGCACTGTTGTATCCATGCTGGCCTGGGCCTCATTAAACCTGATTTTGTTTGGAAATCAGAATCACTGTGATGAGAATCTAAATTATGGTAGTGGCAGGTATGTCAGACACTAGTAGCCTGCTATTGACAGACAGTTGGGTTGGGTGTTGATTGGGTTTTATTTGATATTGATGCTAAATGTATACTTTTAAAATGGTGACGTGACTAAAGGGTACTAAAATTGATACCCGAGGGGAAAAAAAGGCCAAACCAGTGGTTATTATTCATTTTAATAATATTTTTATTATTTTTAATAATAGCAATAATTGCGTTGAACTATATATTCACTTTGTTATAAATGCCTACAACTTTTTTCAGTAACGGTGATATCTGGAATAGCATTTGTACAAAATGGCTTGCCATAGTCTATCTTGTGTTAAAATGGCTTGCCATAGAGGCGCAGATTGCTAGTTGTAGGAGACGGACGAACACAAACAACGGCACACAGACACTTTCCTCTTTCAAAGCTGTCACTATGCCCCCATCATGCTTCATCATTAAATTGGACATGTTCTTCCTATTCACATTTGAGTTCACATTCACACTGAGTTTTTAAACATGTTACACCCAGTGTTTAAATGTTTACAGACTGTTCAGCTGTAGGCATTTCTGTTTGCTATGGCTACCTTATGTCAGGGCAGGTGAACTAGCGATAACATAGGCTATGTAATGCGCCTGTAAAGAAGTCTCTGGCAACTCAGCAATATCACTGTGTAAAGGTATGTGTTTATTGGTGATTAAAAAATTAAATCCTCAAAATGAAAGAAAGCTTTCACATCACAACTCTACCCGTCTGCAACATATTTAGCAAGATAGGGTAGACAGTGGTAGACTCGTACTTAAAAACCTGTATGCTTTGCATAGCTCAGCCCATTTCGCTAAACAAGAGCAATGAGAAACTGCTTTACTTTACTTGGCAACTTGGCATGGGGACACATGTTACATATGGTGCATCCCTCTGCTTTATATTTAGTTTTAGCTATGGAAAGTGTTGACTCTGTTGTAATCAATTACAATTAATTTGTTAAAAAAGCCCAATAGCATCTCTTCCACCTCAAGCGACTAAGGAAGTTTGGTATATAATCCAAGATCCTGAGGGCCTTTTACAGAGGCATTACAGAGAGCTTTCTGACTGGAGGCATCGATGTGTGGTTTGGATGCTGCTCCGCAACCAAACGAAAAGCACTGCAGAGAGTTGTGCGTACAGCACAAGGCATCTGTGGATGTGATCTGTCATCCATCCAGGACTTCTATAACAGCCGATGCATCAGAAAGGCCAAAAGAATCAGTATGGACCCCAGCCATCCTATTCATGGGCTATTTCAGCTGCTGCCATCTGGCAAGCAATATCAAAGTCTTAATACTTAGACCACCAGACTCCGGAAAAAAATTTTCCACCAAGCTTTAAGACTTGAACATGGAAACAAAACAGCCTAAGCCTGTGCCTGTCAGTTTTTGCACTTATTTATTTATTGAGGAGGCAAAAATATTACTCTTTTATATTACTACTAATGTAATGAGATGTAGTAAAAACAATCTTGAATCAGAGCAGAGATGGTGCAACTTGCAGAAACGCAACCTGCAGTGATGCTTTTGATGTGTGTCAGAATACCTGAGCGCATTAAAAACAGCTGGGGATTTAATTGGCACTGAAATTCACGTTATCATTTGGTCTTGTTACTACCGTTAATGTTGGCGCTGTTTCTATAGTAATACCGCATTTCAGTACCCAACCTTCACCTTCCCACTGAAGGGCAGCCATCAGGAGGATTAGATTGTGGGACTAGCCTGCTGCACTTTTGTGTGTGTGTGTGTGTGTGTCTTTGCCACACACAGAAAGAGAGAGTTTTCTTTCTTTCATTTCCTCCTCTCCATCTACTCAGCCCACTTTAGTAGTTGGAATCCTGAAAGGATATTCTCATCTAGATATGCTTGGAATTACCTTGTTACAGTTTTTTCCCCTTTTAAAGAGTGGGAGCGATTGGATCACCTAGAGCAGTAGTCTGCGCGAGCATACACACACGCACACGCAGAACCCTCTCAATCTGTGCCTCAAATGCTGGCTGGGGAGATTGATAGAATGCTTTAACTTGCAGTGTGCTGGATAGAGATGAGCACAGGAGTGAAGTGGAGGTCAAAATAGGGGTGTGGGGGGTGGGATGGTGTAGAAGAAAGGGGGATGGACAGATTGGACAGAGAGATATTCATCTGCCACTCTCTCAACTGCGCCTCCATTTGCAGCCTGGTTGCGCTTCACAGGGCCCCAGCGGGCCACTGTGTAAGCGCAGCACCTATCACACACACACACATAGACTTGCACACTGTACACACACCCTGAAAAATCATTTTGACAGCAGCACCTGTCACCCACATACTCACAAACATAATATATACACGGAACTGAAACCTTAAAAAAAAAAAACGCTAGTGCTACATGTTTTATAGATTATATAGCCTATATTTGCACGCTGTTAAGTTGAACATCTAATGTAAGCTCTCCATTGGTTTTCACATCAAATTCTGTAAGATTTCAAATAGACCCAAGTGGCCAATAGAGAGCAGCAGGCACAGTGTGTTTTTCCCCTGTCTGCCACTACCCACTGCACTGGACCCCACACAGCATTGGAGAAAAATGGAATCGACATGCCAGGATTTCTCTTCCGTACCTCATCAGGTCAATTCTTAAGATTGGAGTTATTTCAATAACTTTTGTATGTTTTAGATCACCTGGTTTTTTTTTGTTTTTTTTTATATTTGAGTGAGTGTGACTTTAAGGCAAGCCTGCAATTTTTTTACCTTCAGAACTCCACCTACAGTTGTGATTTAAAAAAAAAAAAAAAGAAAGAAAGAAATTAAAAATAGCAGCAATGTCCATCCATCTCTTTAAAGACGCATAAGAAAGACAGCCAATGCCCAGGTGTAAGTCTGTGTGTATTGGTGTGTGGTGGGTGTGTGTTAATCTCTGTGTAAAGCTCATCAGGTGTGTCTTTACACACTGCAGGCCAAAGGTGTCACCTCTGGTCTCACCTCTATCAGTCACTTTGATTGCCTTTTTTTAGGGCCTGTGTGCACACACACACACACACACACATATACACACACACACACACATACACACACAGCTGCTGCTGCAGCTACTCCCCTCTTTAGTATAAGTGGACAGTCTGTGTCCTGTGACTGCTTAGAGCCATGTCTCTCTTTGAGTATTGATTCTGAGCTTTTATTCTCTTCAAACACAACCAGCATCAGCCACTCTCTCTGTGTGTTTGTGTGTGTGTGTGTTAGAGAGAGTGAGAGAGATAGGGAGAAGCTCCTGCTCAACTGGCTCAGTCTCAAGTTGTGCTTGACTGCTTTCTCTTCGTCTATCTGACATCTCAGCATGCTGTGTGCATTTGTGTGGTCTTGCACTCTCTCTGCCCTCACAAGCATGCGCACGCACACACACACACACACACACTTACACCTCTTTCCAAATCTAAAATTCTGTCAGTAGTAACAATTACTTGCTTCAAATAAGTTTCATTTTGCCTCCTCAATTTCTTTCTGAACATTGTTGAGAGCGTGTGCGTGTGTGCGCACGTCCGTGGTTATGAGTATGCTGTTGTGTGTTTTAAAAGTGCATGTCTGTCTGTATCCATCTGTGTTGCTTTAGGGCACCTCAGCCATAGATGTGGACATTTGAGACCAAGGCCAATCCCTTAAACAGTAGCAAAAGCTGCAAAAGCTTTGGTAGTTTTTTTTTTTTTTTAATGGTAAAAAAATAAATTAGCAAGCACCACTTTCTCTTTTTTATGATATTGGTGCATCTCTAATGAGAGAATTTTTTTTTTTTTTTTTTTTTTTCTGTGTTGCAGACATTTCAGAGTCAAACCAATAACCTGCCTCTTTCCTTCCTCCACTTCCCCCCTCCTCTCCCGCCCAAAGGCTCATCGATCTCCTCCTCTCTCCTTTCTTCTGGATGGTCACCTATTCACCTGCTATTGTGTGCAGGAAACTTTGATCTTCTTCAAAGATATCCCACACTTCTTTTTTTCTCACCCCTTTCTCCTGGCCCATGCCCTCCTTCTGCACCTTTTCCTTTTCAGTTTACATCCCTTTTCTGTTCTTTTTTCTCGTCGCTCCACTGACTGGTTTGTCTCTGTTTCTCCTAAGCCTCTTTCTCTCTTTCACTCTCTCTCCCCCTTTCTCCTTCACTCTTTCTGTCTGCTCTCAGTAATAGGGGTCCAATAATTCCTCCAGCTGCTAAATGTACCGTTTTAAAGGTACAATTGCTAGTCAGGCTTTGGTATGTGTTTGAGAGAGAGCGAGAGAGAGAGTGTGTGTAAAATATGAAGTCAGGTCACTCTCTCAAGTACCCCATTATAGCACATAGAGCATAATTATGAGTATGCTAAAGCCTGTATATATATTTGCATATTGATGGTGCTGTGTGACCACATGCAAACTGTGTCTCACTGGATGTGGAAGCTGTACCGTCTAGCACATAAACAGAGTTGGTTTTCAGTTTTTAATTGGATGTAGCACACTAAGCAAGGCAGTGGATTTTTGTGTGTGTGTGTGTGTTAGTGTATGTGTGTGTGTGTTAGTGTATGTGTGTGCAAGAGAGAGCAGAAAAAGGCAAGATGATGATCTGCAATTACTGACTGCTGGTGGGATAGCACCCCCACACAAACACACACGTTTCTGTGCCCAGTCTGTGGGTGGCATCGTCATACACACACACACACACACACAGACTGAGTGAGACGCCTTCTGCACTCTTCTCTGTGCAGAAGCACAACAGGCACAAAATATGGAGGATATTTTCACTGCCATGGTGGTGACACGTTGATTTGCCACAAATACACACATGCATATGCATATACATATGTGCCCCCAAGCACAGATATGCCCATCCTCACATCCACTCAAGCTGACAAATCCCTCAAATAAGCCTCCTCTGAAATGTTATGTGTATGCATAAATATACTGAAATGCTATCTTAAATTCACAAGCATTTTTAACAGCTCACCAAGTGTTAGTGCACCATTTTATGCATCTCACTATTCTTCTCACCCACACACACACACACACACAACACACAAACACAGGTGTTGTTCCAGCAATCATGTATGCTCATCCTTGACTGTGGACCCCGCACAGCTTCTCCCAGCAGGCACGGGAGCAGTATCAGAAGCTTGTCACTATGCACACCAACATGGCCGCTCTCTACCAGAACATGCTGGAGTACTTTGCCATTGACCCCAAGAAGACATCTATTGAGGAGCTGTTCACTGACATCAGCAACTTCAGGGCCATGTTTGTGGTGAGTCGTCCTGTCCTCATGGTCTGCCTTAACCATGTTCAACCAGGTGCTGAAAGTCTAGGAAAGTCTCTGTTGAAAGGTTGTTAATGATTAAGTTAAATAGCACTGCTGCCTTACATAATGGTGGATCAGATCAGGAACCATAACTGTAAAGATAATAGCGTTCACACTACCTAGAAAAATATCTCTCCTCAAGTTGATGAATGTGATCTGAATGTGGTGTGTGTGTGTGTGTGTGTTTTTTGGTTGTTGTTGTCATTGTTGTTTTTCATGGTTCTCAAAATGGTTTTGATAGTTTTCCTAATGATTCTGTTTCACGTATCAGTATCAGGTGGAGATCCAGTCATTCATAGCAACTAGTTATTGTTGTGCGAACAGCCCTTTACTCTACCACCATGTTTACTCTTGTACCACCATGTTCCCCATATCCAGGAGCCAGGACTGAGCACAATACACCAGAGAGAATAATCCACAACATACTCGGTAGCATTGCTTTTGCTCTGTCAGTATGACACAAACTCTTACAGTGATGTTGAATTCTCAAAAATTGCCATATTCCGTTCACATGCAGAGAGTCAGCTGAGCAGTCACTACTACATACATATATTCAAGAAGCCATGAACTCACTGTAGACAAACATCATGCTCTCAGAAGTGTGTACTACATAGTCGTGTAAGTACACATGTGCACACAGACAGGAAGGCATGTCAGTCAGCGCAATACTGCCCTCCCCCTTTTCATCCCCCACTGTTTAATCATCCCACTCCCCATATTCTTTAGACTAGTACACACACACACATACACATGCACACATGTGAAACAGGACTCACACTAGTTACCCATTTGACTGATGGCTAATAAGTGACTGTAAATGTCACCTCTAATTAAACCTTTACAGATCTGACATTCTTGCACCTTCAGGACACATTTCACTCCCCATGTTCTTTATCACAAACACACACACACACACACACACGCCATGAGCAAATCATATGCACACTGTCTCTTAACTAATCCCAGCGTGCATGCACACTCAAGGCAGACGCATAGAAAGTGTGACACACAGACAGACGGGCAGAGAGGCAGCATGTCTACAAATCCCCTTGAGGGCTTGGCCCTCTCTCTTGGCCCTCTCTCTCTCAAAAGGGCCACTTTTTTTGCTCGTGCTGATCCTCTCTCTCTCTCTCTCTCTCTCTCTCTCTCTCTCTCTCTCTCTCTCTCTCTCTCTCTCTCTCTCTCTCTCTCTCGCACACAATCTTTGTTTTACAATATGAAGCAACATGGGGGCATCACACGCACATTGTACACATTGTATCTGTACACAGTGTGTAACTCACTCTCCCTCTGTCAGACACACAGACATGTAGACTGTGTGTATGTGTGTCTGTGTCCCACACCCGTCCTGCTGGTTGTGAGTGGGCTGTGCGGCCGTGTAAGATGCTGTGTTTAATCAGTTGTATTAGTGGTGTGCTAGGCTGGGGCGCCAGATAATGTGAGCTCATTAGCACAGAAGAAGCCCATCCAGCGCATGAGTGGCAACTCCGCACCAAAATGGATTTCACGCTCGTCTGCCTCGGGTCTCTCTCTCCCTCTCTCTCTCTCTCTCTCTCTCTTTCACTCACACACATACACTCCCTCTCTTCTCTTCTTTATCCTTTCTTTCTCTTTGAAAGATGCAGCGTTTTCACACACATGCAGGAGTGTGTAGGCCCCTTCCAAAGTGTCTTAGGGTGTGAGCATGTGCACTCCCAAGTGGTATGTGTGAGGGAGAGAGAGTATGGGTTTGTGCGTGCGTGTGTGTGTCTGTGTCTGTGTCTGCCCCTCATTCCTATTCACCATGCTCATTCTCTGGTGTCTGAGCGACAGGCTGTGCTCTGTCTGTTTTATGAAACGCCATTTGAAATGCAAAGTTATTTTCCACATGAGTGCAGCAGTGATGAGAGCGGTCTCATTGCTTTTATTATTTTAAATCATTTCTGATCGAAATGCTGAAATTTCTGTGAATCAGCCCTCCCTCATATGCATGTTAATGCCCCATTCTGTTTGGTGTGAGGGAGGACAGAGTAGGAGACAAAGGTGGAGTGTGTATATATGCCTAATGAAGGCTGTATAGAGCATGACATGAGTGTGAATAGGCACGGGCGTGTGTGTGTGTGTGTCCGTATCAGACATGTATCTTAAGTCAGCAGAAGGTCATGGACAGCCATTAGAATAACAGGATTCTTTGTAGTATACTATGATTTGTGTCAACTTGTATTCTAGTAGCTGTTGCGTATGTTTTTCTGATGTAACAGTCTTTTTCTTATTGCATGGGATTTTCTGAGTACTGAGAGAGTGTTTTTATTTGCAGTGTCAGGTATGACTGACTGCATGAGTCTGTCTGTAGCTATAGCAATAGCATGTGACATTGCTGTTATGCTTTTGCATGTGTGTGTGAGGGTGTATTTGTTTGTTGCTTTTGTTGTTGTTGTTGTGATCAGTCAGCCAAACACTTTGTAACTATTTTGGAAGATATTAATGTACTACTGCACTATCATGGTTAGAGAGTGAAGCACTTTCTCTGGTGTGTGTGTGTGTGCGTGCATGCTTGTCTGTCTGTCTGTCTGTCTGTGTGTGTGTGTGTGTGTGTGTGTGTGTGTGTGTGTGTGTGTGTGTGTGTACATGTAAGTTTTTGTGTCTATGTATGTATGTATGTATGTGTGTGTGCTTGTCCATGTGCATGTGCACACGTGTGTGTGTGTGTATGTGCGTGCGCATGCTTGCTCCTGTGTGTGTGGTCAGAACTGGGATTGTGAGTGTTCCTTCCAGGCCATTGAGCTTGTGCCTCTTGTGAAGCACCTCCTTTAAATCAATGTCCAAGAGTGGCCTGAGACCAACCTCCCCCTCCTTAGTTACCGTGCATGTGCGTGCACACAGACACACACACACACACACACACACACACACACAGTGCGGCATGGCTTCCTAACAGATTTAATCTCTCTGGGTTGTTGTGGCACTCTGGTCTGGCTGTCACCTCTGGGTGACTCTGTCGTGTCTGGGAGTCGGAGTGAAGAGTGGATTTGGCCACTGCTACTCTCCACTTCCCAGAAGACTAGAACTACTATCTCTCTCTCTCACACACACACACACACACACGCACACATGCACACACACACACACACTTGCATTTCTCACTCATGTCTTCAGTGCCTGACTCCCCATTATCTGATCATCATCTCATCCCGCACACACACACACACATCTTGCACTGTCCATTTGATTCCAGCAGCACTCCCAACTGTGAACAGGGAGCAAAGCAGGCAGACAAAAAGGAGCAAATTAATTAGGATTGTGTGAAGAGTTCCAAATGCCCTGAGAATGGGTGCCGATTGTGTGTGGAGGGGAGGTGAATTAAATTTAAGTGTCGGAATTAAACAAGACTTTAGAGCACCATAATAATAATTTGATTTCACACCTTTCGCTAAGCTATGGGGTGCCAAAGGAATTCAGCTAACTTTTTTTTTTTTTTTTCCCCACAGCGGCAGGGGGAAAATAAATGCCTGTACCAGGCACAAGGAGGCCTGTTTTTTTGTTCCACATAAGGAGAAAGATGCATGTGTCCATAAAGCAGTTTTTGTTTCAGATCAGAATTAGTTGCTAACTTTTAATAGCTAAATAATAACTATAATTGCTTAACTGTGTGATTAACCACACAAAGGAGAACTCAGACACGTTACAGCTTAGGTCTACGTTGTTGTTAGAAGGCTTCTCATGCTTTTATTTTGCACAAAAATTATGACAACCTGCTCAGAAATAAGCAAGCTAGGTCAGTTTTAATAGAGGCAGTCCCAAAATATAGCTAGGCCAGATTTGGGCTATTATTTTGACGCAGAGAATCTACCCTGAACAGTTATCTCTGTTTTGTAGGCACTTACAATATTAGCGAGCTAACTTCTCTGAACAAATTCAGAGAACAGTCAGGTCTGTGTGAAATGAAAGCACACAAAACCTTCTAACAGCTAGATGTAGGTTTAAACCTACTAGAGTTCTCCTTTAATGAAGTTCAGTATGCATACTGAAGGGCTCATACGTTTCATCAGAGGTTTCCCATGTGTAAAATCTTACAGTCTGGCCATGCAAATTTTTTAATGGACAGGATGGTCATAGAGGTTTCCAGTATCTGAAGTCTATGTGCTGATCATAAGTTAAGTAGAAAGCCAGGATTTCTGACACCCCTGAAGCAAGTTCATCATTCATGTTACAGGGAATTTTTCTTTTATCGATCTGTAGGGTTATTACCCTTACCCTATAAGTCCCTTGCACAGAAAAGAGATCGGAACCCTAAAGTTTATGTTAACACTGACACCAACACTGTAGCCAGTGCTGAGTTCTGTGTAACATGCAACAAATCTGCAGGCCTCTTTGATGGGTCTGTGATAGTGCACAGGCATGTCATTAAAGAGATGGAACTTGGGATGGGAGTTGTCATCTCCCTCCGCTCAGTATGATTGGCCTCATGGCACCGGCTAGACTTCATTCACCAGGTTTTAAAGTAACCCACAAGAAATTGTAATTCACCCTAAGGCATCAATTTGCCATGTACTGGGGAGACCTTCTGTGTCTTCAAATTGACTGCCTTGTATGTGAAGGCATAGGTCTTATTCCTGCAAGGAACATTACATATTGCATTTCAAGGTGTTTTGGACAAGCTGTAGTTATCTAAATTAATTTGAAGGAAAACGCACACACATTTCTTTAACATGCACCATTAGCCTAAGCACAATTCTAGGTGCAGATAAAATCTTAAACTCATGAATAAGATTATGAAAGGCAAAGTCATTTTCTCATTATCGTAAAAAATAATATGTGCAGGAATCATATGACTGAATCATACAAATGGGACAACTGTTTTTAACATGCTGTTTGTATGAAGAAAAGTGTAATTCGAAAATGTCCATTTCTGTAAAGTTGAGCAAAAAATTTCTTTCCCCTTCCTCACTCACATCACCCACTCTCTACGGGTGCTTTTCTTTCCCTCTCTTCTTCAGTCCTGCCTGCTGTCCATGCTTTCCTGTCCTACTCACAACCCATAATTCTTTTAGCAGGGAAGCTGAAGGATTATTATTATTGCACCTGGCCTCTCAACCCCGAAACACCAGGCTCTCCTTCTCTAAGAAACACACATAGAAAGGAGAATCACACCACAACCCTCTGTGTACACTTTTGCACAAGCCTTGACACGCACACACACGTGGGCACAGACACACACATACACACACTTAACATATATAGATATGTATATGGACCTACTTGCTCCAGCTGTATGTTGTAGAATTTGCTTCTCTTCTCTCTCTCTCTCTCTCTCCTCTCTCTCTCTCTCTCTCTCTCTGTATTCCTATCAGTGCACAGGACTGGTGAGCCCATAACCCTTCCCTCTTGTTTGTGTTGGTTGGAGTGCTAACATGCATACCAACATATGCGGATTTAAGTAGCTGTTGGTGCCTCAGGTATTGTCTCCTCTTAAGCCCTTACTTTCCAGCAACATCTTTCAGATTCTGCACTCAGCATACTAAATAGTGCCCACTCTGGGTTCAGGATATCCTAGAGCTGACCATGAGACGTCATAAAATGCCATATGCAGCCCTTCAGCTGGCACCATGGGATTGTTTAAACAACCACTAGGCTGTGGTCTGCTCACAGCTCTGTGCTTTCCCTGTCAGGAAATGGCTCATTTTTTCCACTGTGCTTTGGTCAGTGGCCTGGGGGACACCCAGTTTGCTGCACCTCTGAATTTGTAGATTGTTCACTGCGTCATAGTATTCAGTGTGCGTGTGTGTGTGTGCGCGCGCGGACATGCTTGTACGCAATGTATGTGTCTGTTCTGCTCGTCTGTCCATTCAGTGGAGACCCACAGTGCCAAGATTCTGACAGGAATCCAATTGAGTGTGGACAGTCAGCAGGGGAGTGGTCGAACACAGCCAGGCTCATTCACATGGGGTAGGGAGGGGTACGAGTGGCTCCGGCATTCTCAGGCTCCCATGTAGGGATTGTCCACCACAATTTATGGATCTTCCAGCAAGGTGGACTCTGCTGTGGGGGGCAGAAGGAGGAGTAGGGAGGGGACTAAATGTGAAGAGTAGGACTAAAGTATGTAGACTGCGGCGGTGGTAGTGTGTGTGTGTGTGTGTGTGTTTGTGTGCGTAAGTTTGTGTGATGTAAGTGTGTGATGTCTGTCAGGTTTGTGGGTTGGTGGGTGGTGGAGAACCATGGAGTCAGGGGTGATGGAAAGTGTACAAAATGCTGTAAGTCAGGTAGGTGTGTGTGCGTGTGTGTGTGTGTTTGTTTGTTTGTTTGTTTGTTTGTGTGTTTTTTTCCAAAACTATGGGCTTGGTGGTTTTAGTTCCTTGCAGGACCTGTAGAAATGCTACCTATTTTGTTGGAGTCCTAATGGATAGTGTTGGTTCATTGCTTTATCTATTGGCTCATCACACAGCCCCTGTTTCTATGGTGGATGTGCCAAACATGGTGGGAGGCGCTTGTGAATGCACAACTCTCTTGCTTCAGGAGGCTAATGGAGTTTATTGAGCAGATTGACTGGCCATTATCTTTGGTGGAAGCAGCATGGCTGGGAAGAAAGGAGACCCCCCTTTGCCTCAGGGGCCCTAGATCAAACCAGAGGCGACGGTGACCCTGTCCAGATGAGAGAGACGATAGATATTTATCTTTAAGACAAACTGTTGCAGCTATCTGCACCCGCCTTTTCCAGAGTTCCAGACGGTCATCATCAGAGAGAACTGCTAGTGGCCTTTGTGATGTCATTGACGCACTTGTTCACAATGCCAGGTAGTCAATTCAGGGCCATGTTTGATGCCAACCTGTTATGGATTGTGTGCGTATGCGTCTCAGAGATGGCAAGAGAACACAGAGTCATCACAGCATTGCTATTTCCTAGTGTGCTTCTTGTTTCTTTGCCACCTTTTCCCATTTGACATTGCTGAGGTTCTTGAGGCATACAATGGCATCCATCCTCTCAGAGAGAGTAAAAGCAATTACACCTCTGAAACAAACTCCACTGGCTATTGTCATTCCCCGTCCCTCCCATATCTCGCTAAATTGTCCCCTCTGTCAGGAGGCTTTTGATGCACGGCGAGCGGGGCAGAATAAGCCGGGGCCGATTGCCATAATTAAGTTCAGATGTTTGCCGGAAAATCGAGGCTGACTTCTTAATGAGAAAACAGCCACGCTCAGTGGCTGGAGAGTTCTCACGTCCTCATTGTTATGCATTTAGTTTGCTTCCCCTCAGTCCACACACACACACACACGCACATTTGCACGCACATACACACACACAAAAAAAAAACTGGGCAGATCATCTCTCTCATGGGTTATTCACCTAAGTTGCGTTGAGCTCTCTCCTTTTTCCTGACTGGATGCTGTAGATATGAATGTGAAATACAATACGAAATGTTCTGTACATTGCCAACTGATCCATTTAAGGCATTCAGATGAGAGTTTAGGATAAGGCTGAGGTGATAAGGCTGTTAGAGATGGTGGTGCCTGGCAACGTGGTTTAGCATTCTCAATCCAGATTTCAAGGTGTCACTATGATTTTACCTAATTGGTCTGCAAAATGACTTTTTAGTGGTGTCAAAAATACAAACAAGCTCACTGCTCTTGTTGGGTGTATGGTTGTGTTTTTGGTTGTGCAGTCTGTGGAGTAAAATGCTCTTTTTTGTTTGTTGGCAACAAGAAGCAGCACTTCTAAAAGTTAGCCTCCCCAATCTATAGCACCTAATTCCCAGAAAATTATTTGGTCTTTAGAACATGCATTCCGTTTTTATTTCTGAAAAAACACAAAGATGCCTTTTCAAAACAGGTGTTACTCCATTTTTATCCACACAAAATAAAAACCCTCAGAAAGGGTTTTTCATGTAGATGATTATAAATGATCTGTGTTTAGTGTAGTGAGATAATATTAAATGTTTTATGGCATGGTAAATTAGATTTTTTAGACATTAGCCTAATTGTTTCAGTGTCAATATACATTACATCATTGCACAAAAACGTTGAAAACATTGGTATACTGTAGTCAGCTCTGTTTTGACATTTCATTTGTTTCATTCATTCATTTTCCTAGTCTCTCTCTCTCTCTCCCTCTCTTTTTTTCTCTCTTTTTCTCTTGTCTGTCTGTCCAGCTCTCCCAGTTGGAGCTCTCACCTTCCCCCAGGTTCTGCCATAGATCATCTCCCACCATCAACTCCTTAATTCCTTGGCAGTATTAATTGCGGTAGAAGGCACGGAGCCAGTTAAACATGCTTTAATGCTATTAAGTCAAATTAAGCAGAACAAGGAGAGTGTATGTTTTGACATGACTCAACCCGCTCCTGTTGTCTCGTTACCATTCAGGGAAAAAATAGGTCTGTCTTTCTCTGTAAATCACAAAGTAGCAGGCAACAGGAGCATAACCTAGTTCATTCTCTCTGCAAAAGCTACATTTACTCACTTCCTCTATATGGACCCAAACACACTTTCTCTACGTTTACACATTCACACACACACAGAGACCACAGTTCAGTCATCACCACACAGAGTCCCATCGGACCGCCTGTCCTTTGCAGCAGTCACAAATGCCTCGGAGCATGTGCTCACGAGCAGCTCAGTTAGAATATGTGGTTTGTAATGAAATGTCCTTTGTTAATGGAATGAGCTCACTTCCAAAGTGAATGAATTTTGGCAGGCATGGTACTTCTAACAAGCCTGAAAGGAGACATCTTTGATGGTCACTTACACATAGTTGCTCACAGACAGGCCTTGAACTGTAGTAGCGTGAAGCTTTTATAAGCTCCTTTCTTTTCTCCCTCCCAGTCTTTAAAGCATGTTTTATTTCATGCCCCGTAGGCATTGACTGCCATTTCCATTTCCCTACAGCAGGGGACAGCATCAAGTTCTGTGTCTTCCCACCAACGTATACCGTCTTACCTCCGCTTAGACACAGACAGACAGAGTCTCTCTCACACACACACACACACACACACACACACACACACACACACACACCAGTGCATGATAGGACAGAGGCTGTGTGGCAGAGATGGTGTGTGTTATTCATGGTTCAGATGAGGAGAGAGCAGATCTGAGCAAGATGGGAGAGGCGTGTTTTTCCTAATGTGTCCTTTTAAAAAAAGCAAAAAAAAAGTGCATTAAATGCGTTGGCTTGTTTATTTTGCTGTAAGCCTGTGAAACATAAGCGGGCCCCTTTTTTCTCCCTTGCTCACATTTGGAAACTTTTACTTTCTTCTTCTCCACTTGAATCTGTCTTTTTCATCTAGGTTCATATGAGGCTATCGAACCCTTTCCCAACTGCAGACAGAGTTGACTAGTTTATTGTCTCCATGAAAACCACCTGTCTGTGTTTGCAACAAGTGGAATAGTATATAATCCGAACCAATATGATCTGAAACTTCAGATTCCCTTGACCTTTTGTATAGTTGACACCTCTGTCTCACATTGTTCCCGACTGTTGTGATCTATGTGTGTAACAGTGTTGGTTCAGTGTTTTAAGAACTCACTTGATGTCGTGGAAGCTCTTCCTGGTCGCTAGGGAAGCGTGCTGCCGTCCCGGGATGGTTATATGCGTGGGTGCGTTTGCAGATGATGTAGTTGTGCCCTTGCGAAATCAGTTAACTCTGTGGAGGACTTGTAGTGCATGTATTTGAATGGACCTATTTATTAATGTTTTGTATAAGGCCTGGTGATGTAAACATATTTTTTGGTATTGAATAATGTTTATAATGTAGCATATTTGACTTGTAATTTGGGAACTCCCCTGTACTCTGTAATTTTTATGGTTTGTTCCAATTAGAGGGTGATTCAGGTACCCATTAAATGTGTTTGGGGTTCATTTGTGGAAAGTGGAGTGGGGACTGCCTGCGTTCTCCTGTGTTCTAGTATCCTCAGATGTGTGAGGTTCCTAAAATGATGTTGTGTCTAAGTGCTTTGTTGTGACTGTACTAAACCATTATTTTTAACTATATTTATACAGGATCGGCTTCTGCTGGAACAGCAGAGAACAGCATGTTTAATTTTTGTGTTAGAAATGCTTGTCTATTGCATGTCTGGCAACTGAGGGGTAAGCAGGATGTGGCCCAACTTAATGGACTTTTTGAAGGAAACTCAGTTCTGCTTTATATTACGGAGGTCCTTGCCTCGGCCTTGTCCATTAATTCTGTCCATCCGAGCGGCCATTATCCCTCTCAGGTTTGTCTTTTCGTTCATTGCATCATTACTTTCTTACACACTAAATACAACAAAAAAAAAAAATAAAAACACAGTATTTGCATCTAACAAAGACACGCACACACATTTTTCAATTTTTATTTTTCACAAGTGCAGAGGCATTGTAAAGCCACTCAATTTGAAGAGGATTTGGTCTTCAAGTCCTCTTATAAACATCACAACACTTATTTACAATCACCATCATTTGCACAGCAGATACTGTGAGTACAGCACTCTCCCACGCACATGCACATACTCTCCACACAACTAAGAGTGACCAGGAGACGGCTAGTGGGAGTCAGACAGATCTTTAAGTCTCACAGTCAGTGGTCTATGTCTGGACCCAGCAGCTGATGGACACAGCGCTCAGCTTGGAAATCAAGAGGTGTTATTGAAGCAGGCGTCACTCACCTACCTTCCACATTTTTGCCACCTCCTCTTACTTTGAGCGAAATGAAACTGCCTGGAGACAAATGTCTCGCTGTGCACAGATAGGGGGAGTCTTGAGGGATCATCGTGGTGGAGTTTATGAGAGACTAAATCAGTAGAGAATCTGAATCAGTTTGAGAGAGAAAGAGAGTGTGAGTGAGATAGAGAGAGAGAGTGATGGCTGAATCTGCTGCAAGAGAGCCGTAGTGTTCAGAGCGGAAAGGTTAGTGAATGAGCAGATGCAGCGGGTAGACATGCACAAAACAAGGCCATTTTAGATACACCCAAATGCCCCCATAATAACCATGCTATGGCACTATCCAGATTTAAACCTTCATGAAAAAGAGCATTTTCGTTGCTAGGTATTGGTTTATGGTTGCTATCAGGCCCCTACACATTGTATGCATCCAGCTACCACACATTTCCAAATCCCTGTTATTTTAACATGCTGTCTGATTGTCTAGTCCCTGTTACAGAGTTATGCATGCACTACTGTGTGTGCCATGTGTTATGTTCCAGGGTCAAGTCCTAGGAGACCAAGCTGTCCCTGTTCATAAATGGCCTAATAATTCTAATCTGAATGTCCACACAGTTTAGCTTGTGCTGCCTGTACTTGTTTAGTATGCAACGGTTGTTGCAGATGTATCAACACGTGCACATGGTTGAAGGCTTGGCCGCATTAGCAGGGAGTGGCATGTGCTGTGTGTCGGCACGGTGTGATGATTTGATCCGTTATGATCCCATCAGTTCTCCAGCAGTTCCTCATATCTCTTCGATGCCTCGCACACTGGAGGTGCCAATTTAGCCGTCACTCACGCCGTCCCACCTCAAAGCGTTCGCTGGCAGTCTGCATAATGGGGTTAGGGGAGGAGTGTAAGAAACAAAGAAACGAAAAGAATATTGAAAAAATGAGTGGAGAGGTTAGTCAGTCAGACATGAGGAAGACTGCAAGAACTAAGGCCCAGTACAAGAGGTCAATGTGCACTAATGATGTTTCCAGGTTTACAGAGGACGTGTGTTTTCTGTTCTTTCTGTTCTTTGGGTGTTCCTTACTCCTTTGATTGCCAGTGTCCTCATCCCCAGAAAAGCAGCAGTTGCCGTTGCAGGCGGCTGAACTTGGGGATCTCTAACAAGGCTCTCCAGTCACTAATGGCTCAAAAGAATATGGTCTCTCTCTCTCTCCGTCTCACTGCGTGTACCACCAAAATCTCCTTTCGCTTTTTTTCTTCCTTTTTTGCAAGAAAATATCTAAGTGTTCACAGAGCTGACAGATTCACAGACCAAAGAGGGTCTGTTAATGAGCAACTCTGTTTCACACTCTCCCACTCACCCTCCCTCCCTCTCTCTCTCTCTCTCTCACACCACACACACACACACTTTCTCTCATACACAGACTCACTTATTCGTATGTTCCCTCTTACGAGGTATACATGCATAGACTTAGTCATTGCTCGCTCACACCCTACTTTTCTTCTCCCTGCTTTCTTTCTCCCACCACCCTCTTCCCCTTCTTTTTTGTTCTCTTTTTTCTGTTACCACCCCCTCCCTTCCTTCCATTTCCTTTCATTCTGTACCCATGTGTGCTGCCCCATTCTTTTTTCTCCCCTCTCCCTTGTGTGTCTGGTCCACGTGTTCTCACCTACAGAGGCCCACCCCACAGGTCACCCTGCTATCAGACTGAACACAGCATAGGCAACTGGAAGGAAGGGCAACTGTGGGCGCATCTTTTGCTAGTGTTGATCCTTTCTCTCTCTCTCTCAGTTCAGTTGTTAACAATTAACGCAACTTAACAAAACAAAGTATCATGTATAAAATAATAAGATGTGTCTCTCTTATCAACCTCTCTCTCTATGTAACTCTCTCAAACATGAAGAGAAAAGGGGTTTTCTGGGAATGACTTAAATATGTAATCTGAAGTATGTGAAATGCACATATGGTATATGAATATCTAGATGTAAGTATGTGGACATCTCTGATTTGTTTGTGTCCCACGTGTCGGGATCAGAGCTTGCGCTTCCAGTTTGAGATGTTCTCAAAGACACATTTCTCTATTGTTGTGTTTTGAGTTATTTGGTTTGCCTCTTTATCATCTTAATGTTACCATACTGAACACACGCGCCTAATTATTGCCAATGTCAGTTGCCTAAAATGAGCATGACATGATGGGAATTGTTTTTATTTGCATGTCTTTGGTAACAGCTTTGTCTCAATATCAATGTAAAACAAAGGACAAAATAAGTCAGTGTGCACAATGTAAATTGCTGTTTGGTTATTACTGAACCTTTTGATCTTGGTATTGTTGTATTATTTTTATTTAATGTTTTATTAATAGACCCTCTATTTTGTTCACGTACCAGTACACACTAGTATCTGGTTCAGTGTGCTTCACTGTGCTGTTAAGTGTTCCTTTGGCTAACGATAATTACAAATTTGCGTCATGAAATTGGAGGGGGATGTTTGAATGTATGTAGGCTATAGGCATTGGGAATCTGGCCAATCCGTCTGAAATTATATGAAAATGGAATAATGGCCTCCGCACACCACCTCAGACATCATTGCGGAGCACTTTCAGATTTGACAATTCAGTTTGCCCCCGCACAGTTCATAGCAGCCTGTGGAATTACCAATGGACTTTACTGAATGGCTCCAACAAAAATAGACCTGAGTCGTAATTGACAGGACGGCAGCAGTAGAGTTTGACGCTGGTGCACATGGCTGTTTTGAAAACAATGGAATCTATGAATAGAATATTGGAAGAGCTCCGCACTTTGTCAGAGCCTTCTTGCAGAGGCCCTTACTGGCCTGAATGATGCAGTATTGGTATGAATGTCATTGGCAGACAGATGCAAGTTTTGTTCCATCACGACTTCTTTCTCTCCCTGCCTTAGCAAGCGCTGAAGGAGAACTGTAAGCGGCGTGAGGCTGAGGAGAAGCAGCGGAGGGCACGGTTGGCCAAGGAAAAGGCTGAACACGAGAAACATGAGCGGCAGCTCAAGAAAAAGAGACTCCTGGAAGTCAACGCAGGTAAGCCAGCGCGAGCGCGCGCACACACATATACATACACAAACACATACACATGGGGAGGTGGTAGCACAGCGGTTAAGGAACCCGGCTCGCATGCTAGTAGCCCAGAAAGTTGTGGGTTTGAAGCCCGGCTGCCACCGTTGTGCCCTTGAGCAAGGCACTTAACCCTAAATTGCTCTAGGGAGAGACTATTGGCCCTGAACAATTGACAGTTGAAAAAAATGTAAGTCACTATGGATAAAAGTATCTGCTAAATGCAGAAATGTAAATGTACACTCACTTCCACTTCCACAGAGAACACCTGCACAATTCCCCAGACCAGTAATTCTCTCCTTCCCCAATCTGTCTCAGGACAGATGTTGGCTGTTTTCTTCTTCTCTAAAGACAGCAGGTTTCCAGTGTATCTGAGTCATTTAAGAGGTGATCCACATCCCTTGTAATTGGCTCACTGTATCCATCTGTTGTGTCAGGCTTTTTTCTTTCTTGGTTTGAATGAAAGCAAGACGCCACGGGGGCTCACTAAAGACAAGATTGCTCCCAACCCGGCCCCCCCCACCACAAATGCATACTGTCTTTAGTGGACGTTCCAAATTCATCATTTCAATTTTTACTGCAGTCATTTCAGGGTAGTTTGAGTGTCAGTGGAGGGGTTGTTAATTGATTTAATGACAGTTGTCACAGTACTTGTTTTCAGCTGCCGACTGATCGAGAAAGGCTCCATCCATTGTGCTCCACAAAGCCTGAAGCCCTCCTGGGTAGCTGAGAAGAAATAAAGGAGGGATAGCGAGCAATAAGAGAGAACCAAATTGTCCGAACGAGAAAAACAGCTACGAAAAGAGAGACCCATTCTGTTGAGGGGAAGAGAGAAAAAAGTCTGTTGTTGCCAGAGAAACAAAGCGGTAGGTGGGCAGATATCGAGAAAGACAGAGGGAGAGAGATGAGTAGATGGGCGACAGGGTCGATGGGGAGCAGACAGGGTTGGCCGCGGCAGGGAGCAAGGCTGGGCCATAATCACAGGGACCTTTTGTTTTGACCGTGCCTGATTATCGGCAAAGTGTTCCCAAGACTGCTGTTCCACACCACATTCAACAACTATCAATTTCTCACAGATTGTGTGTGCGTGGGGGCCTGGGGGGGAGGGGGACTTCTCCATCAGTTGGTCTTGTGTGATCATTCTCTAATCTCTCTCTGACACATGTCTCCTAACACACAAGCACACTCAGAGCAGAGTTGCTGTGGCACAACCACAATGCGTTTGTTTGAGAAGCAATGAATGTAACCATTTATTTTATGTCAGTGTTTCATTTGCGCGCACACACACACTTAAGAAAGAATAAACAGTGAAATTTAATTTTGCTGTGCCACCAAAGGTGAACAGCACATGCCTGAAAAAGACGTTTGTCACATACCTACATTTGACAGACTCGTAGAACTAATTTGAACCACGCACACACACCCACACACCCACACACATATATAGGCACATCCAGCATCAAGGCACACTGCTGGTCACAATTTTTTTTTTTTTTTTTAAGCAAGATGAATAAAACCCAGTGACTGCCAGCACCGCTCCTACTCCCTTGTCTTACCTGGAGTCTACTGACCATCCATTCTATTTGAACGCTACTCCGGTCATTTGAATCATTTGATTTGATTTCTAAACAGCCTAACCATGAACCAAAACCTTTTATGAGACCCTGTTAGAGACTTGGCAAAATGAACTAGATGAAATTGTGTAATTTCCCCCCTTTTTTTGGATCATGCAAGCATTGGAATGGAGTATATAAGTGGCCCATTAAGGGTTATTGTACCTTTCCACATCTCTCTGCCTCTCTCTTGCTACCCCTCTCCTCTCGTGTCTTTGAAACCCTGTTCCAACCGAATTATTGTGCCAAGGACAGTCTAATGAGAGTCAGATTTTGTTGTCAATAAGAGTCCAGTCTGTATGGGCTGTACAGTACATCTCACCACTTTGGGGAGAAGATGAAAGGGGAGCGTGTGAGGAAGGGGGTAGGAGCGCACCCCAGTAGGTTTGACCCATTCAGAATCAGGCCTTTCGTGGCCTAGAGCAATGATCTGTGTGTGTGATGGCAATTAAATGGGTGGAAGAGAGAGCAGGACATAAACATACACGCACGCACGCACACACACACACACGGCAAGTTTTTCACATGAATACATTTTCACAGTCTTGATTTCTTTGTACATGTGTGCGAGAGAGTGAGGGAAAAAAAGGATGAGCTCTGGTCTAAACCAGTTAAAGTGTGCCTTTTCTGGACCGATTATATCCTTCTTAGGCAATGATGAGTTTTACCCACCGATGTCATAAGAATCAGTAGTAATTTTTGCTATTAGAGTAGTAGAGTAGTTTTACACCTCTCATCCTGTCTTTTACAGTGAGGCACTGTGGGTATTTATTTATTTATTCTTTGTATTCTTTGTCATCCTCTCTCTCTCTCTCCAGTTCAGTTCAATTGTAGCTTTATTGGCATGACTCACTGAAGCAGTGTTGCCAAAGCTGACATACAACAGAAACAGATCAACTATCTGTTTAGGAGCAAGAAGGTCAATAGAGCAGTACATACAAAGGACACAAAGAAAGAAACTAACAAAGGAAACTTATGGGGACTTGTAATAGTTAAAAGAAAATATATATAAATAAATAGTAATAATTCTAGGTGTACTGAAGCACATAAAAAAGAAACTTATATACTGTAGTTCAACTCTTTTCATTTTATGGCATTCTAGCAGGTATTGTGCTGCTAGGGGTATTTTCCCAGAGTCTGGGATTGAGGTATAACTTGTTCAGATTGTTGGGAAAAGGGATTTCTAAGGGAGGTGCATTCTCTCTCTCTCTCTCTCTCTCTCTCTCTCTCTCTCTCTCTCTCTCTCTCTCTCTCTCTCTCTCTCTCTCTCTCTCTCTCTCTCTCTCTCTCTCTCTCTCTCTCTCTCTCTCTCTCTCTCTCTCTCTCTCTCTCTCTCTCTCTGTTGTTGTTGTTGCAGCATGATGAATCTCAATGCTCCGCATCAACACTCCACAAATGTTTCCGTTTTCAACTAAAGCAGTGGGAATAAAGGACTGAAATTGTCTCAAATGGAGTTCAAAGGTGCTCAGCAGCTATAGGGTCGGACTGTGCGTGCGTGCATCTCTTGGGTGCATTGCTGGAGCAGGTGCGTCAGTGAAAATGGTGACAAGCAGGAAAAGGTTGAACATCAAAGTGACGTTTGAGCGATGCCATTATCTTCAAAGGCAAATAACTCACCATTTTCAGTTTTTTCAGGTCGGGGCGGTGTGTGTGTGTGTGGTGGGTGGTGTGGTGGTGGTGTGTGTGTGTGTGAGAGAGAGAGAGAGGGAGAGAGGATGTACATGCGTGTGTCAGCCCACTCACCTGATCCTTTACACATATCAGGCTTGTTTCTGACTTTCTCTTTAATCATATTTCTGCCTGTTCCTTCTCCAGTTAGTCTGATGTGGTGCCATGATGTGTGCCCCTGGAGTCACACATTGTTTAGAGTATGCACTGCATCCCTTTAGTTTGGTGGCCAGTCTGTCTATGTGGGATGATTGATTGTGTGTTCAGTACAGATGTGTGTGTGTGTGTGCACACATGATTTGCTGAAGCATTAAATGGAATGGTTAATAATCACAATAATCCAGAGAAGAAGAATTATAGTTTTCTCTCTCTCTCTCTCTCTCTCCTCTCTCTCTCTCTCTCTCTCTCACACACACACACACACGCGCTCTCGCTCTCACTCTCCTCTGTCTGTCTGTCTGTCTGTCTATCTGTCTGTCTCTGTATCGGCTCTGTCAAAGTCAGCTGCACTACACACAGGTCCCTTTGTGTTACCAGGTAGGACACATGGTCTCCACAGAGACTGACAGTTAAAGCCTACTGAGTAATGTCGCCCACCCCCAAGTGTGCAGAATACTGTGTGTGTGCGTGCGTGCACCGGCACACCGGCTTTATGGGTATTTTTACACAGTAGGCCTTTTTTTTTAAATTGGGGTTGAATAAAAGGACTGTTATTGTAATTATCCATGCATCTGAGACCAAGACGGAGAGACAGAAACCTTGGGTGGTATGTGGGTGTGGGTGTGTGTGAAGGAAAGCATGAGTGTAGGAGGCAGGCTGTGATGAATTGCAATGGTACAGACAAAATTGGAAGCTGTGTTCTGTCCCCCACCTCTTCCGAGTCCCCCACGCTACACCCCACCCCAATCCAACTCAAGATGAAAAGAACAGTGAGGAGAGAAAGTAGCAAGGAAAGAGAAGTGCTCTTAAGAGAGAGAGGGAGAGAGAAGAGCTTGTTGAGGTGATAGGCAAATGAATGCATATAGACACACACACACATACACACACACTGTACACATAGGGTTTAAAAGTAGGACGCTCAGTTGTGGTGCTTCCCCCTGTTAGACTAGGAGGAGAGCGAGGCTGGTTTCTCCCTGTGCAAGAGCCTGAATATCAAGGCAGACAGTCTGGCACCTCTTGGAAGGGAAAGAACCAAACCTAATTCAAAAACCTACATTGTAAAAGACTGCGGTTGAATGACCACTGGGTGGGTGGGCGTGTTGTGGGTGGTGGCAGGAAGGGTTCTAAGTGTACATGCAGGTCAGTGGAATCGATTTATTGTCCTTGTCCTAATCTGATATAATAGGTTTTCATTTGTCCCCTTTCATGTCCTTTTTCATGTGCTCATATATGCTTTTGCATGAACATTGCCCAGATACACTATGTAAATCTCACAGACCATGGTCAGCTTAATTTTATGTAGCAATATAACGTGAGTGGGAGTAGGATTGTTTGCGGATATCCCCACGGAGTGGTTCGCTGCAGATACGAAACCAAGGCTGAGTGCCATAGTGTTATATTGCTTTTATACAAAAACTCCATGACCAACTAACAAAGTTTTAAATCATTCAGCTGTTTGTTTGTTTTTTTTTTACGTTTAGTTTTCATTTGTGTTTGTTCATCCTCCACCCCCCAAAATAGATCCAGACTTTGCTTGGTGTTGCCAAGCAACGCAACAGTTAATTGACTGCTTAGGAAGTCAGAGGTAGCGTCTTTGATGTGCTTGTGCATACGCCTGCTTGCCTGTCTGTGTGCCAAATGCCAAGCTGCATATTCACACTACTCCATTAAGACATTCTCTCCAGAGAGAACAGGCAAATAGGATATTATGAAAATTGCTGCTCTCTCGTTTTCAGTGAATGGAACGTTCACGTTGGTCATCTCAGTGGAAAATGCAGAGAGATTATGTGCTTTCAAGAGTCACTCATGGTATATCTTGGGATCTCCCCGCTCCAACTGACGCATAGAATCAGAATCAGAAATTATATTTCTTCAATCAGAAATTATATTTCTTATATTGTAATTTAATTGAGTAAACACTGAATTGACCGACGAAATCCATGCCTTTTAGGTGTTTATGGGTTCAGCATGTTATTAACCAAAGATAGCTTATCATGATGCCAAAAGCCTCTGTATAAAAGAAGGTCTGTGTTAAGTTGTTTACATGCATTTAAAAAATCTGCATATTACATGTATTTAAAAAGATTTTAGTTAATAGTTCGATGTTCTTTAAGTGCATGTAAAAGTACTTACTGAAATTATTAAATTATTATTCTCTTCTGTTTTAATGCAAAGAGGAGAAGAGAACATCTGAATTAAAATGACCACAAATGGAGAAATGATCATAAATGGTTTGTCTAAAACAGTCTCTGTTCAGTCACATTCATTTGGGGTTTCTTTATTTGACAGCTTTGTGCCATGTTACTGTGATTATTGGTGTGTGTGTGTGTGTGTGTGTGTGTGCATTGGTCTCATCTGCTCCATTTCTGTCAGAAGCTGTGTGGTGTTTGCGCTGAGCTTGACAGAGCTCATGTGCTCCACTCACAGACACCTGTCAGGTCATTCTACTGGGACAGTGCTGAGCAGTCCACTATTAGCAGCGGTTCATGAACACACACACACACACACACACACACACACACCACACACTCTCTTAAAAAATAGTCCAAAGTGATGTCAAAGTTTAAAAAGAAATATGGTAACCAGTCTACGCTTTTGTGGCCTTGTCTGCTATTAGACGTAGACATAGTGACCTTCTCTGTGTCTGCAGGTAGGTGAGTGGGTTTTGTGTCTGTACATCGCTGGGGACAGGAGGGAGCTGTAGCGCTGTGTCAGTTAAAATTGTGTGTGTGTCAGTGATAACTGATTGACATTCATGCTTCATTTCCCACTTTAGCCAGCGTTCAGCTTTCTGTGTCAGGTCACACACGCACAAACACACACACACACACTCTCTCTCTCTCTCTCTCTCTCACATGCATAGCTGGGGGCAGCAGTAGACCATTGAAGCACCACACGGCTGTCAGGTTTGTCCTCAGGAGCATCACAAAGGGGACAGAACAAGAGAGCGAGTTGACAGGCAACAGACAAACTGTAGAACTCCACCTAGAATAGAACTGGGCTGGAATCCATCCTCATGGAGGATCTGTGCTTGGGGGCAGAACATATTATGGCCAGTCTTCCTGAGAGCATTTTGATACAAACTCAGACCTGCGTGAATTCTGTATGGATACAAACTCATATGCATGCACTTTTCAGCACACCCCACCACTACACACGCACATGTGCCCACACACAAACACACACATACACACACCACACTTTTGCTCCTCTGTTCAGCTGAGGAATTTGCAGTTCAGGATCAGTGCTAAGGTTAATGTGTGACTGTGTAAGGTTATAGCCTTGATCTGGGTGTGTGTGTATGTGTGTGCGTGCGCACAGGAATCCTTCACCCTTCATGGCCCTCTGAGGTAAAGTTGCTGAAAGTGGTGGTTTGTGTTTTTATTTCCCTCTTGCTGGTGTGCTTGAGTTTATTTATTTGCTGTCTCTGCTCCTGTAAATAGCGGGAGGAGATTTGCTGTGTCATGCGTTTGGATGAAGCAGCATACATGACCTACTGCCCACACACACACACACACACACACATACACACACATACACCTTCACCCTCCAGTCAGCTATGATTTACCGACTGCCCCCAGACCTGTAAAAAGCCAAGTGTTCCCTGCAACAGACATGCACACACACAGAGGCTACTCAAAGGCCACACACACATGCGCCCACACAGGGCCCCGTTATGGTAGTCACTCTATACGAAAGGCAATGGCATGAGGGCAATTGTTTTGAACCTTCTGCTGTTTTATCAGGAAGCTGTGTGTGTGTGTGTGTGTGTGTGTGGTGTGTGTGTGTGTGTAGTGTGATATATTGGTGTGTTACAGACTTGTATGTGTTTTAAATCGCAGGGGCTTTAAGTTGTGATGCACTACCCACCTTTTGCGTCCGTAGTCTTTGGCATTAGCACAGTAACTCCCAGAAATGATAAATAAAAATAAGAGGAAAAATGCTCAAATCTAATTCTCTCTCCGTCTTTCTGTTTGTCATTCCCTCCCTCTTTCACACAATTTCTTTTCCTCTCATTCACTTTATTTTTAACCATTTCCCTCCCCCTCTGTTTTTTCTCTTACTTTCCTTCTCTACACCTTCACACTTTCCCCCATTCCATCTCTCTGCCTTCTATTCTCACCTCCTCATTTCTCTTTCTCTCTGCCTCTCCCTCTCCCTCTCCGCCCTGCTCCCCCTCTCCTCTCGTCCATGTAGAGAACGATGAGACGGGGGTGATGGATAGTTTGCTGGAGGCTCTGCAGTCTGGCGCTGCCTTCCGAGACCGCAGGAAGCGAGCCCCACGGCCCAGAGGTGAGTCCGCAAGCACGCACACACACACACACACACACTCCTCGTTGCAGTCCTTACTCTGTATCCTCCTCACCTCTCCATCCATTCAGTCACCCTTTAAAGCCCTACAGGTGTATTCATTCATTCCATTCATGTGTTCTTTCCGGAGTTTTCGGAGTGTTCACTGGTCTCTGCATCTCGGCTCAGTACCGTCACTGCTCTCTGTCTGGCACTCTGACTGTTTCTCATGTCTTCCTTTTTTCTCTTCTCTTCTCTTCTCCTCTCTTCTCTTCTCTCTCTGTGTGCCCTCTTTAGTCCACTGTTCCTGTATGTGTCCGCTTATCTGCTGAGTAGAGCACACATCTCTCAGCAGCCTTTTCCACGATTGCTCTCAGGAAACCCTCAGTGGTCCATACACAGATAGATTTGTCAGCTAATAAGCTATTCACACACACACAAACTGACTGGTCGCATTTTCTAGCCTTATGCTACCATAGGGAAGAAGGAGGATGAGGTGGGTGAGTGTGTATGCCTGTGTGTGTGTGTGTGTGTGTGTGTGTGTGTGTGTGTGTGTGTGTGTGTGTGTGTGTGTGTGTGTGTGTGTGTGTGTGTGTGCACGTGTGGGATGAGAGGAGCTTATGACAGGCTTCTCTTGCAGACACTCATCCATGTGGGCTGATGCCAACACTGGTTTGGGTGCTGTTGGAATGAGATCGCTTGGGCCACTGATCCTCCAACCCCCTCACACACACACACACACATACACAGAGGGAGAGAGAGAAACTTCAACTACATACTCATTTTACATGCATAGACACATTATGTTGCTCACACACAGATGTGTGAGCTTCACATGCCTAATGCCTACAAACACAGAAGCACACACATAAACCCAGATCTAGGCAAATACGGGGAGATGTACCTGTGCACTCTCCTGCTCATGAGTGTTCCTGTTCACACACACACATATTCATTTGCAGAGACGAATCCAACGTTGGATGCATTGCACATTAAGACACACACAGTGAGAGCTCAGCATTATGTGTAGAAACTCACAACGCCCCCCCCACCACCACCACCCCACTCCTACACATCAGTAGGCCTGCCTAAGTCTTCTTACCATAGACTTGGCCTGCATCTTACATCCACCGCCCTTCAGTTTTGCAAAATGGAGTCTTAGATGAGCTGAAATCAGCCCCCCGCTTCTCCTTACAATAGGCCCCATTTCTGTCCCAACGAGCCAGAGCCACTGCCTTCACCACTGAAGGCTCAAATCAGCTACTAGCTTCACCTTCCTGCTTCAGAGCTGCCTGCCATCTCAGACCTGCGTCACCACCAGCAACAGACAAAGCAGAGATTATTCTGTGTGTGTGTGTGTGGGTTTATGTGTTTGTGTGTGTGTGTGAGATAGAGAGATCTTGCTTTTTCATACTCTCTTCCAAATGGTACGGTTGAGTGTGTGTTGATGAGAGTGAGAGAAAATGGTGCAATTGAGTGTGTGTTGATGAGAGTGAGAGAATGAGTCATTGTTGTCTTGTACTCAAATGTGTGTTCCTCTGGTGTCCCTCCCTACAGATGAACCTCAGTCATTCAGCCCCAGCACTCAGCGTCCTGTTCTGAGGCCCAGTACCTACGGTAAAGCAGTACTCATAGACTAACCTCTGGCTGGCACTCCGCTATATCAGATGCCTGCTTGCCTGACATTATTACGCTAATTTCTCCTCTTTGCTATTCGCTGCTGGTTTTCTGCTTAAATCTTAAGCCTTTTGCATGGCAACCTAATCTGATTGTAAACTAACCTTTGATGTCTGTCCAGATGACTTAATAAATAGAAATACACACATGGAGAATAATCACCTTTAACATTTGCTGCTTTCTCTCAATGCAGTATGTCTGAGGTTCCTCCTTCTTTTCTTTGTCCAGTGGGTGTGAGTTTTGGTGTGCTGCAATTGTCTTTGTGTTTGTCTGCGCTGCTCAGAGGATTGAATCTCTGCTATACTCTTTCCACACCTAGAGGATATTCCAGGAAGAAGGTATAAGAATCTCTATCTAACCCTGATGTCTGGGTTGATTTAATGTTAGTTGGGAAACTGAGATTTTGGGGCCATTTCATCTGATCTGAGTTGGCTCCAACAACTCAAAGTTGTTCACTCTCAGTTCAGCATTTTCTTTTTTACTCTGAAAAGCCCTCATCAATGGAGCTTAGAAATGAGAATTCATCATGGCAACCGGTTACAGCACTTTACAGCTCTTCTTGCATCACTCCATTGTAGGAGTGTCGGACAAATGGACGACAAAATGACCAGTTCTAGTAGCCGCTCAGCAGGAGGGAAGACACAGACGTGGTTTGTCATGGAAAACCTGCTAGGGAGCAGGTTAGGTTTGCAGAGTCTGTTACAGTGGCAACACTAGCTGAAAAAGTCCACACATAACAAATTCTGCAAACTCTTGTTACCCCTCACTTAAGGTTTTGCTGGTGTCTATTTGGGTTGCTCTTTTTTGTGCTAAATTATTAGCAGATAGACACCCCAGTAAAAAATGCACATTATGTGTTTGAGCTCAGCTTGGCAGTTTTCTGTGGAATGATCAAACTAATATTGCTATGTATTGCTACAGAAAGGCTTAGGAGTTTTTGTTGGTGTTGTTGTTTTGTTTATTTTGACTATTGTGGAACGTGGTGCACAGTGAATTCAAAATGTCTTCTCTGTATCTGTCCCACAGAGGATACCCCTCAGACTGTCACCCAATCCTCCCAAAGACCCATCCTCAAACCTTGTAACCACAGTAACAACAAACAGATCCAAGAGCACTTGTGTTTTCATGATCTGAATGGCAACTTGATTCTTGTTTTGTGCTGTTTCTCACCTGCTTGCTCTCTACCATTCTCTCAAGGTACTGAGACTCCTTATCGTTCATACCCCTCCATACCCCAGATCTGTTTCTTGTGTTCAGTGTGTTCAAAGTACACAATGCTATTCTGTCTCGCTCCCCTTTTCAAGCAAGCACACAGCGCTGCTTCTTTTCACAAAGGTGTTTTCCCTCCTCTCTGTTGGATTCCTCCTGCAAGTGAAAGCATACGCTGGCACACTTGTTTTTTTTTTCTCTCCTTTTCTCTCCTTTGTTCCTAGTTCATGGTTGTTGGCAATGTTTATTTGTTTGGAACATGACACTGAGTGCCTCTGTTCTTCTTCCATCTTGAAAGAGATCCAGCTGTTTTGCCTGTTCGCTTGCAGCAACAAGTTGTCTTGGATTTCGTCATTATCTTAAACCGTTTTCTGTTTCACACTAATTCTGTCACTTCCAGTCAAGTCCAACAAGTGTGTCAGGTGTCACTGTGTCTCAGCGCGCTTCGCAGTCGCTGCGCTCCACAGAGGGCACCACGAAGGGTGAAAGATGTTGCTAGAGTTAAGGCATGGTGGAGGGTGTCATTCATTATTTTGTTCCCAGCACCAGCTTGACTGAGAGGCATCCTCATTAGCAAGGCTAATTAGCTCCATCTTATCTGCACAAGTCTCATCTTCCCTGCCTGTTTGACGGAATAGGCCCACAACAGTGACAGCGGAAGCAAGCTCACAGCCTGACCCAGGTGGCTTTTGCAGAGTGCCTTGGTGTTTGTGTTTTTCTGTGTGTGTGTGTGTGTGTGTGTGTGTGTGTGTGTGTGTGTGTGAGTGTGTGTGAGTAACAACCTGAATAGGCTCCCTGTTGTTCTTCGAAGGAGTACAACAAATGGAGTTGCTAATGACAGAGCTGTCAGTCCCCCGTGCATTGTTTATACAAGCAAGAGCAAAATTGCAGATAATGTCAGTTGCCATTACAAAGATTGTACAGCTGTCATTACAAGGCATTTAAAGTATTAACCACTGAGGTTGTTAGGCTTTGGTGTGTGTGTGTGTGTGTGTGTGTGGTGTGTGTGTGTGTGTGTGTGTGTGTGTGTGTGTGTGTGTGTGTGTGAGAGAGAGAGAGAGTCAGTGACTTAGGACTTGGATACAGTTCTACAATTACTCTCAGTCTCCTTTCAGCCACACGACTTTCTGCAGTCATCATCTGGCTTTTGCTGTGGTGTTTAAGAAAGAAAATGCGTCAGCAGTAAAGTTCTGAGATTAGACTGCAGAGGGTAAAGGAACGAGAGAGAGAGATGGATGGATGGAGGGAGGGAGAGCAAAGTGGAGGGGAGAGTGAAAAAATGACATGACAGAAAGTGTTCTTGGCTTGGTATGATCCATCACAATGGCATGACCACCATGTCTCACGTTTGTATTTAGTCCCCCTCAGATATCCAAGAAAAAAATAAATGAAGGGCACATTGCATTATGGGATGTCTCCAGCTAAACTATGGAAGAGCAGCCCTTGTCTCCAGCAGCAAAGTAGGGCCCAGGCTGGTGGGTGGCCGAGGCTGCCCTTGTCCCCTTCTCTTCTAGCCTGTCTGACTAATCAAGCCTTAGGCTGCGGCCTGTCACTACAGGCCTCAGTGCAAACAGCAGCTAATTACCTCTCGCCTCTCAGCAGGCCACCAACCCATTCATCTTAATTTCCTCTCTGCCATCTGCCTTTTAAGTAAAAACTCTCCTGCATCACACCTTCTTTAGCTTCCTGTTGTTCTCCCCCTCCCCAGTCTTACTCTATCCCTCCCTCTGTCTCTCAGACTCTCTCCTCGCTCTCTCCTGAGCTTTTGCCCTCTTCCTCTGCGGAGCTCCACCTCTCAGCCCCTCTTAATTGCTTGTTATTTGCACAGAGTGCTGTAGGGTCCAGGTGATGACTTTAACGATCTCAGGAGAGTCTCCTCCCTCTCCCTCCCTTGCCGTCAGGTAGGTTAGCCTTTAGATGCATGGTGGTTTCATCGAACACAGAAGCGTGAGGGGGAAGGTGGAAGGGTGGGGGTGGCGGACTGATGAAGTTTGTCAGTGCTAGCTCATCTCCCTGGTGTCTCGTCTATGCGCTCCTTGCTGTAAATACTCCTACAGTAATTGATCTCCCAGGTCCAGAGCGGTTCACACCACAGTCAACACAAGACCGAGCTGAGGGCTGAAACACGCGTGTGCAGATTCACAGGGGAGATAACCAATAATTATTAGGGGGAAGCTATGCGGTCAGCCCATTACAGCTAGCATTAGCATCAAGTTAGGGCATGATCCAATGCAGTCAGGCCTCGGCATGTCATATTATGGCTGAGGCAGAGAATTATGTGCTTAGTAAATGCACAGATGTAGTAAGATAGCACGGACGTTAAGATTAGCTCAGCCTGTCTGTTAGCCACTAACATCTGGCTGAATGCAAAGCTTACCATTTTCAACTTCAGAAGGCTTAAAGAAGGGTTAATGCTGTGGCAAAGATGTTGATTAGAAGGCGATTCTAAAGGGAGGTCCCCTACCAAGTCCTTGCTGGAGATACAGGTGGACTTAGGACTTAGATTCTACCAAGACCTCACAGAGGATGTAGACTGGAAACATTCCCCTCTAAGCACGAGTGTGTGTATAGCTCTTTCAGGTGTAATGTTCCCTCGACCCCACTCTCTGTCTTTCAGTCCCTCTTTTTCTTCCATTCTGCCAGCAGGCCAGTGTCTAAAGTGTTTAAGTGTGACGATAGTCCCTCCTGACTGGGAGATATACCCTAGGTGAACACTCTAAGCCATGACTGGCCCAGGTCTGGATAAGGTCCGGACTCCGAGGCACAGCCTCAAAGAGCGGGCTAGAGTAGAGAAAGAAATGAAAAGAAAGGAAGCTGTGCCAAGCTAAATAGGATTGGGACTTCAGAAATGATGGATTGATTGCCTTTGACCAAGTAGGGAGAAAAGGGAAGGGCAAAAGCGAGAGAGAGAGAGAGTAAAAAAAGAGAGCAGGAAAGAGAAAGGACCTTTTTGGCATCTGTGCTGTTTGCTGAGAAATCCTCCAAGAGCCTTCACTGCTGCTCCCTGTGTGAGTATAACGGCTCTGGGCACAGCAGGTGCCCTTTATCCAGGCAACGATGCATCACATCTCCCCTTCATGAGAGAGCCTTCTTCATCCACCATAGTTGGACAGAGACAGCAAGAGATGGGCTGCCTTTTTTAGACAGCGATTAGGTTTGATTACTTTATTAATACCCGACCTAACAATTATCACGACACCACAGAGCTTTTTGGAAATAGAGCTTGAAATTGATTTTCAACTCACTGGTAAAAGGTCAGTAGCGCACATGGTGAATTAAACCTGCAATGTTTGGTCTAAAGCTGCAGGCCACATAGCGCTGTGCAGTGCTTGGCCTGTTTAAAGGTCTTCCTTTTTTTTCCTTCTCCTCAAGTACTCTTGAAGGTGTAATCGTCTGGTGCTTCATGTGTTTAACACAACACACAAGTTTACTCTGTGTGTGAAGGAGACCTTTTAAAAAAGACTAAGCTAGACTTTAGTGAGACTGATTTCGACACTAATGCTTTATTTATTCTATATAGAGTTATATTTTTTAAATAGAGTAATTCACATAATGGATGTTGTGCAGGGACATTCTTTAAAAAAGCAGTATTATACACAAAGACTAGCAATGTATTCTCTTCTTCTATGTACTGTAGGTCCTGTAAAGAGAGAAAGTAAAATGGCTGCTTACATAGACCTTGGAACATACACCACATACACGTGGTATTCATAGTCAATGGCTATGTGTGTGTCTGCACAGACATTTAAGTGTGGCTCAGTTTTACAACGAAACAGCTTGTACCACCAGCTTTACACTAGCAACATAGGCAGTGAGTGTTGAAAGAAGGCTCAACGGTGCCAGGAACATTGGACTCACCCTTACTAATCAAAGCAGTCCAGTTCTGGCCATCTCGCTAACACCACTTAGCAGCCACATAGGGCAGTTTGAATTGATTAGATTATTTTGTAAACATTGTGTTACGCTTTAAGACTGCTGCTTCAGCAGGTTTTTTGAAATCCCCACTTACACACTTACACGTACCAGTAAAATCTTAGTTAGGAAGAACTGCACTTAGAACTCCCAAATCTCTGACAAATTCTGTGCGATGCACGTGTGTCAGTGTTTATGCACACATAAACTAGTGGCATTTCAGCATTTAACCATGTGCCTAAGGCAGTATGAATGCCCACTCCATGTGAATGCTGGTACAGTCAGTCAGCCCCATCTGTCTGCATGAGACTGGCTGCTGTGTGCTGCGAGAAGTCATCCTCTCAGTGCGTCTGATTTATGCGCAAACCTTCGTTTAACTTCTTCCATGCATCACTCGCATTTCACCTGTGGCCTCTTGAGTGTCCTCCATTACCGTGGGGGATCTTTACACACTGGTTTTGTGCAGAACACCCCACACACCCTGACACACTCTTCCTTTCTTCTTACTACACAACACACACACACGCACACATACACCTGAATACATGATCTCCTCACTTGCTCATTATCTCTTGCTGTCCTGCTTTTCACTTGCACAGGCAAAGAAGAAGTTGTTGAAAGAGGTAGTGTAAGCAAATGGCATAATTATGTGAAACTGTCTTTCAAAGATGATGCCTCTTAATGCACTGCCTAATGGATGGCAAATTGTAGCATCGTGCTGTTTGTGTGTGTGTGTGTGTGTGTCGATGCATTTACAAGCCTTGGCTGACATGCAGGACCATAGTTTGTGACCTGCTACCACTGAAGTGAAACTGTGTCAAAAGGTGTGTGTGTGTTTGTTCTGCCAGCAGGACAGAGGCTAATGAGGCCAGGCGTGGCAGAGAGGAGAGTGTGTGTTAACACTGACATGTCAAGTTGCCTGGCCCAGTGTCTTGTCAACACTCATCAGCTTCACACATAGGTACAGATTGCATACTCTAAGAGTTACAACCAGTGAATAAAGAATATTGATCCCCTGTTCAAACAAACCAAATGCTAAGTCTATCTGTGCATCTCAGTTGTGTGTGTCTTTGGGCTATCAACTGACAATTTGGAGACAATTTTCTTCTCTCCCTCCGCGGCTCTCCTTGCTTTCTTTGCTTCAAAGTGGCCCGGCCAAATTAGAGGTAACCACTGGTTTGAATGGGAGACGAACCAGTTCCTCTCGCCCTCCTCGCCTCTCCCTGGCTGTCCTCGCCTCGAAGTGGTACAGCCAAATTAGAGATAACGACTGCTTTGAGAGCCCCATCAGGCTGTTTCTGCCAGGGGGACTCTTTGTGTTCAAATGGAACAGTGTTTTACACCTCCAAGCGAGAGAGTCGTGATGATGATGACTGCATCTGAACACACAAGCTCCAGTCATCACCTGGAGCTGAGACGCAGCTCCACAGATGGAGATGGAGCCGTAATAAGCGCATAGCAAATAGCAGCTACTGCACCCCGTAGCCGCTTAGCGCCATCTTCACCATCAGCGGCCCACTCTCTCTTTCTCCTCAGATCTGTATTTATCCCGTTCTACTCTCCTTTACACCTTTACTCCTTTTCTGTTTGTTCTCTCCCTGCCCAATTTCTAGTTTCAGTGAGTCATTGCGTTTGTGTGTTCTGTCAAGGGTGTTTGTTGTAGGTCTAGTTTGAAGCAGGAAGTTGGGGACAGCAGACCTTAAATATCCTAATTCAGTGGCTGCTTGTACCTACACGTCATTGTAATGTGTGAATGTCCATTTTGTCATTTTTTTGTTCTCTCTTCTTTTTGTGTGTGGTGCAGCCATCATAGAGATAGGACTTGCCTGAGCCCTAGCCTTAGGTTGGTAAATAGTAGGGATGTGTTATTGAGTGGACACCAGCAGCTGGTTGCACCAGTCGAATGTAAGTTTGATCGTAAGATTTGGTGTAAGTCACATCCTAAACCTTACGATGAAACTAACTAGTTTAAAACTAGTGCAGCACTCTATTCCAGTTGCACCACCACTAGTTAAGTTGTACCATAGTTAGTAGCTACTAAATGATGTTGTCACTGTTGCCAACCGATCAATGTCACCGTTTGATGATGTTGGAGTCACAGAAGGCTGCATGTTTTTGGTGTTTGCTGAAACGTAACCTCCTTTGCAGTTGTTTCTTTGTTGTATAGAATAAAATAACATTTTTCAAAACCGGAAGTTATTTTGTGGAATTAGTATTTCAGTAATATTTTGGCCACTGTTGTGGTTCTATTGTGGTTCAGTTGTTGTCTATGAGGTAAAAGTCATGTTAACACTAACGATTGTCTTTATTTGATATTGGCAACTTTATCAACATTAAAATCTGTGGAATCTGCATGCTAATGGTTGGTAGATGTTTAGTATTTGTACTGTTAGACCCATACGTTTTCTAGTGACTACAAACAGGCTTCAAATACCTGTCAAATTATTTAAATAATGTGCATTGGTCGCATATTCAGCTCTTCTCAATTTATGCAGTGTAAAGTTAAATGTACAAGCCATTTAAGTTAGATAAACATGTTAACAAATGGCTTACGATGGGCCTTACACCTGGTGCTACAGTGGTTTAAAATTTAAGACATAACTTAGTGCTATGTTGGAACCTATTTGCATAGTACAACTTGTTGAAATTGAGTAGTTCCAATTTACGTTGGAACTAAGCTCAGATGGAACTTGCCTTCAACTGGTGTAGCCGGCTTCAGTGTTCTATCTGCCTTGTAACAGCACATTTTCCCTGTGTGTATGTGTGAGAGTCTGTCTGTCACTCTCTCTCTCTCTCTCTCTGTGTCTGTGTCTGTGTGTATGTGTCAGACATGAGTCCGGCATGTCCTTCATTACCCATTAGAACGTGGAGGAGCAGAATGATCATGAGAGGTGGGGCTGGGGTAGAGCAGAGGCCCCCTAATTAGCTCATTCACACCCCAGGCCCCGAGCTGCAGGTGGCCCCGCCAGCCTCTGATTGGCTCCAGGCCCCCTATATAGCCTCCCAGCAGTCACTCGTCACATGTAGGGGCTAATTGCACTCAGTAGCCACACTTTCTCACTAGCAGAACGCTAGTGAGACGCAGTGACACAGAGAAGAGACACTGGGCTGCACTATTTCTGCATCTTCATTTGTTTGTTTACATTATTTATCTATTTGCTATTCTGTTGTCAATTTTGTGTCGTCAGATTATCTTTGTTCCTCTGGCAAAACACCACACTGCAGCTGCACTCCACCCTGAACTAACAAATCTAAAAACAGGTGCATTTTGCATTGGCCAAGAGATGCAACCTTAAAATAATAATTGGGATGGAACGAAGTGTGATAACCTAGGGGGAGTGGGGGGACTGGCGTTTGCATTGTAAGAGGAGAGAGAGAGACACACAGGTGCTCAGGCCCGAGTGCTAATTGAATTTTACCCTCTCCTTATCTCTTTGGCACATGTGGTGATCCACATGGCACTCGAGCGCTGCGTCTCCCGGCAGCTCCACAAAAAGGGTCTCCCCACTCAGCCCCGTTGTCACGCAGGGACTGTTGAACCCAGGCACTAGCGCCAGGCACACTCAGTGGAGCTCTGGAGACAGGCAATGAGTAGATGGGCTCACTAAGAGAAGCATTAAAAACAGAGGGAGAGACAGGTGGTGGGGATGTGGCGCCAAGAGACTGTGTGTGTGTGTGTGTGTTAGTGAGAGAGAGAGACAGAGAGAGAAACATACACAGGCACACATGCTTAAGCAAGGTGAGGCATAGGCTTTAAAATTGCAAGTACAGCTAATAGATCTTGCTTTTCATAGGTGTTCTTTTTACTCTCATTTACGTTTTAAGGACATCAACCCCTCTATTTCTTTCTCTTTGAAATAGTTGATTGATCTCAGACCCATTCCTGGGAATGGTCCGTTTCTGAGAAGGCTCTCTGTTACCATGGTGATTGTGTGTGTGTGTGTGTGTGTGTGTGTGTGCATGCGCACGTGCATGCGTGCGTGTGCGCACACACTGTGCAGGATGATGGGAGACATTAGCAAGAGCTAAACTGGAGTCTCATGATCCAGACTTTACAGAGGGAGAGAGGGAAATAAAAGTGGTGTATGTGTGTGTTTTTGGTCACAACTGAACAGCCATATACCGTGCAATCCAGTAGGCCTGTTGCTCAAACATGTATGGGAGTTGTATCTTTTGTGTGTGTGTGTGTATGTATGTGTGAGAGAGAGAGAGGACAGAATATAGTGCAATCCTGTAGGCTCCTGTCACAACAGAGTGGCTCAGGCATACTGAAGCAGTATCCGGGAGCTTTGACTGACGGAGCCGACAGTTCCTGTGATCAGAAACCCAATGGCTCAAAGCACTATTTATCTCCACACTAAACACTAACACTAAAGCCTTGGCTGATTCACTAGTCCCATCCACATACCCACATGTTTCCTCCTGTTCCATCTCAGCCCATATATGTACACATAGACACACATTCTCACTAGCCTCTTATATATCCCTTAGATTATCTGTATTTGTGTGTGTGGTGGGGGTGGGCTGCTTGGGGATAGATTGTGTGCATTATCAGACTTCAGTGCTTTACACCAAATAAACACTTGTGAGCGAGGGAGCATCTCCCCTGGCCCCCCTCTGCATCCCTCTGATCCACAATTCCTGGCTCCAACATTCCTCCCAGGACATACAAACACACTTTTCACACGCACACACACTATTCACAGAGCAACTGAGGGCCAGATCCCAGCATGCTGTCCATTTAATCTCCCTTTCCCTCAGCAGGTCTGATGGGACAAGCGTGTGTGTGTGTGTGTGTGCGCGTGCGTGAGCGTGCGTGCGCATGCGCCTCCATGCACTCCTCTCCATCTCCATCAGGGTTTGTTAGTGCGTGTGCGCGACCCAAAGGATCTATGTGAGGGGGGAGGTTGTGTCTGTGTTATTGTGTGTGTGTGTGTGTGTGTGTGTGTGTGGGGGGGGGGGTCATTAGGTTTCAGTGTTTCCATGCAATTGGTCCTCCACCCCAAGGTGTACATTAGCTTCTGCTGAGCCAGTTGGGAATGAGCCTTGTAGGGACCTACAGCCTGCCTTTATTAACATCACTTGATTCTCTGTGATGTCTGACACTACTAGACAGGCCAAAGGGATTCATCCTCACACAAACAGGGTGGAAAGTGGAGAGATGGTTCTGAGAGGGAGGAAGAGGGACAGAGAGAGAAAGAGAGGTTTCCACAAGCTTGATGATCTTTTCTTTCTTTCTTCCAATCTTTAACTCTCTCTGTTCCTTCTTGTAATCCGCACAGGGACAGCCAGCAGTCCTCAGTTAAGCTAATGGATGCCTATGCCTGCCAGACCAGGCCTTTGATTCCTGTTCTGGGCTTTGAAATTAGCAATGAAGGGCTTCTGTCTACACAGGGGAGGGGTATGGAGCAGCAGTTGGGAGGAGAGGGAAATGAATGTGTGTGTGTGTGTGTGTGTGTGTGTGTGTGTGTGTGTGTGTGTGTGTGTGTGTGTGTGCTTTCACAGGCTCATTTTAATGAACTGGACGTAGAGGCCCCAGTCCATCTGCAGTGCTACACACACAGAACTAGCTGTCAGTGAGTGAGTGTGTTTGCATTGTGAATGTGACTGCCCTTTGCTTTGTGTGTCTGTGTGTGTGTGTGTGTGTGTGTGTGTGTTTGCATGTGTTTGCTGTGGCTTTGGCTGTCTGGCTCTGTCATCTGAGTGGGACTTGTGCACAGGGAGGTAAATCCAGTGCTGCTCCCAAACAGTCTGGCGAGTCCCACTTCTCCCCTGTACTGATCTTTGGTGGCTAGCACACAACAATCCCTGCAGTACCCGAGTTTTGTGTGTGTGTGTATGTGCATGTACATGTTCGCACGTGCATGCACTGCCTTCAGTGCACTGATTTGCTGTATGTGTGGATATCTGCACATAAAGTCTATGAGAGAATAGACATCAGTTGTGGGTATTCACATAATTGTCCCTGTGTTTCTTGTGAATGTTGTTTTAAATATAAAAGGATGGGTAAGAGATGTTTTTCTGAAGCCATTTTTGATGAATTACTAGAAAACTTCACACCGCAATCATTTAATTTATGAATTGCCCTGACATTAAAATGAATATCAGTCCCCTCCCCTGTGGAATGGGGAAGGGCTGTTAAAAAAAATCCAATCATCCAGAACATTCTACAACTAACAAATGAATGGAGATGGGTCTAATCAAACTCTAAACAATGTTGTTGAGTCACTAACTTATCCTCAGTGGAAGTGGGGTTTGCGGTGGGTTAGTGACCACTACTTTTAGGTAAGAATGAGACTGAGACCCACTTTTGTCTGTATGTAGTTAGCAAAGCAACAACTTCTAACATCGTCCATTAACACGTACACACGCACACACCTTTGCATAAAAACAAAGTGCCTCTCAGTAATAATACCATATACCCTCTCTATAGCAGGATTACATCTCTAATGAGTGGGTTTGGCTTTTTTATTGCTGAATGAGTGAGTGAGGGAACAGGGATGTGTGTTTGGTGGTTGCTTTTAGCTTCCCATGCTAATCCCTGCAAATCCAGGCCCTCTCTTAGCTTCAGAGCATGCAGGGTCACAGAGACAGGCATGCATTAGAGGAAGGACAATGAGCACAAAGAATGGAGAGTCACGAAAGAGAGAGGTAGAAAGATATGTCCTTAGAAAAGTGCTGCAGAGGGCTGGACAGAGAGTTCACAGTCAAGAAATGCAAAAGGATGACTTTGTGGCCATGACTTATCAGTGAAGACATAAGACAACAGTGCAAACTCTCACAGGGTATTGCGTGCATCATTCGCAACATGTGAGAATGACAGCCTTTACATCTGTGCTTAAGAACGGGAACAACACCGCTCAAAGTCACTCACTCGCAACGTCAGTGAGCCTTGTCTGTCTGTTAATCTGTCTGTATGTCTGTCTGTGTATCTGGATACAGCATTAAAGTTACAAATCATTTCCTCACATTACTAACTCCTCTCACGCAGGCAAAAAAGCTCTCTCTCAGAGAACGTGAACGGATATGGCTGACCTTTGTGATCCGCAGCATGTCATATTCTGCTTAATGTTGGAGATGGAGAACTATCACCAGAATGTCTTCTCACACTGACAATACCACACTCCTACGAAGAACAAGGGGTCACACAGTCACCCGTGAGAAAGAAAGAAAGAAAAAGAGCGAGTGAAGGATTGGAGAAGATGGTTGTAAAGCAGCTGTCTCCATGGCAGACCTCTTTAAAGGATAATTACCTGTCGTTGGAGTTGAAAAAGCAGCCGATGATGAGCACTAAAATAGATCTGGAGGAAAGAAGAGAGAGCGAGACAGAGGAAGCAGCGTCTGATCTGCCTGAGCTGGTCCTCTGCACCAACAGAACAATCAAACATTTTTTAATTTTTTTTTTAACATAAACCTTATTTTTTTTTATTTATTATATGCAAATGAAAGCCACGGGCCCACCACAAGCCACACTCATGTGAGCGCCATTTGTTAGGCCCGATCTTGCCTCTGATTTTTCCCCTGACACATGCTCACAGGAAGAGAAGAGAAAGAGAGCGTTTGACACCCTCTTTGGTCGATGCAAGCAGGGCCACAATGAGGATGCGAGGAAAGATTAGTAAACACAAACAACACTTAGAGAAAAACAAAGCGAGAAAGAAGCAAAAAAGCTCCAGTTTGTCTCAGAAGACTGTACCACTTGAGACACCAAACAAACACCTTGGAGAGGACGTCTAGTGTGGAAAGTGAACAAACAAGCAAGCAAGAGCTATTCCTTGCATGACTCTCTTATTTTCCCTTAATCAGTAGCCTACAGTGTCCCCTCAGAAAATAAGCTCTACCTTTCCATCTTTACAGTGGCTGCTCAGGTATCAGCATGGGAATGTGCAGGGTTGTCTTGAGTTGCATCAGCTGCAGCAGTCCTCGTAGCCGGACCTCCACATGAGCAGATGACCTGAGGCATACCAATATCAAATATCAACCCCGCGTGGTTCAATGTGTCCAGTGCAGTGGAGAAATGAGGCCTTTCTGATGAAATATCTTTATAATCGAAATCAGCGCCCTGTTTCTTTGACGTGGCCTTTTGTAGATCCAGAGGGAATCTTAATGGCAGGAGGCTCAGGCCATCCTGTCAAAGCAGGGCTGAGATTAATATGTGAAAATGGACCTGGGAAGGGTTCCTCTCTAATACCTGACTGCAGACGTGCAGCGTATGTCTTGAGTGCATAATGCAATTTGTCAACACGTCAGAAGCACTTATCAGTGCTGTGTTTAAATTAGGACATCAGCATTGCCTGGAGATGAGGCTGCGTGTGTGTGCATGCGCACGTGCACACCTGCCTATATGTTTGTGTGTTGTGTGTGTGCACGCATCACAAATGATGGTGTACATTTGTGCAAGATCATGCGCACACTTGATCGTGTTTACAAGTGTGTGTGGATCTTTTTGCATTCTAATTGGCCCTTCAGAGTCCCCAACCCCAGGGTAATCGTGGTTAGCTCGCTTGCTCACCTACCAGATACATGACATCACCCACATCCCATCAGGTCTATGTGTGTGCGTGTGTGTGTGTGTGTAAGGGGGGGATGAAAAGGGAGATGACTGAGAGGGAAAACAGATGGACTGAACAAGGCTGACAGCTCTAGACTGATGAAATTGCCATTGATTTATGACAAATGTCAGCTTGCACTCCCCTCCTCCCTCTTCCCTCTTCCCTCTCAGTTCTCCACCCTCCCTGCGTCTCTCTACTTCTACCTGTCTCTCTCTGCTCTTTGGTTGTCGTTGGATAATGGACAGGAAAGGTAGGCTGACTCTGACCATCCATCACCCTTACCTCTCATCTCAGTTCCCCCCATCAGCACAATGACAGCCACCGCCCGCTCCACCTCGTCACCACACCAACGCCCTGACACAAACAGGAAGTGACACGCAGCTTCCAAGGCAAGGGCCAAGGGGAAGAGTTGGAAGCAGGCTTGGGAGTAGCAGAAATGGCTAACATTATGTGTGTGTGTGTGTGTGTGTGTGTGTGTGAGGGAAGAGAGATGAGTTTGTGTGTTATGTCAAGGCCTCAGTACTGTTGGTGGTGTGTGTGTTTGTGTGTGTGCGTACAGTGAGGTGTTTGATATAGTGACTCCCCTGGGACAGCAGGTGGGGCGACTTGTGCCTGGGTCACAGAGGCCGCCATGATGTATGTGTCTGCAAGGAGGTATGACAAGCCCAGGGAAGAGAGGAGGGGGAGGGGCAGGTGGCCGGCTGGCGGCAGGAGTATTAACGCTCACATCACTCCAGCTCTACCACAGCCACAGCACCGCCTCGTTTCACTCAGTGAATCCTTAAGAACGCTCTCTCTTTCTCTTTCTCTTTGTTTCTCTCTCAGTTCCTCTATCTCTCCCTCGCTGTCGCTCAGTTTTAGTCCTTTCTTTCTCTTTCGGTTTGTCTTGCTCTTCTTTTTTCTCTCCACTCAGACTTTCTGTCTCTCTCTCTCCCCATTTCTCTCACTCTCTCTCAGTTTTAGTCCTGTCTTTCTCTTTCGGTTTGTCTTGCTCTTCTTTTTTTCGTTCCACTCAAACTCTCTCTTTCTCTCTCTCTTTCTCTCAGTACTTCTGTCTCTCTCCTCTCTCATAAGTCTTCCGTTTGTAAGGTGCCCAGGGTTGCATTGTGGGTCAAATGTTTACAGGGCCCCAGCTGTCACAAACATTAGAGCAGAGCCAACAGCCTATTGTCACTGTCCCTGTAGCCATGGCAAAGGCTAATCGCCACTGTCCTTGTTGCCATGGCAAAAGGCCACCTGTCACCGAAGGTGTAAATCAAGCTTCTCCAGGTTTGTGAAGATGGGAAAGGTGGTGCTGTGGTTGGGGTTAGAGGGTTTCTCCTCCACTGTTGGTTCTACCACGTGAGTACCGTTCCCTGTGCTCTCAGAATGGCTTTGTTTCTTTTGGTTTTCTTCTCTGTGGTGGTGGGAGTTCCTATCCTTGCCCATGTTGGTTGGCTCTTTGCGAATATGTAGCTCTAGTATGTTAGTCTTCCTGCTGATGGCTGTCATTTCCCCGTGCAAACACTCCTACACATGTAGAAAATCTAAGGTGAGGAGAAATGAGGATTCGTGCAGTGTGGTGAATTCCTCCGCTCCACCTAACACGCGCAGGTTGCCTGTGTGTATGTGTGTTACAGGTGCATTTGCCTGATCTGCCCAGTGAACAATTACTGGGATAATTGGCAAGGTTTTCTTTGTGGCAGGGTGGGGAGGGAGGGGGTTGCCCAGGACGACAAGCACCAGCTAATTGGGCCGCGGGCCACCAAAGCGAAACGAGTGACCCGGACAGGAAGTGGATGTGAACTCTCATTATGATGTAATCAAAGGCGGATTAATTGCCTGGTTGCTCTGTGTGCCGGCGGCCATTAGAGAGGAGGTGAGAGATGGGCTCTTTGCCTCCAATGCAGCTGCTCTCTCTCTGTATCTGTCTGTCTGTCTATCTTTCTCTCTCACACACACATGCGTGCGCACACACAGTGTGTGGAAGCACACTTTCAAGTGCTCTCATACACACAGACACTTAACAGGAACATAAACTGTACCAAAACATGCATTATTTCCTCGAGGCAGGACTGAGATCTGTGCCTTAAAAACAACAACATGGATAAAGGCAAATAAAGTTTGTCCTTCATGCTTTATTGTGCACAACTTTGTCCATCAAGGAATCACATAGAAGTACTGTACTATATGAATGCAACGTGAAATGGTAAAAACACATAATTCACAGAAACAAATATGTTTTCATTGATTGTGGGTCAGTCTGTTGTTAGTTTAACTTTGCTGACTTACCAACCAGCTAGTAAAGTGGGGTGAGAGCTCTGAGGTCAGAGCTCTAAATCCACCCAATTTCTGAATGTTCTGTTGCAGCAGGATGTTTGTTTCACATTTGAGAGAAACAACTGTATTGTTTACAGAGATACATTAGGCTCTTGTGTGCCAGAGCACTATTGGTATTACAAAAAGCAAATGCAGTCAACCTACAGACACATACTCTCACACACACACACACACACACGCGCACACAGTATACAGTGCAAATGACTGCATACTTAGCAGAGCCTAGCCTGCTTAATGAGGAGGTTGTGCAGGGGAATGAAGCATGTAGTCAGGGTCTAAGCCCCTGGGATCTCTCTTCTGTGGACCTGTCTACATGACCCCCAATCAGTGGGGTTAATGAAGGCACCAGGCAACCACACACATACATTTACCAAGGCACACATGCCTAATACTCACACACGTACACATTTTGATGCAATGGCTTTTAAGTACAGAATGCTTTAACTACATGCATACAAATACACAGTAACATATGAGCAGTGTTTAAATACAGGCAAGTATTTTGACTTAGGGTTATAAGTATAAGTAGCTTTTATTGTCAATTTCTTCACATGTACAAGACATACAAAGGAATCAAAATGTATTCCTCACTCCCCCTGTGGTGGGGAGAGCAAGAGGTCGCTGCGTCTGGGACGCGCCACCAATGCTCAAAGTTGGGGGGGATGAAAGGCACAATACAGCATAACACGAGGAAAGAGGAGGAGAAAAAAGGCACCACCAGACTATGCTCCAATGGGGAGCACAGTGTAGGGGGGCAAAAAAACACCTTATTCATTGGTTGTTAGTTGACTTAGTGTTATTGATTGATTGTTTGCTGCTTTATGTTTTATACTGCCTGTATAGATTCTTATCTGATGGCCTATGAAGTATACAGCACATATTTCGACACGCTATTGCATGCATTGATTTACTGAGTAGGTCAGAGGCCATCAACCTCTCCTCTGGGTCATTTTGTCTGCTGAAGTGATCGACACAGCTTTCATTATTCACCTTTAACCTTGCAGAGCCACACACTGATTTCAGCTCAGCACACCATATGCGAGGCTTTAGCCATATTTTGCCTCCCAGGGTTAAGGTGTGCCCTGCCTGTCTTTATCTTCCCCCAGATTCCCCTTCTCTTATTATCATTTTTCTCTTCTCTTATTTGTCTTTGTCTTGTATTTTCTGTCCGTCTGTGTGTGTTTTCTTCTGCTCGGCCTTTGATGCTTCTTACCTTCACTGACCCTTTCCTTTCCATTTCCTTTTGTTGCATTTGTATCATTTATCCTGTTTTGTTCATTTCCCTCCATGTTACTGTCTCTCTTTTACAGTCCGTCTTTCTCTTACACACACCCTGTCTCTGTCTCCTCCATCCTGCTTCTCTCTCCACACCTACAGACCTGTAATCCGTTCCTGTCTGAGCTCCAACCCACTGCCAGTGAGAAGGCTGGGAAAAGGGAGCGGGTGTTGGTGGTTAGTCTCTCTGGTAATGCACGCTGTAATGTCCTTATTAAGGGAGATTAATTGCTAATGGTTTGCCTTTTTTTTTCCCTCATTGTTGCGTCTCTCTCTATCCCTCCTACCCCTCACCACCACCCTGCCTCAGTGCAGTCATTTGCTCCAGCTGTCAGAATCTGTTCTTACCACCTCCGTCTTCCTAGGATGTCTTTGAAGTTCTGCGCAGTGCCGCGTCTCCTTCTGCTTTTCTCCAGTCTCCTGTTTTTTTTTTGTGTGTGTGTGTTGTTGTTTTTTTTCCCTTTAAATCCCTGAAGGAGCGCAAATAAATGTTTCTGCTGGCTCCAGACTGTGTGGCAGACTCCCCGCTCAGAGTGGTGCCTGCTTTTGTTTTGCTTTTTCTGCTGACATGGTTTTGTGTGTGTGTGTGTGTGTTTGTTCATCTCTGATCATAAAGAGATTATGCTTAACCTGTCACCTCTACATCTTGTCTGCAATCATGAAGCTTACTGCCTATTAACTTGTGAGCCCTCCGAATCAGTATACACAAGTCTGAGTAGGTATATGTGTGCGTGTGTGTGTGGTATTTGAACTGGTAAGTTGTAGAGTATAGTAAGTAATAGGGATGCGTAATATAATATTGCCTGCAACATCATACCAAAAATATTTAGTTACGGTCTGTATAGAGGCTCTGGAGAAAGTCTGTTTGATGATGTATGCGTGTGTAGGGGTGGTGCATCTAACACTAAAGACATGATAATGTTTCTGAATGCTGTAAATCAGTGAATTTTGAAATGACACTTACTGAAATTAGCCTACAAAGATTTGATAGATGCTAGGCCTAAATAAACATGGAAATGTCAGAATAGCCTATTTGTGAGCTTTAAGTGCGTAAATCAGTCATCTACTGTTCATTTGCATGGCACGTCTTTTATATGGGGGAAAGTGCTTTTTCGCAGGCTGCTTGCTGATGTTTCGCACAGAGAAGTGAGGGGAGAAGAGTGGCGCACTTTCACCTCCAAATTGTGTGTGTGTGTGCGTGTGTGTGTGTGCGTGCACTCGGTGTTCATAGTGATGACTGCCATTGCCTTTTGAAACGGTGCGAAATCACCGTATCCCTCCACCCCCACCCCGACTGTCATTTTGAGTGGAACTAAGAGTGCCATGACCAGAATTAAGGGGGTCGGGTAATACCAAGCTTTGCAGTAATTCGAACCCGGGAGATCATTACTAAACATGGTGCTACATCGATTGTCTGGAACTGGTTTGGTTACAGAAAGTCGGACATGGAACAAAAAAGTGTTATTTGCAGAGTGTGCAAGAAAACAGTGCTTGCGAAAGATGGCAACATATCCAATTTGTTGCACCACCTCAGACACAAACACACAGCCAAATACGAGGAATGCCAGAAGTTGCGTGAAGCGACATCAAGGAATGCCACGCAGTAATGTTAGGAAAATCCCTCCTCCACAAAAAATTGGGTATGTTTTAGAGTAATATTTGTGTTTGTTAGGCCCTGTAGACTTACTATACAATGTTAAACTGTAGTATATGTACTTTTGCATCGTCAGTTATCGATATCGTAATGAGCAGAAAATATTGTGATAAATTTTTAGGGCCATTCCTTTCTGAGTACCCTTGACATTGGACGTAATATCTGTGAAGATTTGGGGTTAGTCCTTTAATGCATGCTCTGTATATGGCTCTGGTTTTGTCTGTATAATTGAAGTGCGCCAGCTCTGTACAATCATATGCTTCAGGGATCTGTTAAGACATTGATATGGGGGATGCCATGTGGAAAGAAAGATAGGAGCTGGGGAGAAGAAGAACATATTTAGTGCTGGTCTTAGCCTACAGCCTGCATCTGACTCTCATGCTCACCTCTCTTGTTTTTCTCCACCTGAAGAGGCATTTGAGTTCTCGGCAGGCAGCTCCCCTTGCTCTTTTGTGAGAGAAGATCGCACCAGCTTTGGCTCCACTCCCGTGGAGGAGCATTCTGCTAGCTCAGGGCAGCAAGAAGCTAACAGAAGGCACACACATACACACACTTACACACAGTCTTGCCAAAACTCATGCACACACATTCAAATGCTTTCCACACACTCACACACACACTCACACTCACACACACATGGCTACGGGGCTTTCTCGTTTACAAGCTCATCCTGTCATCTCGCCCCCTCAGCCTGTCTCTGTCTACAGTTTTCACCAAATCCAGTACAAACACTCCTCTCACTCTAACTCTCTCTAGTGTCTTTCTTTCTACATTTCTCCTCTCTCTTTTGCTCTCTCTCTCTTCCACACTCACACACACATACCTTTGTCCACCTTGGCTTCACAGTTTGCCCATTACCTGTGTTGTGCCCAAATCCCCTTGCAGCATAACACCCACACTGACACAGGAGATCCAAAACACATTTAGAAGTGTTATGCAAGACAATGTCCTGGAGTTTGGCCCTCATTCTTTTACCCAGCTGCAGAATGCTGTTTGGCTGGTAACTCCTTCTTGGTTGTGTGTACAGTCACCCTGCAACCAGTTTGGTTCTGACCTCTGCTTTGTTTGCAAGAGGCTCCTCAGATTTTGCTTGTGAATTTGGCTTTGTCATCTTTCTGCTGGTGCTCTTTATATTAATCCTTTTGTGAATGTCAAAACATAGAGCACTATTGGCTCCTTTTGCTGCAGCTGGACCCCTAGCTATTAAGTTCCACCCTTGCCTTGATTAGGAACACTTGGCTGCATGCAGGCAGGTGTTTCTGGTTGTTTCATCGCTTTTTTTTTTTTTTTTTCAGTCTTACTTTTGTTTTTGAGGTATTTCAAACCCCTCATTCTTTTTTAACCAATTATAAACTTTGACGTTTCCCTCATCTACCTCTGACTGCAAGCCCAACATGTGGGTTTTTCTGTTCTTGGAACCTTGTAGTTGTAATAAAGAGATGAGTGAGCCGGAAAGAGCTGTGCCTTTACCTACTGATGCTAATGAGCGTTTGCGCCGATATCCTGATCATGTCACACATCAAGTGTGTGTGTGCGGGGCCCACACCTTCTCCTCCAGAAGCTAGCAGCAGGAGTGTGTATGTAGTTAATGGCAGCCTGTTGATAGACAGGGAAGACAGAGAAAGACAGAAAACTATGAGAACTGGATGGAGGGCTGAGGACTGTTATTCACATGCACACACACACACACTCACCGTGTTATGCTAATGCCTGCGGCTCTACATTGTCCACGGCTCTAATCAGAGGCCCACTGAGCCTTACCAGCCAGTGCTCATCAGAAGCACCGATACACCATCAAATTAAAAAAAGCCATTTCCCCCTATGCTTACCTCTCTCTCACGCACGCACGCACAGACTACATGCAGGGCTATTAATTTCATCAAGCTCTCTTTCTCATACACACACTACAGAGAGCATCAGAAACTTCCAGCAAAGCAAAAGAGGTTTGTGCCATTACACCTCCATTCTGCCTAAATGAATTGTTGCATCTCATTTTTACCAGGTCAATGACAAATAAAATGTACACATTTTCAGCGCTCAATTTACCTTTCTTAGATGGACGTCTCTCCTGGTTGTAGCTTGATGAAAATCAAACTCTCATTTGTTGAAAGACTTCTTTAGTTATACTGCAGCCTCCTTAACCATTATACTAAAATGCATTTGGGGGAGTTTTGGTCACGTGTATGGAGATGGATGCATTTACACATATGTGTAGATATAACCAGATGTTCTGTGTTGGGGGATTTCTGTCTGCTCCTGGTGTGTCTTAGATGCATTTGCACCCACCTTTTTAGATCGAGGGCCAATATGCAGATCTCACTCTTACGGCAGGTGTATTAGCAAGCAGGTGTAAATGAGGAGGCTGAATGGCGCATCCAGAGACTTGCAGTGCATTAACTCCTCTGCTCAAAGCATTACTCATATGGGCACTCAGCCCAGTGTGTGCGTGTGTGTGTTCAGTCACTACCTTTCAAAGATGCCATTAATGCAAATGTCAGAAGAGGTCGCTGCCTGTGTATCTGTGTTGAAATACCCTTTTTGCAGTGTGTGTTAACTTTTGTAGCCTACATATTGGAAGTTGTGTTATTTATTGTCCCTTGTGAAATAGTGTTAAACATGCACCTGGTTAATTACTAATTAATTACTATTAATTAAAGCTTGGTGATAGTGTGGAGGCAATTCAATATCTGTGTTGATGTTTTTAGAGATGTCTTTGAGTTAATCTTTACTGTGGTTGGCCAACTTAGTACTAGTGCCAAGCAGGTCTGCTGTGTAATTGGTAACCATGGCCAAGACCAGGGCAGAAATGTGTTGTGTGCAGCTGAACCCCAGTGGCACTCACCGTTGACTGGTTGCCGTGACGAGATTGCCTATGGCAACAGTGCTGGGCTCGCTCACGGTTCAGGGAAAAAGCAGGCCGTGCCGTCCCCCAAGAGACAGACGTCTACCTGACATGCTTTCGGACACACACACACACACACACACACACACACACGAACCAAACACACAGACCATTGACAGATATGCACAGACACATACATGGCCACCTGCTGAGTCTCTTTCTCTCCCTCTCTTCCCAGTTGGCCTAGATCTGAGGCTTCTTTTCTGTGTGTCCCCATGATACTGTCTCCATTACTTAGTGGCCTGTGTCTTGATGCCACCAGCTCTTGTTCTGCTCTTATGACGAGCCACACTTAGGCCTGCATACAGTGTCATGAAAATGAGTGCTGTCTTGTGTGTGGTTAGTTGTGATATTACAGCCTGTTCCCCGATGGGTTTCTTTGCAGATGTATTTTGTGGAGCTAATTCCATATTACTAGCATGTACTTGAATATCACAGTCCTTTTTTTTTTTCTTTCTACGGGTATGTTTTGATATCAGAGTCTGTTTAATCTTCAGTAGTTCAGAGAGTGGAGCGCCAGTTTTAGCCCCCAGCAGGAACTGCTTAGGTTGTGTGGACTCTGTGTATGTGTGTGTGTGTGTTTGTTCAGGTGCCCTGGCAGTGTTGGATTAGAAGTAAATGTGTGTGTGTGTGTGTGTGTCTGGATCCACAGGGTCAGGTGTTGGCTGCTCTTAATGAGGTTCTCCCACCGTTCTGACAAGGTGTCTCCCTCTCCCCGGTTGACACGCTGGTGCCGTCTCTGTTCCCGTTTGCGCTTTGACAGAAATGACATTCCCAAAGCTGGTGCTGCCAGCCAGGCGGTCACCTCTTATTTTGCTCCTGTCAGTCATCTGTCCCCACCTGTGATCATCTGTCTGTGTGTGTGCGTGCGCGCGTTTGTGACTGCATGCTTCTCTGTCTGTCTGTGTACCTTGAACTGTGTGCATTGCAGTAGATGGCTTGCAGTAGAAGTCTTTATGTATTTATTCTTGTACAGAAGTAAGTGTGTCTAGATCATGTCCCCAATATGCATATAAGTCCATATTGTGTGTGGGCCTGACCAGCACTGCGCGTGTGCGTGTGTGTGTGTGTGTGTGTGTTTCCGTGGCCAATTTGTCATCTGTAATTTCTCTATAATATGCACTGGGTTCCTCAGTGGACCTTCTTCTTTTTGAGTAATTACACTGAAATTCTTTGGACTTTAATCTGGAAGTTTATAATGAAAAAAGTGCACGCAAGAGAGAGAGAACATTTCTTCATCCGCCAAAAGAATAAGAACACAAACTTCTCCTAAAAGCCACCCGGACTTTCACTTTGTGCAATTATTGGCCAGCAGTAATTACCAAACCGCAGCTTGGCACCACCATATGCAGCAGTCCTGCCAAAGCTATTTCCTCAGCAAACAGGCGTGAGTGCTGGCCTGAAGACAGCAGACACACAAACTATGCTGTGGTCAGACAAACAAGAATGAAGTGTGTATGTGTTTGTAGCTATTAGTGTGTGTTGGAATCCAGCTCTGCTGTCTCCATAAATGTTTGCAAAAGCTCCGTCTGATCAGAGCACTAGACCTCCAACAGAACTGACTTCACCTACTGCCCTGCCTACCACCCCCATCAAACCCTGGCATCTCCCTGCCAGGTGGGGAGCATGTCTGAGTAAACATGAGTTGCCATTTTCTCTTTGGGGTGTGTGTGTGTATGTGTGTGTGTGTGTGAGAGAGAGAAAATAAAAAGACTGTGTGAGCATATTTATGTGTGAGGTTCTGTGTGTATTTCACATCAGTACCCAGAGCATTTTGCCAAGGAGCCCATTCCCTCTCATAGTTTAAGCCATTGGATTTCTGACTTTTTATTATTTTGAAAATGAGTTATTGATTAAAATTTTTGCTTGTCTTTCCCCATTTTCTTTTTTTCCCTTCAACTAAACTGCATAGGCTTCTTTAAATTCTCATCACTCTATTTACTAAATGCTGTAAGCAAATCATTGGTACAGCACGCCATAGTTCAATAGCTCCAATGACTATGACTTTGTTTAAAGACTTGCACAATGGCAGCATGAAGACTCAGTTCTTCTCTTCTCTTCTCTTCTGGTGTTTGGCAGCATTTAAAAAAGCACTGAGAGGAGTGGCTGTTGGAGTGGATGATCATAGGTCTTCACAGGACTAATTGGTCATTTAAGGAGAAGAAAAAGAGGCATGCTTATGTGTGGACGAGCTCTTTGATGGTTCCCGCATGATGCTGAGAGGGGAAGATGGGCAGAAGCTCTCTCCCATCCTCTGCTCTCCTCACTACAGACTGGTTGTACTGGAGGGAAGGGAATTGAGAGAGTGAGATGGGTAGTGGAGTGGTGTCCTTGCAAAGGACTGAAACACCAAACAGGCACTTTCCAGACATCCTCGGGCTGTCTGCCTTGGCCTTGCCTTGGCCTTGCCTTGCCTTGCCTTGCCTTGGCCCTTGCCTTGCCTTGCCCTTTGACCACTGAGCCTCTGCACTCAGCTTCAGGCCAAAGTTTTGCTCTCAAGTGCTTCGTGTCCGATTCATGCAGGTAGAGAGATGGCCTTGCAGCAGTGCTACCAAACACGTTAGCTTAGCTCCAGTGGCATGCAGAGTTAGTGAGTGGTGCTGATGGCTCTTGGCCTTCCGCCCTTGAGACATTGTGGTCCAGTATCTCAGCATTCTGTCTGTCTCCTTTTGTCAGTAACATACTGTATATCTCTCTCTCACACACACACACACACACACACACACACACTGTACAGCACCATTGCCACCACCATCAGTCTCACTCGGTGACAAATTCATAATTCATAATCCATAATCCGTACTCCTCTCTCTGTCCACCATTTTCTCATTCTTCTGCTTTCCATTTTGATATTTCTTGGTCTTAATTACACTGTAAGACATTTGATGTGTACTGTTATACATAGATATGCGTATTAGATTCCGCCTAATTACTGATTGTAGTGTTTGTCCCAGTGTGTGTTTGGTGTGAGTGAGAGAGTTAAGGCTGTAAATTGTGCTTTTTTCCCTGTATCTTTCTGAGAAGTTGATTGCAGTGCAGCTACACACAGAGCTTAGAGTGCTCTCTGTCTCACCAAGTCTATTCAAGTCAAAGACTCAGCCATCAACTCACTCCAGGAGAGGATTGGGGTTGAAAGATATACAGAGAGAATACGTATTTGAGGATGTATTTGAGCATGTATATATCCATTTTTCCTTTAACAGAGATTGAAATCTCCAGGGGGGCCACTTGGGGTCACAGCGCCCTTTGACAAGAATTCTGACTGTCAAGAACAAGCCCACTGCTCTTTTCTTCCTGCTTTTCCTGCTGTGGAGAAGAGTCAGAATGATCCCTCGTTTCTGCTCATGCTGCTCCCACACAACCCCATTCAACAATCCCCTCATCTCCTAGCTCCTTTCCTGCTGTCTGCCCCTCTTTACCTCCCCATCTGCCTCCTCTGTTATTTTTTCAGCTCTTAGCACCTTACAGGCTTCTCCCTCTCCTTAGCCTTAGCCCCCACACCGCCGGTGTCCATTCCACTCCTTGTCAGGTAGACAGGTTATGAGGAGTGACAGTCACAGCACAACCTCCCATGAGGAGGCCACTGTTTTCTGCTCAGACAAAAGACCGGAGAGGCATTTTGCAAAATGCATCCTCTCTGCAGGGAGCTCTAGGACTGGAGGGAGGAGGGGGAAGATTAGGTTGAATGGGAAGGTTGGGAGGTGGGAGGAGTAGGAGGGAGGCGATGTTGTCAGCTTTTGTTGTGGGGCTGTGTTGAGCGATGCTGGCATTTCCTAAACGGGACCGATTAGCACCGTACCTGAGGGATTTCATCCGCAAGTTACAGCAGCCGCCGGGCCCAGAGCGGTAGGTCTCCCTCCCAAAATTCCCCAGGACCAGGATGATCAGCATGGATGTACAAAGGACAGCATTTCCCACATTGCCCTTAAACATAAAGCTCTATCTTTTACCATGCCACCTGTCTTGGGCTTATGCCTGATTTGACTCACTCACGTTCAGCTCAGTTGGTGCACATGATTGGCTGTATCAGCTTAGGGCATTGCTGCCACTGCAGTGATTAGGCCCATGCCACTTTTGGGACGAGCTCAAACGAAACGCACACTATGGGATGCCATCAACAGGTTTGTAGGCATTCCTTCTGCACAGCTGCTGCAAGAAATTGTAAAAGTAAGTCCTTGGGGTTATGCACATGATGAGTGGGCGTTATGAAAGTGCGCTGCAGAGCAGTCGGCCGACTCCATGCTGACAAAGCACACCGCTTAATGCTGTTTAATAACGACACTTGCTTTACTTCCTGTGTGGCGCAGTGCAGAGTTCCACATGCGTGTCGGCAGGAGCCGAAACACACAGCAAGAGCTGTGATTAAACATGCAGAGACAAAATATGCAGCGAGTAATCAAGGCAATGTAACGACCAGACACCATCTCACAAGCAGCAAGATCTCCTCAAGAAATAGTGAGAAAACAGGCAGACTTCCGAACAAGATGGAGGCTGTAGCAATAAACTCAGACCACCTGTGTGTGTCTTTCTCTCCTCCTATTTTTGCGTAAAAAACCCCCAATGATCACGCATACACACAGACACATACACAGATCGACACCTACACAAGCACTCAGCATCCTGTATGATGGTACAAACTTGACACCTAATACAAACAGCTATGCACAGAAAGCATACTGATGCAAGACTTGAGGAAGGAAATCAAGCATCTGATTTGCAGACCTCTAATTTTTTTTTTTTAGCAATTGTTACATAACGGCATATGTACAACTTGAGGCCTGTGTCATTCCAGTCCTACTGACTCCACAGGAGAAACACTTTGCCAAACTCTCAAAACCTTCATTGTCATGTGATTTTCTGTTCAGCTGAAACAGAAGAGAGCAAACTGAAGCATGGGGGCGTAAAGTGAACACTGGAGAGAGAGAGAGAGAGATGAGCAACTGGAGGAGAGGAGAGAAGAGGCAATTGAAGGAGCGGATGGTGGGATGGCGGAGGCAGAGAGAGAGAGAATGTCGGAGAAGAGAAGAGCGGACTGGAGCAGAGCACTGGCTGCGTGGGCCTTTGATTGATGGGCTCGCTGAGTGGCTGAGCCCCCATCAAGAGCTGCAGGGAGGCTCTCTAGTGCACAACCACGTGCTGCCACCCCATCTCTCTCTTCTATCTTTGCATCCATCTCCTCTCTCTTTGGGCCCATTCCTCCTGCTGCCTTTCCTCTGTCTCCCTGTTCCCAGTGTCTCCACTTTCTCTCCAATCTTCTCCTAGCCTCCTTTCAGTGTCTATGACCTCATCTCTGTGATTCTTTCATTCTCTCTTTCTTTCTTTTTTTCTTTCTATTTCTCAGTTGTGTATGTGTTTATAGTACGCAGTCCAACCTCAGTTACAGTTCCCAGTGCACTCACTGTACAGCACAATGCACCACTATGCCACAATCGTGACACCCTCCACAGCAATAGCCAGTTAGTGTAAGTAATCGTAATCAGCCTTTTCCACCTGTCATTGTGTGTGAGGCCAGACACTGTGCCATGGCACACACCCCTCCTTGGGGTTCCATCCATCCTCATCCTGTTATCTTTGGATAAGGGAGCGGATCCCAGTGATCAAGCGCTCTCGCCAATCCCCCTCTCACACAGCTGTCCCTGGGGTGGCTTTATTGGCTGTGACTGCACAAGTTCACTCTCTTTCATTTTAAATGGAATAGGGTTTTCCTTTCAATACACATTCAGTCGTCTGCTAAATAACATAATCATCTATCTCAGTGGCATACTGGATATTTTCTTTACCTCTTGGCCACAGTAATCTATTAGTAAATAATCTAGTGCACCCACTTTCTGACCACATCTCAAGGCCACCACACATGGTCAGCAATCCCACAATCATTTGTTTGTTGTATCGCATCACCTGGTAATACATACTACTCAAAATGTGACCATGACCATTTTTAACATTTTAAATTGACTTCTGATAATCAGAAATAAGAAAATTAACAACAAAATTAATAACAGGGAGCAAAAAGGAAACTTGGATTAAGAAAGAGTCCAAACTAAACTGAGCGGTACAACAATAGGATAGAACAATGGCAAGAATGAAGGCAGAAGGGGACCCAAGCTAATAAAGTGGCCAGTGAATGCACACAAACAGAAACACACAGACACACATGAATGTGCTCTAGACTCACTCAGTATCTTCCAGGCCCCCGCTCTGCTTTGCCTTGTCTGCTTATTTGCGCTCACAGAGCTCTTTTGTTATTTGTTTTACTTATTGTACTTATTTATTTATTTGTCTGTTTGCTAGTTATTTATCTCCCTTGTCTGTGGGTCGCTTGGGTAATTGCAGGTAGTGCACATCAGGGGGTCTGTTTCTCATTGATGTCTGACTGCACTTTGTGTTCCTAGATTTGAGAGAAAGAAAATCAGAGCAAGAGAAAGGTAGAGCAGCGTTAAAGGAGGAAAACACAATGAGCTTGGGAAAAAGAGATGAAATAGAATCATGTTGCTTCTCTGGAAATGAGACCAGCGTGTCTTGTCTGTTTGTATTGTGCTCTCACTCTCACAGACCCCCACAAACACACATGGTAGATGCTGCATAAGCTTTCTCAGCAAATCTCTCGGCAGAAGCAGAAGGCGCCATATCACATTGTGCTTAGTATGGATGCTACTGTTGAATGAGCTGGATTTGCCCTACCATACATGTCATCATAGCGACAGGCTTTGGATAAATAGTCAACAAAGGACCAAAACACCTGCAGAGGTTTTTTGACTGACACGACCCAGGGTCAGACAGGACAGTTGAATGCAAAATGTAGTGTGTACTAACATTAAGCACCTATGAGTTGTCTATTACAGGTCAATGAGAGGCTTTGTCGTATGGCTGTTGATGTTTTGAAGTACCATGTAAATGTAAGGAACAATGAACTCCACAGTGTGCGTATATCAGATATTAATGCATGGCAAAAGTGGTAATAAGGCCACAAAACAAAGTTGAGTGGCCTTTACACTTTGAAGTCCATGAATATCTGATATATGCATGCTGTGGAGTTCTGTATCCCGCTTATAACACTGTTGCCACATCTGCGCTATGTAGTTTTGCTATTGCGACTCATTACTCGTTAGTTTCATTTCCTGTTGTCAAGTTGCATATCCAAGGATTCTATCCCGTCTTGGCTTTCGAAAAATCACCATTTCCCGTACTCCCAAACGAAGTAACAGAGTTAAAAAACATCTTGGTCACAAGCTGCAATGTTGCTGTACTGGGAAAGTCAGTAAGGCCACTAGATTGTAACCGTTTTAATGTTTCAGAACATAATGCACATTCTAAATAGCACACCACAACAGGAAATTTAATGAGGCAGTGGTGTAATTTTAGAATAATTTATTTTGTGTGTTATAACACCATTACTGTTAAATTGCTAGGCCTGAGTTCCCCCATTGTTGTATGGATTAGATGGTAGTGTGAGAAAGGAAAGATGTTGCTTTTAAAACTGTTCATTTGGCATTGCTCCTCTGCTTAAAGACATGTTGCTGGGATGAGAAATACCCTGTGGGAATCCGTTAATGTAAACTGTTTGTGATGGAGCCCCATTATTCGATTGGTTCTCATGCACAGAAAGAGAGACAATCAGGAAGCAACACATAAGTCTTTCTGACTCGTTTCCCATGACCAGCCCCATTTGCCCCTCAGGTCTCAAGGCCAAACTCTCTACGAAGGAATGCTCACGCAAAAGATGAGATTTACCTTTTCCTGCTTATTGGATTCTTTAAGTATTCCCTTAGGACATTTGACCGTCGTCCCTGCAGAGATGTGACAACCAACACAAGCCGATGCAAACGCATGTTTGGGGGTCAAGGGAAGTGTTCAGTGTTTCAATTGATCCCAATCAATACCTCCAATCCAATTCCCCTTTGGCAATCTTGTACTGTGCTGCAAGATATTGCTTCTCTTTGACAGCTAAGGTCTTACCCACACACACATACATATTCTTCAGCGCAGAGGGAGACATTAGTTTGACTGATGTCTCTCACACTTGCCTGGTCCCGGTATTGCTGGCATAATGAATCTCCGACGCACTCAGTATTGGAATTCATGAATTTCCTTTTATAATACAGCTGGCATAATGGTGAAACATTGATGAGATTCCTGTCAGGACTTACACCTCTCTCACAAAAGGCCAGCGTCGTTGGCTGTCGTTGCCCAGATGTATGCACAGCTCCTGAGATGGGAGGGAGGGTGGAGGAGACAGGAAGAGATGGGGGCAGGAGGGGACAGGCAAAAAAAAAAAAAGCGTGAGTGTGTATTGTCAACGGAGGAGATGTAGCGGTGCATGTCATTTTAATTGCTCCGGTTGAGAGAGTGCGCTCATACACACGCGCACGCACATTTGTGTAGGGGCACGCACACGGAGATGCACGTGCAAGCTAGACTCTCAGATTGGTTTTCAGTGCCACAGATGCTTTTAGCTGTGTGTGTGTGTGTGTGTGTTTGCGTGTGTTTGCGTGTGTTTGCCTGTGCGCGCGTGTGTCAGGCAGGCAGAGAGAGATTAGGGGCAATTTAATCATAATGAGCAGTCACTGACAGCAGGGTAGGATTGTGGTTGCTTTGGTGTGTGTGCGTGTGTGTGTGTGTGTGCGCGCCTCCATGTGTGACCTTCAAAGGCACATGTATGACCTGGTCAAAGTGAACAACCTCTGGCAGCATAATGCAGTCTGTGTGTGTGTGCACCTGCTCTATCTGTTTTCCAGATGCGGTATCCTGACCACATTCACTCACAGTTCTAGAAGCAAGTTTGTGTGTGTGTGTGTGTGTTTTGTAGTATTCTGCTTACGGTATGAAAACTTTATGTGGTATTGATATGTGTTTTGATTTCCTTTAGCGTCTTAGCAGTTTATTATGCAGTTCATGAGCCTCATTAGTTTCCTAGGTGCAAACAAAGCTGATGTTTGCTCAACCAGTAGGTAGAGAGGAGCATAATCACACCAGCATTCGCAGCAGTTCACTCCTCCATACCCTTGGTTTTTGTTTATTTTATCGTTATTATTTTATCATAATTTATTTATTTTTGTTGCGCTCACTGACTTTTAGCACTTGAGCTGCAGTGTAATCTAATTACGAGGCGTTTTTACACGTTTGTTGTGACGGGTGCATCCACGCCTGGCCGGAGCCATCAGGAGATCTTCCCCCCCATTAGTGAGGGTAAATATGGATGCACCCTTACTTTCTCTTATTAGAGAATAATACTGGCAGACTAGGAGTGCGGCAGTGCGGGAGGGTGGATGGGTTAGCGAGTGTGTGCCGTCAGAATGGCAATGAGAGCTGACCTTTAGTAAATGCACTAGGCATCCGCCTTTATCGCTGACGCCAAAATGCTCATTAGAGATTATGAGCTGAAACAATTCTCCTGTTCCTTTTGCTCCCACCCACCAGCACCACTACCATTGCTCTTGGACGGCGTACGCGGAGTTTAATTAAAAAACACATGACCTTCCACCCCGCCATGCCGTTCCACCCTGCCGCTCTGCTTTTGTTTCCAAGCCACACTCCACTCCATCCTGCTGACCTGGGCAGGACTGTGGGAGGAGGCGAGGGGGCCTCCCCGTGTGATTAAATGCAGGGCAGCGACGTTTACAGTCACTGTGGTCAGACAGTGGTGATTGTTTTTATTTTTAATTAGTTCAACAAAAGACAAAAAAGCTAGCCACAGGGTGTACTGCATGTTTCCCTGTGCTGGGTCATTAGGTTAACTCATAAGGGAGGTCGAAATGGAAAAGCTGAGGAGCATATAAGAAGGCACATGCAGAAACATGCTAGTACACACACACACACGCACACAGCTTATACGTCTGTCTGAGCGTGAGGGGCTAACACGTAAGCGTTCTTGGACATCTTAGGGGCCATGGCTCAGACCTCATCAACCTCTCTCACTCCAGAGAGCGGCAAGTTGAACACACCCCTAGTTCAGCAGATCAAATAAGCTCAGCTTCAGCTCTTAGTAGTGCTAGTGCCAGTAATACACAGTCTAATCACAAAGTGGGAGTGCCACACAGGAGATATTGTGTTCATTTTTCTGGATGTTTACCTTCACAGCAACAACAGTGGAGGTGGATGTGGTGTGCATAAATGCTGATATGATTGTACAGCACGCACCAGCTCACCACCAGCGGATGATGAATCTCAATAACACCTGCCACTTTGTTAGAGTCTGACACAAGCAGACGAGATGCACCTGGGGTCACAGAGTACTGTAATTTGCAGCATATAATACAGGCATCAGTGCCTGCCTGCTGTCAGAGAAAAGAACAGAACTCGCAACCTCCCACATAAAGGCCACAGGTAGACAGCCAACTTAATGATGGCTCTCAGTTTCAGACATGACGTGTTCAGGTGAGGGGCAGAATTAGTGCCTCATGTGCCCAAATCTGGGACATTCTGTCTCAGTGTACCAGCAGCCTTGACGCAAAGCACCATATCTGGATTCCATTGGAGAATAAGAGTAGAGTTCAGGGTGGGATTCTCCAGTCATCAGCACTGCTGTGAAATTTTAGAGCTTTTCTTGTTTTGTAGCTGATTCAGACATCATTAGAGGCAATGGGATCAAGAATGGACAGTGACTGCGCTAGTAGAGATGATGTGTTTTTCTGGGAAAAAAGAATCAGCAAAGAGGAAAGGAAAGGGGGAGCAGGAGGAGCCGTGGAGGCAGATCTGAAGCCGTCAGCCTGTCGAAGAGAATGACTCCCCTTCTCCTTGTCTGAGCCCTGGCCTGGGGAGTGTGAATCAGGCGTCTGCGATGCGATCAGGCAGATGAGTTTTTATTTTTAGGACACAGGCTCCAGCAGGAAAGATTTATATGGCTTTGAGTGGGTTGATCTTTTTAAATATTCAACTTTGAATGAAATATGGAGCATGACTCCCGGCTGTTTTGAATTTATAAGTGCGTCTAGTAAGCCAGGCCGTGCATACAGAGAGACGTCAAATACCACTTCACACACACACACACATAGACACACTCACATTCTACTGTGACCGAAAGGTAGAGAGCCCAGTCCAACTTGAAAGGCAAAAGGAAAAAAAGAGCCTAAAAGAGCAGGCAGTGTGGGTAAAAGAGATGGAGAGAGAGAGAGAACATTGGAAAAAGTAGTTTCAAACAATGCGAATGTTTGAACTTTGCTATTTGATGTTGGAACATAATGCTTCATGAGAATTCTTCAAAGGCCTATTTCTTGATGGCCTCTGATACGTTACCCTATCATGCTAACACCATACTATCGCTCCACACAATAGCACTTTCATTTAATTTGCGTTGAAAGAACATTAAAACACCATTGACTTAATTGGGTGCAAGTGATGTCTGTGATCCGTTCTCCATTTGAGTCCCCACTGTAAAGTCCTGGGCACAGTTGTGCCTGTGGTTCTTGGTTCTGTGCAGCATCAGGCAGTCTGTTCACACACTGGCCGCTCCCCTTGGCATCCACAGGAGAGCCAGAGGATGAAAGAGGCCCGGCGTGAGAGATGGGGCTTGGGCAGCAACTCCTCCCTCCTCCTCTTTCCTTATTCTGTGCTCTTCAAAGGTGTCAATATCCGAACTCACTCCATACCATCTATAGACAGAAATTCACAGGCGGGATACAGTTTTTCAAGTGGGGAAGAAGTTCAAATGATTAAGCTCAGCTTTGAGAGGTTGAGGGGGGGTTGCCGCCAGGCAGGCATGCAGTCTTGTCTTTTGACAGAAATGTTTACGAATACTTAACATATGACTATGTTATTTTAAAATAGGCCTATTAATAGACAATGCTATTACAGTGTTCCTTAGGGTAGGAAATGTGGGCTACAACTGTAACTTCATGGTGAACTCAAGCTTGAGGCTAAAGTTAATTTCAACATGCAGATGTTTTGGATAGCCTAGGGTGTAGGTCCTATCACCCCCAAGGAAGCTTTTAAATTTCTCAAGCATTATAAACAAAAAAGAATCCATAATCCAGCTGCTAGACTGGTCATTTTGTATCCATATTTCATTCAGTCCAAGTAGCCTATGAAAAAAGCTAGAAGTCTGTGAGATGAGATCATTGTTTGGTATTTTGAATTAACATGAGCAGGTTCTATCAAAATGAATGGGCAGATATTCAAAACTCCAGTTTGGCTGGTCGCACTGACTTTAAAAATTGTTACTGTTGTGCAAATTCTTGTTTAAATCTGAATTGAACAAATGTCAAAATCTACTGGTAGATCGCTCAAATAAAGCTTAAAAGACATTATTTAAACCAGCAATTTGCTCACTGTGCCTGCACCAACATTCACGGCATGGCTATCACCATGGTGACGGAGATGGTAAACGTAGGGCTAACCATCAGTCATACCGCGTCCAGCAATGCGATTGGCTACTCTCACTCCAAGGCAGGACTTCCAGTTTCTCAATTCTGCTATCTTTACGTTACAAACGGACACAATACATTTCTATAGGAGGACTTTTTAAGTGATGTGTCTCCTCCTATTAAGCTGTCTCTGTTAGTGCCCACTGAGGTTAGTTAAATTATGTCAAATTTTTTTAGGCAATAAAAAAGGCAAGTGAACAAGGTTTTAATTAATATTTCTTATATGTTATGGAATAGTTTAGATTAGAACATTTTAAACAAGGTTCTGACTATCACCAAAACAAAAACAACACCAAACTTGCAGTGCACTTAATCAAACCATTAGCAAGACACCTGACAAATTTGTCAGTCGGAGTAGACAGATACATGCACAGACATGTCTTGCGATAGATAGATAGACATTTTTGCATTAGAGGATGAAGTTAAGACGTAATTTGTAGTTTTTTTTTCTTCTCTCCACCATACATATGTCTTCTGGCCTTGTCTCTACCTTTTGTTTCCTCCCCTCTTTTTTGAGTTTGTTCCTCTGCTCCTCTTTCATGCTCTCACTTTTAGTCTGCTCTTCTTCAGTGCTCTCTCTCTCTCTCTCTCTCTCTCTCTCTCTCTCTCTCTCTCTCTCTCTCTCTCTCTCTCTCATTTAATTTGCTCCTTGCTCCTCTTCAGTGCTCTGTCTCGGACTGTCTTCCCTACTTTTCATTTCTTCAGTTGTAAACAAGGTCACATCTCCTCTTCTGTCCTCTTCTTCTGTCCTCAACACCTTGTCTTTTCTACTTCCTTATCCACTCTGTGCTCCTCCCCTCTTTGCTGCCCTCTCTGCTTGCTGTTGTCCCTCTCCCTTCTCCCCCTCCTATCTTTTCCTGCTCCACAGCTCATCACAGTGAGCTCATTAACCTAAGGAGCTGCAATGGGAGATTAAGAGAGAGAAGTCACTGAGGAGAGGAACAAGGTAGCAGACCACTCCAGCGATCAATACCCCTCCTACCTAAATGACACAAGGAGAGAGTGGCAGAAAGAGAAGGAGGAGAAAAGCTGGAGAGCTGAGAGGATTTGAAAAAAAAAATGAGACGTGACTGCTCAGTGTCTAATTAATGCACTAAATAAAAAAGAGGGGAGAGGCCACAATGACTAAACTAATTCTTAAAAAAAAAAAAAAAGTTGCACATCAAATATAAAGATCATTTAATTTAACACAGAGCAAATAGACTGCCTCTAGCTACAAATCTTTTTCCACCCGTTGTTTTCCTTATTAGGTAAAAGTAATTAAAATCATGTCCTTGCTGCTACAAAACACAAGGAGAATTGCACATGCTATGGAGCAATGGCTGTTCTACCATGTCATCCCTTAGACCATTGTAGGGTGATGGCTGATCAAGTGAGAAAGAGGGATTAAGAAATGACCATTGATTGAAGGATGATGTTTGTCAGTTGGCTTGTCAGCCTTATTTCTTAGACCTAAAGCAGTTCAATAGTGTCTCTGTGTGTTGGAGCCAAAGAGAGAGACTGCACACATCGGGATGTGAAACTAGCATACGCCAAAACCCTCGTGACCTTCCATCTCAACTCAAGATCTACTCCTCGGCTTCTATTGCCTCCTTCTCCTTTCAATCAAGCAGCTTGTTTGCTGGCATTGACAAGAGAAGATGGTGGAGATCAAGAATCTACACTCCCCCGCTGTGGTCGGGGAAACAAAAGAACGCAGGATGTACATAGGGTACGTCAGGTGGTGTTGCCATATAGCCCAGAACCATCATGTCTCTGATGACGGGCTCTGGGATACAGATGGAGAGACAGAGGGCTGCAGAGAGTAACATGGAGACAGACGCAGAGAGTGGATGGAGAGCTTTTAAAAAAAAAAAAAACATGTGACATTGACACACTCAGCCCATTACCTCCTGTGTAAATATGATTAGAGCCGTGTATGTGTGAGGGAGAGAGAGGGGGAGCAACCATCTACACTCCCCAGGGTCACATCGTTGCAGCGGAGGGGCCGGGCCGGACCATTGACGGGGGGCCAGGGCAGGGCCGACCTGCCTGATTAACTTGCCATCACTGCTAATCATTCACTCAAATATATCAGACAACATCCCACACCCTCCCCATTGGGAGGGGGGAGAGGCCAAAATGGTTCAAAAATAAAGCAGACAATTGATTAGTGTCCTGTTCCAATCTACAAGTTGAGGTGTGTGTGTGTGTGTTGATAGTGAGGGGGGTTGTAAGATCTACAAGTGGAGGCTGTGTGACACACACTGTCTACCTCTGTGTCCTCCTTCACATCATCCCTTTCTTTTTCTTCATCCTTTGTCTGACTCAAACTCTCTTTTCCACTCTCTCTTTCCTCTGCGTGGTCTTTTTTTTTCTGCTCTCCCTTCCCTCTGTCCCTTTTCAGCCTTATTGAGTCTCTCTCAGTTCTCTGTGGAACTTCAGGCCTTCAGACTGGGAGCTTTGTCTGAGTGTAAAGTCTCAATATCTCTTTTGCACCGAATTGCATTCTGTACTGTGTGTGTATGTGTATGCGCATTTGTGTGAGTGAGTGTGTGTGTGTGTGTGTGTGTGTGTGTGTGTGTGTGTGTTGTGCAGGTGCACATAGAATTGTGTTTGAAAAATCACATACCTGAGGCTAAAAACATGATTTTTTTCTAATAGTCTAATTACTCTCTCACACACACACACACATTCAGCCTCCGTGTGTTTTTTTGTGGGTTTATTGCTGTAGCCTGCAGCCTACTCTTTTGTAATTGTGTCTCTGAGTGGGTTTAACTGTGCATCTGATAATGTTACTTTCACTCCACTTATCTCCTAAACAAACACAATCTGATGCCATCCTAAGAAGCATTAAGCTGTTTTCATTTCTAATTAATTTTTCAGAGGGATTAACACTACCCACTGCACTCTTCAGGAAGCACCTCTGATTAACACACATGCAGATACATACACTCACACACATAGAGCCTTACACTCACACTTCATACTGACAGGCGTACTGGCCCTCCAACAGTCACATACACACTCATATACAGTCTGCAGCACCTTGGGGGATGAAATATAAAGCACTGTGTTCTCTTCCAGTGCTGAGACCAAATCCCCCACCACCACGCACACACACACACAATGAATCAGTGCAATGAAAATCACACCCTCTCTAAATTATGCTGTTTTCCTACCAACTGCATTAGCCATTCTCTTTCTGTGTTTCAGCAAAGACGTGGTGTGAGATTGATGATGAGAATACCATTAGGTCCCAGCAGAGCCGCGCTGCGCCGCACAGACTCTTTGATATGAATTACAATAGAGCCAGCTCAGGTTCCTCCTCGCTTCCCTGTGACTCACTTTCTCTCCCTATCTCTCTCTCTTTCTTTCTCACACACACACACACACACACTCACTCACAGACAGGAAAACAACCCCATCCCTCAAGAGGACCGCAGCCCCTCCCTCAAACTCCCAAAACATACTTCCTCACCTCTCACTCTTTTCTGTTCCTCTTGTACGCTTTCTTCTTCTTTCACTCTTTCTGTTTGTTCAAATTCAGTCAGATTTATGGAATGACAGATGATTATACACACATGTGCACGTTCCTCCTCTCTTTCTTTAGATATTCCAAATTGTCATTCATGGGGCAGGAGAGGATATAAGTGTAATTCAGGGTCTGTGAGAGTCATTGCTCAGATGAAACCCTTAATTATGGCTTAATTAGTGTGTGTGTGTGTGTGAGCTAATGGCCCAGGTCATCTTTCTGCTAGTCCTTCAGACAGACAGTACCGGGCAACAGCCAGATCAAACAGATTTATGAGTCTTTTTCCTTTTCCTCTTTTTTTCCTGCCTCATCCCCCGACCCCTTCCTTTGCGTGAGGTAATGTAATTACAGTCTGATGGTCACACACACACACTCCATTTGCGTCTTTCTCCCACATCATTATCGTGTCAGTGCTCTCCACCCCCCTCTACATGCTGTCCAGTCCAGTCAGTCCATCCAGAATGAGTCTCATTACATGACTCACAGATACATGCAGTACACAATCACCCTCAAATAGACATGCACAAACACATATAGGTTTCACACTATCCCAAAGAGCACCCCATATTCTCTGCATGCCTTTTCCAAGATGAGTGTGTTCATGCATGTGAGCTGGCAGGGTGAGCTGCGTGCGTGTGTGTGCGGTCTGTGTGTTTGTGCTTATCCATAATTCCAAAATGCTCCTCTTGTCTTACTTCATTTCTCCCATTCCCAGTGTGTGGCTATAGAAACATAAATTAGCCCTTTTTCCCCGTCTCCCCTCCTCTCCGTTCCCTCTGGTTCTCTCTGGCTGGCTGATGCAATGGCGACTCCCCCATAGGCTCATTCCAGCAGTAACTCACTCATCAGTAGGCAGACAAGAAATCCAGCTGACAACTCAAAGGCAATCTCCCGCCACTGCCAGGCTGTGTCTGTGCCATTACCATCTCTTTCTCTGTCTGTCTCTCGCTCTCTCTCACTCTGCCACACACACACACACACACACTCTCCTCAGATGTAAAGCACATCGCAAACTCAGTGCCCTTTAGATTTCTCTGTTTCTCTTTTACTATTCTATTCTGTTGGGTTGCTGTCTGCGATGGTTCATTGTGAGGCCGGGGAGTGTAGAGAGGAGACGGGAGCCAGACAGCCAGAGACAGCCGACTGGGGCCAACCTCTAATGTCTGCCATGAGCAAAGCACATGGCCAGAAAGCCTTCCGTATTAAGAGATTGAACTGAAGCGCAGGGCTAATTCACTGATGCTGCTGGAGGCATCAGTGTCTTCGTCACACCCTGTTTGCGTGTGTGTGTGAGTGTGTGGATATGTGGATATGCACAGGTGTGTGTGTGTATGTGTGCCTGTAGCTTTTCATGTGTGTTTGTGAGGGTGAGTGCCTGATTATGAGTGCGTCTGTGTGCAGCGAGACTGGCCGCAGCCATTTGGCAGTTTGTCTGGCTCGTTAACGTGATCAGGCACTGGCTGTGAATTCACTGTGACGGAGAGAGGAGGCTGGTTGGGTTGGGGGACCTGCCAGCTAGCCAGAGATCACTAGAGTAGGGAGAGAGAGAAGGAAGATTGAGCGAGAGGAAAGGAGGAAGACATGGAAGGAGAGGAGAGAGAGTGCAAATGGGCAAGGGAGCAAGCGTCAGGCTGAAAGTGGGAGTCATCCGCTCGGGTTAATCACTGGAGCCAGCGTGAGCCAAGCAAATGGTGTAAGCACATCCAATTGTGGCCCTCGCTCCTCCTGCCACTGCTGCTCCTGCAACCTTAAAGCCACAGGGTGGCCACTAAGCTCAGGGCAGGGACCAGCAAGCAGAGCTGGCAGGAGCTATGACAACAAAGGCCACAGATGAAAGAGGGATGGAGAAGACACACCAAGGGAAGGATGAGAACAACACAGCACAGGATGGACATTTCTCCTATCAGTGTGGAATAAAATGCGACCAGCAGAAGACCATTGATCGCTACGGGGGTTGTTTTTTTTTCCCACCCTTCTCTAATTTCTCGTATTGTGTGCCCCGCGGGGATCTCGTTGTTTGTCTTTGAGTAATATAGGGCTGGAGTGTGGCTTGCTGAAAGGGGGCAATCAGTGCTGGACAGGCTATGGCAATGGTGTGTCATTAGGGACACCACACACCCTGCGTTTAAGGATTCATTAAGACAGCAACGCCTGGCCTTCATACACATGTAGTCCTTGAGCCGGAGGGTTGGCCGCTGCCCTCTGAGGGCAGTAAGGCACATAGTGATTTTTGGAATGGCATACCACCCTAGAGTTAGAAAAATGATAACATTGCATTGGTGGTAGCTTTTTTTGTTTTATCACCCCCATTATAAGCCTATGGAGGATATATAATGGATGAATAAGGTAAAAATCTTAACTAATAGATATCCCTACAAAACTTCCTCAGCTATTATTTCCATTAAGGCAGTACCTTTTTTGTACTGCAAGTTTTCTGAAATAGTTTGTACATGCATGTAGATGAGCCATTATCCACTGACATATGGAATAATTTGTATACATTTTTGGCCGTGGACTAGGGGAGCTTACAATGCACCTCTACCCACTGGCTGTGCTGAGTATGAAACTGTAGAAGATAACAGTGTTTGCCTGATCATACAAGACTGAGAGAGTGAGAAAGAGGGAAACTAAGTGGCGAAGAGAAACTCATGGAAGGCAGAAGAGAAAGAGCTCCAAGAGAACATGGAAGGAGCAAGAGTGACACCAAGCCAAAGAAGAAATGGACAGACCATGGCCAACAAAGACAATGAGGGAGCCAAAAGTAGCTCACAGACAGACTGAGAGAGAGCAAGCAAGTCACTGAGTAAGAAAAGACCTAAGACACCCGAGTGCACAAAGAAAGACGGCATTGGAGGGAAAGCGAACAAGAGGTAGAGAGACTAATGAGTGTGGCTTTTGCGCAGGGCAGGAGATGTCAGGCGTGACAAACGAGGTGCCGACCGGGGGGGGGTAGTGGCTCAGTAATGAGAACGCTGCAGAGAATGCAAACAGCGGCCAGGGGCCCCGTTGGAGAGCCATCACCCTTACCCCGTGCGCGCGCGCACACACACGTACACACACTACTTACTTCATCAAGCCCCTCTTTCTCTCCTGCCTTCCATGCGCAAACGTGCAAATGAGCTGAGAGCTGTTATAGCAGGGATGGCTTGTGAGGGGCATGAGTCTGTGCAGATCTTTGTGCTTTTGGCAGGGGGGAGTTGTCATTGTATTTATATTTCCTCATGGACTTGGGTCCCTGGGTGGGTCCCTGCTAGTGTGTAATCTGCATGAAAACGTGAGAAGTGTATGTTTTTTGTGGGACAAGCTCAAAAGAAGTCGGCCGCTGTTATCAACAGATGTCATAGACTGTTGCCAAGATTCTGTACTCTGTTCAAAACAAAAGCAAGCAGTTGCTGTGACCAACAGAGAGAAAACTCTGGTAGAATTTTGAGACGGTATGCAGACTATGAAGGTGTGCGTCATTTTAAAGTTTTAATGTATACAACTAGCTCTGCAGCCCCCTGGCAGACGCTGATCTTGTCTCTTACATCATATACTTGTCACCTTAACTCTAAATTGCCCTTTATGTTAAAAGCAGAGCTTGAGACATACATACTGGGAGTTGACATCAACACAGGTGTGTGTTTTTGTCTGTGTGAGTATGCATCCGCTGCTGGGTGATGCAAAGCAGGCTCGCTGTCATGGCATCTGGCTCTGATGAGACGATAAAATGCATGGGCCAAGGAACTCGCCAGACCGTCGCCCATATCACACACACACACACACACACACACACACACAGATACAGCTCAAGGTCACATGAATATGGATCTCCTGCTTGCAGTCTCTCCGGCTCTCTCTCCTCGCCCGCTCGCTCTGCCTTTGCTTTTTACGCTGATAGAGTTTAAAGATCTGTGGAGGGATTGTAATTCATATCGCGCGCTTTGCTGCTTCCTCTCTGTCGCCGGCAAGTAGACGACTGGAGGGAGGGGACTGGAGGAGAAAGGAGGGAGAGGAGGGGGATGAAGGTGAGGACGGTGAAGGCACGGGTTGTCAGACACTGTTGGGGCGAAGTCAATCAGCTGGATCCATTTCATCATAGGATGAGCGTTTCAGTCTGCATCCGCTGATAAGTCAAGATTGCTGTCAATCATAACCCCTGCCTTGCAGATGCAGCTGGGGGGGCGGGGAGTGTGACAGCCAGAGAAAGAGAAATAGAGGGAGGGAGAAGGAGCAACAGTGAGAAGGAGAGGGAGGAAAGAAATATTGGGTGGTTAGAATAGAACATTCTGGGATGCATGTCTGGGTGAGGGTGGGTTCCACAGTAGCGGCACTGATAATGATTTGTGTTTGTGGGTGCAAGAGAAAGGTGCATCCGTTTAATTATGTTAAGGTGATCCTGCCATTGTCATTATGCGTATCTCTTCCAGCTGCACCCGCCATGTGTCCTCCCACGCCTGCCTCTTACTCTCTGCCCATTTATGAAATGAATCTCTCCATCTCTCTCCTTCTCTCACTCTCTCTGTATCTCTCCTTTCACTCATCTCCATCTCTCGATCCTCTGTTCTTGCCCTCAGTGACCTACTTTCCAAAGCTGATGAGTTCAACATATAATATGATGTGTGCCTCTTATTTCTGTCTTTGCTCTCCTCCCACACTTTTGGGTCTCTCCCCCCCCCCCCCCCCTCTCTCACACACACCACACACACACACACACACAACACACACACACTTCACTTGTCTCTTATCCCTCTCCACTCCTTATGTTTCTCTGTCTTGCAGAAAATATCCGACCCCCCCTCCAGAGGTCGCGCTCGCGACAGAACGTGGTACTTGCCTCGTCTGCCCGACCCCCTGCTGTCCGTGAGCCCCATCAGGAAGCCGACCCCTGCCGAGGTCCAGGCCAGCGCGCCGACCGCGAGAGGGAGAGAGAGAGCGAGGCCGCGCCTTCAGCTCCTTCTGCCAACGGAGGGGAGGCAGACGTAGAGGCCCTGCTGGCTCGACTCAGGGCACTGTGAGACGGAAGCACGCACACGCACACACACACTTCTTCTAACCCCCTCCGTTCTCCAGTGGCACTTCAACTTTTAAAGCCTTTCTACTCAGCTCTGCTGAGAGAGTGTGTGTGTTTGTTCAGGGGGTCTGGTCTTTCCTCTGTGTCTTCGTATGGTGTCTTCTCTCCCAACCCTTTGTTTCCTGGTGTGAACTGCAGAAATGGCAGCAGTCCCCTTACTCCAACCCCACCCTCCTTCTCTCTTACTAACTCTATAAACCCAAAGGCAGAGGTTAACCACTCACAGCTTTTGAGGCAGCTTGTGTTTGCTGTAAGGGGAGGAAATTGATCTCATTCCATAAAGCTTTGGTGTAAATGCACTGCAGTGGTACCACAGGCGTCATAAACACACCCCGGCAATGAAGGGAAGGATCATGCATCTGATAGGCTGATAGTATCTCAGTTATATTTATGAGAGTGTTTCCCCTGCACGCCTTTATATGATAATGTGGAGGGCAGTATGTTTACAGCAGCAGGTCTCGGGGGACGCTGGCTAGCATCACTTCAGCCTCATTCCAATGATTGAAAATGACTGGCCCTCTCAGTGCATTACAGGACAGGGTACACACACACACACAAACAAACACACACACAAAGAGAGAGACACACACACACAAGTGAGAATCCTTTGTGATAAATGTAAATATTTACAATTTAGTACTGAGGCAGGCACATTAACTGTGCATTTATTTGCACTCTAACAGCACTTACCTATACTGTCTGCTGCAAAAGGTTCCTATTTAACTCAACACTCTTAATCTTCGCTTTGAATTTATAGTTGCATGCAACACAATCACAAAAGGTGTGTTTTTGTATAACCCAAAAAAAGCTTTGTCTTGTTATTTTGAACAATTCTATGCAATGCTTTATTCTGCATTTTCCAGAGTTTTTTCAATGTATTGTCTTATCTACTAATAAATATGATTATATACAAAATAAGTATGTACTATTTTGCGGGGGGGTTGTGATGTTTTCTATCTCCTAAAGATGTCTGTTTCAGACACTGCTTTATTGTTCTATTGGTTTGTATTTCCTCTGTAATGATATGTAGATCTGTTTGTTGTTCAAATGTCATCTTGCTTTGATTTTGATATGTTCTTTGTTTTCCTTGTCTGTCTGTCTGTCTGTCTGTGTGTGTGCGCATGCGCATACTTGTATGCAAATATGTATGAGTGCATTGAACTGTTAAATGCAAATTTTATAGGATCTCTGCATTTCTTGGCCATGATCATGTTAATGCTTACAGACGTGAGCATGCTATCAATATCATGCATGAGAAAAAAACTTATATGCAATTGCTACTACATCTGAATGTAATTTCACATATTTCTAAACCCTATTCAATTATTATACTCTTTCTTACTCTGAGAACAATGCAGATGTTAAATTGTTTAAATACTGTAAGACCAAAAGTAAGTTTTGTAGACTCAATTACAATTAAAAAGAAAAAAGGCATTTTGTCTCATTCTTGTTTCTTCCACTAGGAGTCAAATAAAGAGGAATTGTTAGTTACTACTTTGTTGTACCTCTTTCTCACATCAAGTCAAGAACACTGCGTGGATCTGATGTGAAAGCCTCATTTTCTGCCCGACTACCCTGTGGGTGGTTGAGCTAGTGAGACAGAAAAATATCTCACCCACAATCAAGTTGTTTATTGTGTGTATTATAAATAATAATTACCATCATCATTCAAGTTGGTATTGATTCCAATTACATTAATCTGTGTTGTATTAATCTCCTCTCAGGACTCAACACTTTTTTTTTGTTGTTTTTTGAAATGAGATTAGTTAGATTCCATCTAATTCTAGCTTCTATGTCTCCGTGTCTCCAGATGAAGCGCAGTGCAAAGGAATGAGAAAAAATGTCTTGATTGGTTGACCCTTAAGCAGTCTGTTGGATCTGGCCGTTCAGATACAATGCAATTCAGGCTGTTTGGAGTGCCAATCTGTTCAGTTCAATTAAAATGCTCCTTTTGAATATTTTCTGTCCCACTTTGTCCAAAAATAGTGTTGTTAAGAAGTATCTTCCTTTCCTGTTATTGTGGACTTGAGTGAGAGTTGAATGTGTTCAGCTTCGCTTAACATTCACCTCTTCCGTCATTTAATCAAGGTCCATTCATGTGGGCGCATTCTGCCCTCCCCAACGGCTCGTTTCAGAGAGGATGCTTAATAAGAGGTTGGATTGTTCCACCACCACGCTCACACTGGCAGCGCAGGCCCCCACACTGGGATAATGGAACACTGCCAATAGCTAAATGCAAAGTAATTAACTGCAGGTAGAAGAGACTGATGAACTTTTTTACTTTTTCCTTTTACATTTTGTTTTGTTAAAGAGCTAAAAAATAATCACAGCATACCCATGTCATATGTTGTTCATAGTTTAATTAAAACAGAGTGCAATCAATTACTGGCTCAATCAAGATGATTTCTTACATGCTGCCTCTACCACACAATTACATTAAAATGCAATCAGAGGGTACTTTTATGTTTTGGACCGAGGGAAATCTTGGTAAAATACTTAAATATACCTGGAATATATACATATATTTATATATATATATACTCACTATTAAAGACATTAATACATATACATATTGTGCTTTGCACAATAGTGATGCTTTAAATATTTAAAAAACTTATGTCTTTTTTTTTTTTTTCAAATCAATGCCCATTTTGTCGTCATTTAACAGTCATGATGATAACAGCAGCCAACCCATGCTGACTAGCCTGGAGTAACAGCACCTTGGACCAGTAAACCCCCAGGCATCTAGCTTTAGCCTCTCTTTCCTAGACTATCACATGTATTATGTCATATTCACGTATTGCTGCTGTATTAAATATTAAATATGATTGATTCAAGTGAATGAAAAGAAAAAACAGCTCTTAACTAAACTTGTTCCATGAGAACTACACGTTTTGTTTGCCGTCCAGGTCTATGTGTACATTTATATTTAGCAGACGCTTTTATCCAAAGCGACTTACATTTTTGTAAGCATCAGTGGCAGCTGAAATTCGAACCCACAACTTTTCAGGTTACTTGCACACTTGCCAGGTTCCTTAACCACTACACTACCACTGCCCCATGCATGAAGGGCTCTGAAATGCCCTTCAGTTTGAATTTTTTTTGTAGTTCATTGTATTTGTGTGTCCTTTGTTCAATATACTTTCTTTACATAATACCGAGGTCTTACATTCTGAAAAAAGGGACACAAACTCTTCCACAATACTAAAATGTAACCTCAGTATCCACTTAGCTGAAGAGGCATTTTAATCTAGATGGTTTGTTCCACCTTAAATTGTAAGGTTGGCCAAGGCTGTTTACATAATTGTCCAATATTGCATCAAACTGATGTTAAATTCCAGTTCATAATGTTGCTTTGGATGTGTTAAATGATGTAAGTAGATTATCTGAATGTTGATGGTCTTCATGTTGAGGACATGAGAGCAAGGCAGATGGAGGGGTTGATTGGCCGACCAGAGAAGACTTCTGCATCCTGAAGGCAGACCTTGTCTGTGTCACTCTAACTTAATTTACAGAGACAGTGCCGTCTCCAAGAGAGATGAGGCCAGAGGAAGTGAAACGCCTGAGAGATGACTGCCTATTTTAGGGCATATCCTGGACACTTGCTCATCCCAGCCTTGCCATGTGAGTATGATTGGGAATTAGGGTCCATAAATATGACTCTTTGCTTGATATGCCATAAGCTAATTAAAAATATCAAGACTTCTGATACATCAAGAATTTAACAAAACGATGGGCTCTGAATTTATTTAGAAAGAGGGAAATCCATTCTAAGTCTCCATTTGGAGATGAAAAAGAAATGTATATTGAGCTCTGTCCCAACAGTTTGTGTGTGAACATAACTGGAACAGAAGAAAAGAGCAGATTGCAAGCCAGATTGTGTTCTGCTAGGTTTTAATTAGACGGGAAGAGAAGAGCAAAGGCAGATAAATTCTTGAAGAGTTAAGCTGAATACAGGTCATAGATTGTTTAAACTGTGTAATCAAAAAAGTCTTACTTACCTGGTGTCATTCTGTATCCAATTAAATCAACAGCCATCTGGAGAATCTCTTGTCAAACAGCTCTTTGCTTTCTCCTTGTCCAGCTCTGGGAAGGGTACAGCCCTTGAATCCAGTGAATGAATTTTGATATTTAAACTCCACAGCCATTCAGTTACTTTGACAACAGTTACATGAACAGTGCATTTGGAATCACATTACATTACTGACAAAGCCTACATTGTTGCCTTGTATGGGTTACTTCATGCCAATTGAACATGCGCACATGCGAAAAACTATTCTGGTAGGGAGCATTTTGTGATTTAGGTGTATACGACCCATTATTCTGTTTAATTCTGGCAGAAGCCAGGGGGTTTATTCGGGTTTTTAGATAAAAAAATTTGGCCAAATTTGGGAATTTGTCAACTATCAATTACATCAGGGCCAGTCTCCCCTAGAGCAACTTAGAGTTAAGTGCCTTGTTCAAGGTCACAATGGTGGCAGCCAGGACTCACAAACCGAAGATCCGATATTCTGTATAGAGCCAAAATATTCTCTACATCTAACTGTAGTCATACTCCATCTGAGACACTCGCAATGCTCTTTGGTTACACAGCAAGGCCTGTATGACAGTATAGGTGCACAGCATCGACAGCTGGATAACCATGAGGAGAAATACACAGAATCAGATACTACATTCAAAATGCCGTTCAGTTAGAAAGCACATGGTACAAATCTGAAAATAAAGCTATAGGTCAGCTGCTTGGAAGGGCAACACTGCTCTGCTCTAACCCACCACTTTCTATGGCCGTCTGCTGAAAACAAATGTTATTCTTGTATTTAATGGTTCTGAAAAAGACTTTGCTGTTCTGCTCTTTTCACCTGGACACTGTATTTGGCCGCCTGAGCTTGTGATTTAGTTCAGCGAACTCTTGTTATTTTAAAGCCATCAGCTTGTAGCCCATATTGTAAAGCACACTGGAGAAGTTCCTGCAGTCAGCAGAACAGGTGCTTAACGGTCTAAAGCTGCCTGGCTAAATGTGCCAGGAAGCCAAACGGCCTGTCTCCAACACTGGCTTCTGGTGAAATCCTCTTTTCCCCTTCTCCTTTTCCGTTCTCTCTTTCCTCTCTTCACATCACTAGTGACAATTCATCCTTCCCAGCCGTCCCTCTTTCTTGTCAGCTGTCTTCATTGCTCATCTCCCCCCTCCTGCCACACCCACATGTTCACACTCTTTTTATGATAACACAACCCCCCACCCCACACACACACACACACACACACACACACGCAGACCTCCACGAACTGACAGAGTTGCACTGAGTAATTGTGTCAACCAAGATGGGGGCCGTAAAACCCCTCAGCCATGCCTTAGCCAGCTGTCTGCCTAAACATTCTGCCCATGAGTGAGTGAGAGAGAGACCACTCTATGCAAGCAAAACACCCACAGACATCGCCCCATCGTTATGTCCGCCCTGCCATTTATCCTGTGAAGGCCGTTTGTTGAAATGGCAAGGTGAGGGGTTTGATTGTGTGAGCAGGTGCTGTAATTACACAGAGACGGCCTAGGAGACTAAATCAAAGACTCCCTGAAAGCATAAATTGTTTTCTGCTTTACCCCTCTTTTCTTGTCTTTTTCTCTGATTTGCTCATCTCTTTTTCAACTTAGTAGAGATGTCCCTGCGGAAAGATTTGTAAGGAATTGCTTGTGAGAGTAGATTTAGTACAACTACTTTTTAAATTTCACAATTCCCTGCTTTGTTCGGATCAAGAAATATCCTTGGGAATGTTACTTGTATATTATTACTCGCAGGGTTTTTTTTATCATTATTTTTGTTTGGTCACAACAAGGTCACAACACATCCATGCGTACATGTGTGTTGATGGATAGGTTAATGGGTCCTTGGGGAGAGGTTGCTTTTAGGCTGTGAGGCAGCAGGAGGCTTTTGCCAGCTCAGTGGGGTGGGTTTCCATCTACACAGCAGAGTCCTCGTTTGACTTCCTGAGTTGGAACATCTCTGTTACATCTCCTCTTCCTTCCTTCCCTCCCTCTTTTTCTTTCTTTTTTTGGAGGTTTTATTTTGGGGGCAGCCTTCGCGTGATGTTTTATTTGCCTTTTCAATTAGCTGTTTGACCTTCTCCAGGTCACCAAAATATCTGGATGGTTTTCCGCCAGACAGACGTCTGTGCACTGCTCTGCTGCACCTCCGTCCACCCACGGAGGAAACTGGAGCACTAAATACCCAGACAGTGAGTCCAAAAGCTCAAACTGTAAAAAGCTTTAGTATCTGAAGAAGACCAGCAGTTCAAATCTTTATTGTCAAAAAGCCAACAACATTTAGAATAATTACAAAGATTGATTAGAATCTGTTAATCTGTTAGACTGTTGCTATTTATAGACATGCATGCTGAATAGATAAGGCTAGTGTCAAAAGAGACAGGGCAGCAGGCCTAGGGTTGGAAAACTGGACTGTGGGGCCACAAGTCAGCCATGGCCAATCTCAAACTGGGATATGTTTTTGTTTGTTTTAGCTTCAGTTCAGGAATTAAAGGAATCACTATGGTCTGTGAGGTGGTGGGGAATTCAAGCTTGTTGATTCCAGATTGTTCTGTCCTCATTCCTATTCCCTTCCACACTAAGTCCGTTGATAAAGGGAGATAGACACACACTCAACCTTGATTAAATAGAGACATGTAAAACTCCTGTCTTTGAGGACAGAGGAATCAATTGCTGAAGAATCAATCATAACTAAAAGTTAATTCACTGTGGGCTTTGATGTATGTCCAGCTAATGATATTGATTTAAAAAGGTGTGTGTGGTGCACTATTTGGGAACTTTTAGTGATTTTACCACTAATGAAGATGAGTGACCTGGGAGGAGAATAGGGGGTAGGACCAAACTCTCTGTGGAGTGAAGAAAAGTTTCAGAAAGGTATTCATATTTTTAGGATGGGTCAACAAAGGTTAATTTGACCTATATTCCAGTGAGAAAGATCTCTCCCTGGGGTGCTCTGTTCACAAACTTGTGAAAATGTCTGCCAGCCCTCCTCGCTAGTTCACTCGAAGTCAGTGTCAGTGCAACTCTAAACCTGCTTAACAGATCTTTTCCATGAAATGACAGCCTTGCACCAGACCGCCAGCTATCCTGGCATTTCCCTCATTCTGGGACAGTATAAGGTTTTGGCTGGAGAGGGCAGGATTCCGGGTCTGTTCTTGGCCTTACAGTGTACCTCAGAAGCAAGCCATCCACATAAAGCTTAGTAGTAGCCTAGAGGGTCGGTCCGTCCTGATTTTGAATGATGTTACTTAAGACAGACTGACTCAGATTGACTTCACAAGGGACAGACCACCATCTCCAGCCCACTGAGGGCTCTCTCTCGTCTCTCTCTTTCTCTCAACTGGGACTAAAAATAGTTCCAAATGACTCACAGTCAGTCTGCTCTATTTAGGAGAAGAGGGGACATCTTCTTGGCTGACAGAGACCTAATCAAGCACCCTCTACTTGCCCACATCTCTCTCTCTCTCTCTCTCACTTCCTCGCTCCTGTCAGCTCACAGGCATGTGAGTTTCAACCTCTAGGAAGCTGCAGGGGTCATTTGTTCAAACTGGTGCTCGTTTGAAAGTCCCGACCTCTGAGTGGTTGGTGGCATGTGCTCCCTGAGCTCTGAGTGACCTCAGCCCTCCCACATGCCAAGCTTTCCTCCACTCCCATGATCCCCTGATGCCCTAGTCAGATTGGCTGTGTACCCACACCGGTAGGCAGATCAGGATTCACATAGCCATGTGGTATTCCAGGATGCAAATATGTTTTATGTTGCAGCTTTCTCAGACATATATCAGCCTCATGTTTATTTTGTAAAATACACAAAGCTATTTCTGCAGGGAAGACCTTAAGAACATCAAATCAAGAAACTAAGAAAGATATCTAAAATATCTATTTAAAAAACTGAACAGAGATGTAGATTGGAAGTTTGCATCCTTCCTGAGCAATAAATTCATTGGTATTGTAGTCCTGTATATCTTCCTAAACCAGGGCAACTGAGTGGAAAAGGTCCATTAAAGTTAACTCACTTCTTAATGTTGCTGCAAATTAAATTAAAACACTGCCCAAGGTAAGTCAAGTATGTCTTGGCCTTGCATTGTCTATTAATATACTATGAGAAATCTCAGTTCCCAGATCCATGATTAAGAAAATCTGATAAATCCCATGTTTAGAAAGTGTTAAAATCATCAAACATGAAGACGGCAGTGTACCAGATGAAACGGTATGAAAGAACAAGACCTAGGGTTACTCTTTGAGTGACATGGGTAAATTAGGTTGCTATAATCTGCACAGTATTCTGGTCCTTTTTTAGAAGCTTAAACACCCACAGTTCCACAGTAAAATTCATCAAGCACAAGTCAACAGCATTTAGAGATGGGGATATTTGCAAGTTCCAGCAATAAAGGTCATGTTTCTGTGTGTTGAAGGCAAAGGTCGAAAGAGGAAATCATACCCAAATATTCTAAAGGTATAATGGAGTTTAAGGGAGGAATCAATTGAGGGCTGTTAGTCGCAGCTGTTAATACATCCGTTCTTTGAACCTTTTCAGACAGATCACAGAAGGCAAACCCAAGTCCATATTTCAGTATACCAGCTGTCTGTTGGCCAGAACATTTACCAGAACTTAGTTAGAAGTCATGAGATTGCATTTCAAGAGCCAAGATCTGAACCCTAAGTAGCACCTAGTGGATACTGTGGAGAAAGATGGCAGAGGGATGATGTGGAATAAATTAATTGATGGCCTTTACTGGCAGAGATTAAGGGGAAAGCTGTTCTTCAAGCAGGTCGAACCTATGCCCAGGGGATGTCAAAAAAAATTAGCCACAAGAAATGTTAACATCTAAACAGTAAAATTTAGTTAAGCCAAGTGCTTTCTTTTGCATTGAACAGTGGATCAATTTATAATGTTTAAGTCTAAAAGTCCACTTCAGTATGCTGCATTCTTCATTTTCCTTTATTGATTTTTCCACCACCCTCATTTGTGTTTTTCAGCTCAGAGGACAAATCACACATTTTAGCTACTTTACATATCTCTCTTTACAAGGGAATTTAGAGCAGGGATTGTGGGGTTCTGGGTGGGTCATTCAACACCTGCACAAAGAACTTAACAGCAACAAAAGTGTTGCATCACACACAGCTGAACACATCTTATGGAGGACGATGATGTTGACACCAAAAACTTTGGCAGTGAGACCGTGCTTGAGTATGCGCTTTGATCACCATGGCAGTGATGACAGTGACTGGGTGAAAAGAATATTCTGGTAGCTCTCTGGGGAGCCATTATCCTGTTTGCGAGCTGTCTTAATAACCACAGCTCTGCTACACACTCAGTCACACAACATACAAATAGATACATCACTGCTTAAAGGAGAAATCTAGTGTGAATCAATTAATAGTCACGTTGTTTGACATCGCCAAGTACTGTTGGTAGATATGAGAACAAGATAATTTTGTGCAATGTAGACCAAATAACGAGCTAACACTAACTGATGAGGGCACAGGAAAATGAAACAAAGGTCCCTGTGTCCCCATCAGTTAGCATTAGCTGCTGTTTTGTAAATTCAGTCTGCGTTGCACCAAATTCTCTCATTCTCATACCTACTGACAGCTCGCAGCAACATCAAACAACAGGAATATTAATTGATTCACACATTTCACATATTTCTCCTCGCTCTAGCCTACAGTGCTGTAGCATCACTACGTAAAAACGTCTGAAACAGTTCATATAGGAAGTTTTAAGTGTTAAGCAGTGATCAGGCTATTTCTGTGTAGGAGACTTTAAAACAGCCACAATGGAAAAACTTCACAATACCTGAGTACCATTTCTCCTCCATGTGACCTTCTACATTAAGAATGCTCTCCACTGGGTAGTACCCCTCTTAGGATGGACAAAGGGTATGGGTTAAAATGTAAAAAATGAACAGCTTAGTGCAATACAATACCATTCTTAGGATTCATTCACAGGTTTCACTCATTTAAAGTCTATGGAGACAGCGTTATACCATGCTCATGGAAAAATAGAACTCTCTTCTATTTGAAGAACAGAACGTGTTGTGTGCTACATCTTATCTGTTAACATGCATCAATGAAAACGGACAAAATTGTGTCCCACTGTGAAAGCACAGATTGTGGTGAGAATGAGGCATTACTCTTACTGAAGTATAACATTTACTCCATGGTGACCAGAATTTGCTCTATTTGGAAGGTTCTAGCCTAATTAGGCTAGCAAAGTTGTTTACAATTAGTACACATATGTTGCGAGCTGACCCAACTCCTCACTGTTACAGAGACCAGTTTTTATTTAAAGGAATCTTTAACATTATATTTCCTGTTTTTCTAATTATTATTTTATTTCCCCAGGCACTGCACTCATCTTGCTGTTCTATAGGGAGGCAAAGTAATCTCATTGCCTCCTGCTGAAAATGTTCCAACCTCTATGATGAAATAAATGGGAATTAGTTTTCAAAAAATTATGTATCAGTTCATACTTGTTAAGGCAGTGGCTTTCATACGATATGTATGTCTGGCAACTTTACTGATTCTGGTTATCATGCTTAATTTTTCTCCCCTATTTTAATTGTTTCAAATGTTTTTCTAAGGCATTGTAGGGAACTCACTGGAAGCAGGTAATACAGGTAAAGTTACCTCCTCCACTTAAAACATTGATTTGCCAGACTCATGTTTGAGCATCACTCTTAAGCAATCCCAACCATTCTGTGTGGTCCTGATCCTAGCAGTCCTGCCCACTGGAAACAGACTATAAATGATTTTGCACTAAATTATTTCAGACATCATTTCAAGGTCGCAGATGCTTTTATGGAATGGGCAACAAAAGCTCAAATCTAAAGCAAATCAGTTCTTAATCTTTAGTAGCTTGATTCTATGGTGAATGTACATTAGCCACTATTGAATGCATGTGTGAGCCTGGAAACCTTTGTGGTAATGTGGTAATGTTGGATGTCTGTGTGTGTGTGTGTGTGTGTGTGTGTGTGTGTGTGTGTGTGTGTGTGTGTGTGTGTGTGTGAGCGCCTACTTTGTCTTGCTTATGCCAGTGTCTAGGCCTCCTGTGCAAGTGTGTAGCTTAAATTAGGTGTCTTAAATAATCACAACATGTCAAGTGCTTTAAATGAGATGCAGGCACAACAGATACACATCATACATTTCCCTCATTACTGGCTCTGTGCTCACAGGTAAAAAATTGCAAATGCACTGGCATACAGATTTAGTTTTTATATTTCATTAAGCATAAGGGCCACGTTTCTTCATTAGCGGCTCTGTGTCTCCGCTTTCTGTCTGCCATGTTAAAAGCAGGCGAAGATCAGAGCATGGTGCATTTGCCAAACTTCAAGCTACAAACCACGCATACAAATAATTGTCCTTCAAAACAAACGGTGAATCAGATTTCTATGCCACCTACCCAGCATTTGAAGCCCCAAACCCCCCATTTAATATTTGACAGATATAATTTGCCAAGAGCCTGATTTTTTTCTGAAATATGCATCAAGTGTGTGAGGGGAAAGGCAAAGAAAAGGATTCAAGAATGATAGACAGGGAAAGGTTTGATTTGAAAAAGGACTGTTTCAGATCTTGGCAAGCACGCATGCCGGATGACTTACACTGGTTGGGTCTTAATGAAGGAATTAAGATTGCAAGGGAGAGCAAGAGGCCAGGGGGCTCGTTTCGGAAAAACAAGCCAGCAAGACATGTCTGATCTCATTTGCAGGAAACCTGAGATTCATCCCTAACTCCCCCCCCCCACACACACACTCCTTTTTTTAAACCATGTAAAACAAGCAATGAATAAACAAATACCCTCATTAATATGCATGGCCATGCACAGCCTCAAACAGGCCTCTGATGTCAACAACACTTTGTAACAAATATGCTAGGCAGCTCTATTTTTGGGCCCTGTGCTTAACCGCCCTATCAGCAGTCCTGCCTCGCACACACCGTTTGAGATATGACTTGCGCCAATGAGGTTATTATGAGCATCATGTGCCGCACAAGGACATTATCAAACAGTCAGCGTTACACTGCGGCAGGCTCACTCACACACACGCAAGCTGACTTGAATACAAAACCTTACGTCCACACAAAGAAAGAGATGCATTTAGGCTCTCATGTTGCTGCCTCTCCAATCAGAGTGTGGTGAGACAAGTTGGGGCAGAGTTGGACCAAAGCCCAGAACTGTCATTAGCCCCTGTTTGCTCGACAGAGGCGTGGGCGAGAACAGAACAAGGATAGATGCAAGACAGCAGACATGGGGAGCCCTCAGCAACCTCCCTCCCATACACATGCACACATATTCCCCACCCTGTCAACGACTAGACCCTAACATCTCAGGTCAGAGACCGTGCCAGTCACACACATGCAGGCTTTCATGTTCGAAACCAAATGGTTTTCTTTTTGTTTGTTTGTTTTTTTTTCATTTTGCAAATGAAATGCAGATTTATAACAAATGACAGCGTTGTGAGCGAATCAAGATCGTTTTGCCATTCAGCCCTTAATGGCTGCCTAATTGGTCCTTTCCTTTTAGTCATAGACTATTCATGTGCAATTAGCCCGTGATTCAGCCTCTGCTCACACTGTGCCGTGCACTTTGATGTGCAGCTTCTGTCCCCCCTGCACAATCCCCTCCCCACCGCTCCTCAGCAAGGCCAATCCCTGAGGCACGCACAAGCAGATAAACACACACACGTAAACACTTGCACTTTCTTATGGACGCACTGAAGACACTCACAGTGACTCAAACTGAAAAAAGTCACACCGAGATCAAAATGGTGTTTACCGTATTCCATTTTACTCAGTTGTTTCATTGATCCTTCATTTTTAATTCATCAGTCACTTGACACTAACCCCCCGCCCCACCTCCGTCTCAATGCACCCTCATTATCTTTTGTCTTTGTCTGCATCTCTCTCTTCCTTGCTTTTCTAAATTTGCTCCCTTTACTTTATACTTA
>PYXC01000495.1:1430000-1482500 GCA_015244755.2 Tenualosa ilisha | reverse complement strand
GTGTTGTGGTTTGCCTTTCACCATGAGCTGAGAGGTTGCTCTCGTCCCTCCTACCTCCATTGTTTTCTCCTCTCCTCTCCTCTTCTGTGTCATGAGCGTACACACTGCCTGTCTCTTGTTTGAGAGCAGCTTTTGTCTGCTGGAGGATCCCCTCTGTCTGTCTCCTTCACATCCTCACATTGCTACTGCTGCTGTAGCTGCTCTTTATGCCTTCCTGAGTTTGCTGTTTTCCTCAACAGACAGAATGTCTCGCAGTTTCTTGACTTTGGCCTCTCTCTTGTTCTTTCTCACTGTGGGCACAGTGTGATGGATTCAGACACATTTGCAGCTATTTTCCTTTTCTTTCCTGGACTTCCTCCCTCTTTTTACCCATCAGTCTCCTCTTCGGCTTCTTTTCCTTTCTTAGCCCTTCTCTTCTCCTACTTTTTCTCTCTCACTCTCTCTCTCTATGCCTCTGTTTTTCCCACCCACTGGCTCAGATGCAGATGGGAGGTCTAAGATCTCAGCTCTGTGCCTTTGATATCAAGCAGCTCGTTTGTGATTTTATCCCTCTCTCAAAACTCACCTGTCAGTACATCAAAGACGCGGCTCGGCGGTGACGTGACACGTGTGCAGGCGATCTAAGCGCCGCTGTCAGAACTTCAACGTGATGCGGTTGCTGAGGGAAAAAAAAAAAAAAAGAACTGCAAAATGGGGAAATTTTTATCTCTGGTAAGTGCATGTACTCTGCAGATCTGCTGATAATAAAAACTGATTGTATCCTAGTCAGAAAGAGTGTGTACAAAAGATCAAGAAGAGACAGCCAGCCTGCTAACAGAGAGAGCTTTGGTGAGGGCATCTGAGCCTTAGAAGGCAAAGGCTTTGACAGTGTAATAGGGAGGATTTCCATTAAAGAGCACCTGATTCAGTAGTATTGACACATGAAGCAGATTGCTATGAATGAGAACATTTACGAAAGTGTGGGTTGAAAAGCATCAGGCCCTACAGTCGCTGTATGTGCATGTGAGGTGCATGTGTGGTGGGTGGTGCTGTCATTCAGCTATCAACTGTTTTGGAACCTGAGCAGCCGGTGAGATGTCAGAAGGTTATATAGGTTATATATTGTTCATCGGGTCATAAGGTGATTAGTGCTGAGTATATATGTATGTATCTTAAAGGGTTCTGTTTCCATGCACAGCCTCTGGGTCAGGTGCTGCTAGATCGCTGGAACATACAGGACAATTTAAAAGACAAAAACAACCACACACTGCTTGACCTGACTTTCTGGCTTAATCAGAACGAACTACGTGTTTCACCTTTAGCGTCATCAGGTTTGTACAATGTACGGACATATATACTCATCACCTTATGACCTTATAATGGCCTAAATTACATATTTTTAATATCTTGTGTCATTGTTATAATATTTGCTTGCAAAAAGTTCTTAAAGAAATGAATATCACCTCAAATACCCCAGCAGTTGCAGCTCTGCTTAAACGTACTGTATATGTGTGTGTCTGTGCTCAACCCAGCAGGGACATGCTTCACACCCCTCATCCTCCCTCAGTAGCAGACAGAAATGTTGACAACAGAGGCCTCTTCTCTGCACAGAGTTCCTCTTCCCTTTCAGATAGCCCATCCAGTTCAATAATTCACCGCCTCCCAACACACACACACACACACACACACACACACACACACACACACACACACACACACACACACACACATACTTTCCCTTCCAACACTGTTCAGAGGCCAGTGCTCCAAATCTGCCAGAGGCCACTACTAGATTCAGCCATGGGAGTCCTTTATCCACCACCCGTCCTGCCAGACCCTGCATACAGTATGCAAGAGAGCAGGGAGGTGGGAAGGACATAGAGAGAGAAGTAGGGAAAGAGAGAGGCAGGTGCATGAGAAATATGGAGGTAAGGGAAAAAAGCAAGGAAGTGTAGTGGAAGAAGATGAGGGAGGGTGAGATAGTAAAAATGTGGAAAGAGAGGAAAAAACAGAGGGAATCAGATGAAGGAGATGGATGTATGGAGAGTGGTAAAAGAGCAAGCACAGGAGGGGACATAACTGAAAAGAGAGCGAGAGATGTGTTTTGAGGTCTTGGCCGTGTTATATGGTGTGATGGTGTAAGTCTGAGCACAATGCGTCTGATTTGGGGGCTGTAAGAGTGGTCCACTCCCGCAGTTAAGCCTCACCAGGGCCACCTCCCAGCCTTTGTCAGTGCCACCCTCCTCCTGCTTCACTGGCTGCCAGCCTCTGATTGAGACTGCCCTCCACCCTCCCCCAAATACTCCCACAGCCACCACCTCTCCCCTCTCTGCTCTACTCCCCCACAACATCTCTGAATGGAGTCATCAGGACACTGTGAGGAAAGGGCAGGGGAGCCTCTCGGAGACCAGGCGCATATTCAAAAGCACAAAGTTTCGTATCGTTTGCCTCTGCTTTCTGGGGTAGTTTTTTCTCATTTGGTCAGAAAGTCAGACACTATCTTATCAGCAAAAATATGCACACAAAGTCTGCTGTATCAAAAATACCCAGTGTACGCACCTAAAGTCATTTATAGATGAAAGTTAAGATAAGGAAGTTGGAAAAAAATGAAAAATATATTTACATTGATTTCATCAGGCTTGGGGAAAAATGTAAAAAAAAAGAGAACAAACAATGATCTTGTCATCTGTGTCTGTGTGAGAATACAATGAGACTGAAAGTATAATGCCCCATTTTATCTCTACTAAGTCAAACTATGCAATGTCTTGTGCTTCTTGAGCTCAAGGCAGAACCTTCCATTATTACCCAGCCCCCCTTCCCCACAACCCCCAATTCTTCCTCCCTCTCTCTCTCTGAATCTCTCTCTCTCTCTCTCACACACACACACACACACACACACACACCCCTTCACACCATCCTCTCTCTTTCTTCTACAGCCGTCCCACCCTCCCAGGTGATGGATGGTGCCCCATGTTCACACAGCCGCTGCCCAACAGGACCACTTCCCATCATCCAAGAGCAGATTACCAATAGGTATGGCTTTCAACTACTCGTTTACACACCCTTTACCCTGAACTCCAAAACTAGCCCCCTGAGCGTGTCCACAGGCCCGAGGCAAGAGGGAGATGAAGGGAGAGGGTGTGTGATGGGTGGGTGACCGCTGGGACAGTAGCAGATGGAGTGTAGTGGTACACAGTCAAATAGCCACAGGAAAGCACGCTTGCAAACACATACACATATGCACGTCCTGGGCTTAAAGCAATGATAATGTGCCTGAAGTAATTACAGTTCAAATTATTTTACTTCAGTTTTTCAAGACACATCAAGCACAGTGCTTGAACACATTAAAGTAAGAAATTTTCACAATGACAGAATAATGGCATCCAGACATTGTACAAAATGACTGTAAGATGTGTGTAATATTCATCAATGTCTCAATTGGCCACGTGTACCAAATGGCTTATAAAACAATTTGTATGTTTGGTATCCACTCCATGTAAATTACTATTATGTACAAATGCTGAAGCATTTGACTCTGATCTTGAGCATCTGTGTCTACAGCATAGCCAGTTTTTAATCTACCTTGCAGTTGACTCCCTAGGAAAATACTTTTATAGTTTATACTTTTAGAATTTCGTGTCAAACTAATTTGCTTCTGATGTACTACATTTTTCATAAAATGTATTTTGAACTGAAAAAATATACTTCAATATACTTCTACTGCACACCTAAATTTCAAATTAGGATGAAGCGTTCCATTTGTCTGTATTTTAAAACTTGCCTTGTTTTCATAGCTACAGCAACAATAATATTTTATTAACTAAAGCAATTCCAGCTCCATAGTGTGAAAGTCCATTATGTTTTTTTTTTTATTATTATTCAATTCAATTCAATTCAGTTTTATTTATACAGCGCCTTTTACAATAGTATTGTCTCATGGCGCTTCACAGAAGGAGCACCCAAGAGCAACAGGGGCAAGGAAAAACTCCCTTATGTTCAGTTAATCTAGGAAGAAACCTTGGGCAGATCCACGACTCAAGGGGCTAACCCAACTGCCAGGGGTCATGGAGAAAAATTACAATCAGTAGTAACCATGACAGACTATAAGTTGCCTATGGTTTAGCTAAGGTTCATAATAGTTCATAATAGAGTATTATCCCACTTTTACATTACATGGTAATCAGTCTATAGGTGGTTATCAGGAATTATGGCTGGACAATGTAGCAGCGGCCAGGCATAGTGACAAACTCGAAGGAGTGAGATGGGTCATGGGGGTAACAGTAAGGGTCCATTTGACAGCGCCATTGTGAGGGGGGGTCAATCACGAAGCCTCAGGAAGGGGAGTCGGGCCCAGCATCGGCGTCCAGGAAGGTCCTCTGTGATGGGGAGTCGGTCCTGACATGGGCCTCCCGTAGTGTTGGTTGTAGTCCACTCAGGAGGGGAGGGTGAGAGGAGTCCGCCAGAATGAGGCAGGGATGACACTCAGCAAAGATAATTGAGGACAGAGGAAAATAGTGAATTAGGCCAGGCTCACACATCAGAAAGCAAATGTGTAATTTGGGCATACATACATGTGTATAAAATATATATATATACATATAAATATTGAGAGAGAGCTGAAGGAGAGAGAGAGGGAGTTGTACGGCATGACACATGAAGGTTGTGCGGCGGCGCAAGGCTATAGCAGCATAACTAAGGTATGATGCATGGTAAACCAGCACCACTGCAGGGATGGTCAGTGGCTGCCATGCCTCAGCAACTGGGGGCAACAGCAGAGGCAGTCCCTTCTAAAAGACCCATTATCATTCCTGCAATATCTGAGCAGCAATGTGAGTGCTAATTAATCAGATCAGCTGTCAAGAGATATAATGTCTTTAAAAGAAGTATCTGTTATGCCTGGAGCATCTAAAAAAAGCACAGGTCCAATTATTATTAACTTTCACGTACTTGCACATGGGAAGGACATGCTGATGGCATTTGCCGCTTTGACTGAACATTTGACGGGAAATTAGCCAGAAATGCTCAGGATGGGAGGACTTCCAAGCTATGCATTTACAAGAGGAAGTGCTCATCACGACACTTTTCTGCCTGACTAACTCTTATTTTTTATATTGCCACTGTGATGCCTTTGCAAGTAATAAGTCTTCCTCACGTTTTTTCTTCAAACACAGCCATAGCTCTCAACCAGAGAAGTAGCTGTGAAATGAGAAGTTTTTAGAGTTCAGTTGGACAAGTCTGTTCAAGTTACTAAAGTGCACTTCAACAATATCAGAAATTGCACAGTGCACAGATGAATAATTCACGTTACCTGAAGAGAGAGCCATTCTCACTTAGCGTTAACTCCATCTCCAGAGTTTGTTCCGTCATTTTCCTCCTTGGGGACAGTTGGTGGTCAAACACAGACCACTGTGTGTGGAATGGAAAACAACAGCATTTATATGGATCTCCTAATAGTTCAAATGCGGCATACTGGCAGATCACACTCTATATTTACACTGCATTCAGAGCAGTGTTACCATGTAACATGGTCTACAAATTGAAAAGAAATGTAGAGGAAGGTTAGGCACAGTGCACTACAGCCTATAATCTATATTGTGTGTGAGATGTCTCACTGTGATGATGTTGCTGTACAGTATGTTGGATGATCCATAAGTTACTCTTGAACAATATCAAGAAGATCAGATCTTATTTCACACAGTACCCAACTCAATTTCTTGTACAGGCTATGGTCCTATTAATACTGGATGATTGTAATACATCTTTGCAGATGATCCATAATGTAGCAGCACATTTGGTCTTTGCTCAACCAAAAAGGACAGATGTCACTCTGCTTTTAGTTTCTCTGCATTGGCTTCCTTTTGCTGCCAGAATTCAAATCCCTCACACTGGCACTCAGGACTTACTAGATCTGCAACTTCAAGACCACTTCACTCATCCAATGAGTGCTTGTTGTGTCAGCTGACTATAAATGCCAGGAGATCTTAGTCGAGACTTTTCAAAACTATTTTCTTTTTATTTTCTTTAGTAGTGCCTAAATGGTGGATTGAACTGGAAACAGACATATGCTCTTCTGACAGCTTAGAGATTTTCAGATTTTTATTTTGTACTTAATCAGATGAATTACCTGTGATGTTTTTGAAGTCACATTTTATGTATAATTTGTCTTTCTTTCTATGCATTTTGGCTTGGCATACCTAGAGTCTGCATTATGTGGCATGGTATAGCTGAGCCACCAAATTAGAATTATTCTTATTTAAAAAAAAAGAGGGGATTATAACCATAACTAAAATCTATTGTAACACATCGGATTACTGTAGTTTACTGTAGTTTATTTTTATCTATTAATTTTCAAGTATTGTGTTTTAGCCTCAGTTTTTTTTTTTACTTTGTAAATTTTAGTTTAATTTTCTTATTTTGTATTATTTTATATTGAATTTTACATTGCTTAGGTTAAAACCGTCTGCCAAGTACAAATCAACATAAACAAAAACATACCACTTTTGGAACAGAACACATAGGACACATAAATTCGTACAGCAAAACATTTCTATATCTATGAAAAATGAAAGAGAGTGAAACACCAATCTTACTAATGATTAGCATATCCATTATCTCTGCATCATCCATTACCAATGGTAATTTTAGAATGATAACCTGCTACACAAACAGTAGAAAGTTTAATAATAATTCTACTGTAATTACACCATAAATTACATTGCTCACTGGCATTCCATGTTTGCAGCCACCATTATAAACTCCATTTCAGTTACCAGTAATAGATCATTTGCTATCCTGTGGTTCTAACACCACACTCAGAACCCCCACACCCCCACTCACTCATGCACACTGTCAGCATTCTCATGCCTCGCTCATGTTATATTTTAGGTTCTGTTTGTTGATCTGATCTCCTGTCTCCCAAAGGCTACTTCCTTTTTTTGACATACCACTATGCTCAAGTGATTGATGGAATATAGGAGGCCCGAGAAGTTATGTGTGTGTGTGTGTGTGTGTGTGTGTGTGTATGTGTGTGTGTGTGTGGTGACTTGCTGGCTGAATGTTTCAGCACTGTGTGTCATTATGATTTTTGCTTGCGTGGACAGAGGACAGGTTAACCTGACCCTGACCTTATAGCTGTCTTAATGCAACCCTTTCCCTTAGGTCAAGCTGTGCAGTCTTGTGTAAGCAGAGAGAGAGAGCTGAGTGGGTAGAAGAGTTACAGAAGAATATGTGCTTAAGAGGAGTAACTGAGTAAAGGAGGACAAGGCTTATCCTACAGCTGCCTCAGACTATTGACAATAAGATAACATCAGGACACTTTGTACATAGCATGATTTCTTCAAGTCTTTCTATTTTCTAAAGCTCCAGAGTAACCGACAGCACCTTTAAAAAATAACCAAATAAACTTGTAAACATGAAAGTGTTTACAAATCCCCAGCAGTGACTGTAGGTCTGCTTAGCTGCAAATCTCAGTGTTCTTCCCATGTTTGATGCATCTGTGTTTGATTTGCTTTGTGGGGTCTATGTGTGTGTGTATGTGTGTGTGTGCTCAGTGCCTGTTTGCATGCCTGCTCATTGTCTGCGCCCCGTCGACAGGCGCTGACAGATCCGTCACATCCGCGTGAAGCCTGGAGCACAATAATCACGAGGGGATCATAGCCTAATTCAAGGCATTGCACTTGCCTTGTAGCAAAACACATAACGCAGAAGGCTGCTGTGGAGTAATGTGCTGAGACGTCTGCCTGTGCAATTCATTCAGGAGAGGAAGAGAACAAGTAACAATGAAAGGCAACGCAAATGTGTTTAGTTTATAGAAATTTGTGAATTTCTAAGTGGTTATTTAGGCACAGTGGGGGAAATGAGCATGTGGTTGCTCAGATCTCATCAATGTAGATGGCTTCATATTTAATGCACACTGCTTATTTCCACTGACATATTTTTCCTTTCGATAAATATTCAGAAGTGACCTAAATACTTCTCAGTGGGGTTTTTTTCGTGCATAAATGTGGTCAGGTAAAGTATTTTTTTAAAATCACTCATGCATTTTTTAAATTCCCACAGTTTAGTCACTGCATAAGTTTGTAATCTTTCATGCCCTGTGAATATTCAGAGGTATAACCACTGTTTAACAAATAAGATGTGGAAAAGGCCAGGATTAGACACTGATGTATTATTTACATGTTTGGATAGGCCAATTACACATGCATGGAAAGGGAGAACTTTGACAGACTCTAATCATCACATGAAATATTGAAACTGATTTTTTTTTGTTTAATTGTTTTTGCCAAAATGAACGCATCACAGCTTGTTTCATGAAATATTTGTGCCATCAATAATGCAAAGAGCTGAGTGGATGAAGGGAAATGAATGTAGAAGGGGAGAACAGGGAAAAAGACAGGATGAAATTGCTTCAGGGATGATAGACAGTAGCTCTTTATATGTATGATTTTTTTGTTATCTATTTTTCTGTCCTTAGGGACATGCTGTCATTTGCGGTGTGCTGTCATTTGTGGCTGGTTGTGTCAACCAGCTTCATGTACTTCTTGTCATGAACCCCTGGTTGAGTTATTGAGAAATAATTATTAAGTTATGCCTATCAAATCCTTATAAGCAACTCTTTTTTGACCCACAATTTGCTATTCTTCTTTTTCTTTTGCATTGTTAAGAGCATGTGCATCATTGCATGGGCTGTGTGGGGTTGTTGTAGACAGGAGGAATGTTTGCTTTAAGATTCCTGTTGTGAGGGTGAATCTTGTCTGTCGTGTATATTTAAAGGTACACCAGGCAACATTTTATGCCACTTTAGGTTAATTTATCAGCGTTGTATTCACTTTGATGGTTAAATGACTCATCACAGGGTGAATGAAGGCTTTTTTAACATCCTCTAACACTGCATCACACAGCTACAGAATATGCAATATGACAAATTGTCCCCTTATGTTAAACAAAACCGAAACTGAACGCATTTATTACCTTGTCACCCAACATAATTCTAATGCTTATTGCCGGTTCCTATTCTTTGTTGCAAACAAAACCGCATGTATTGGTTAGAATGTATGAGGCTGGTGTTAATTAAAAAAAAAAAAAATCAGTAACTGTAGGGGGAGTTCTCTTGGTAACGAATCATACATCATTAATATGGTAGACCTGTTTGTTTATGGAATGGTCTGTGACATAAGGTGCATGTGAATATCTGTTTGCTAATGCAGATACCCACAGGGATTAATTGTGTGTCACTTTAAACCAGTTACAAATAAGCACTTAAAAGAAACTAGAAAAATGAGAGATCAGACATGTACTGTATGTATAAAGAGCATTACAACTGTTAATATTGAAAGCGCTGGTCCTCCATAATTTTCTTACAGTAAGCACCTAGTAATTTACAATTTACAATGGCAATGACAACTGACCTTATTTGGGAATTACTTGACAGGCTAGCTCTCTCATCCCTCCCCTATCAGTGTCAACGTGCCTTGTCAGTATATCTGTCACAACACATCTGCAAACAGCAGTCTAAGCCTAATTTAACAGAACTAAGTACTCACGTCAACGCGTGTGAAAATGTTGATAAAGACAATCACTGAAGAATGAGAAGTGACAGCGACAAACGAAGTGTGTGTCTCCACTAGCACAACAGACATGTGAGGCACAGCCATGTCAGAAGGCGGACATGAAGTTGTACAGAATGGCCCTCTTTCACTAGATGTCTATATGTAGCATGTGGGTCAGAAACATGTACCCACGCTGATGTTCACTCATCATATATTATAAATACATCTGCAATGCCCTCCATAATTATTGGCACCCCTGGTAAAGATGACTATATGGTGGGAAAAAAATGATCTTTGTTATTTATGTTAGAGAACAATCCCACCTCAACATGAAACATATTAATCTAGTGAAAACAGAATGCATCTAAAAGAAATAAATATTTTTTAACAAAAACACATGTGCCACAATCATTGGCACCTCTACAAAATATGATAAATAATAATGTACTGAATAATTTTTCAATCCAGATTCAACTTCTTAACCAAAGTGTCTGTGAACAATAGTGGTTGTAATTCATGACTTCATGGTTCACAGAGATATAAAAACAGAGATATAAAAACTGAAATGAAACAAAGTCAAATGCGCTAGTTATTTTTCATCATAAGACAATAAGAACACACGTTATACATGCATTCAAGAAAGTGTGCTCACCTCTAAGATGGAGAATTGATTAAGATGATTAATTAAAATGCTCCATTTGCTGTTAAAACATACTATACTATACTATACTATACAAACTTTGTCTTATGTCAAAGGAGATTTAACACCTGCATCACAGGCAAAGAGTTGCTTTACAATGTACAAAATGCAGGGGCCAATAATTGTGGCACAGGTGATTGATTATACAAAATTATGTATTTCTTTAAAATGCATAGTACAAATTTGCTTCTGATCAAAGAGTCTGATTTCTGACCTCTGGATAGGCCTACTATCTTCTCTCTTTCTATTATTTTATTCTTTAAATATATATCACTACAGCCTAAATAAGCCAAAGATTTGGTATTATTAAGCATAGAAATTTGTGGTCATGTTCATAAAAAGGTGCTAGCAGATATGTTGATCAATGCACCTAGTGTAAAATGTGGCATACAATTTATAAAAGCTTAGCTCTTAACTCAGGCACCAGGAAAATAGGCTATACAGAAATTTGGACTAAAATGGACCTATCGACTGCCGTTATATTTTTTCAGTAATCTTCATTGAATTTGAATTTATATAATCCATGGATGGAAACCTGAAGTGTTCAGCTGCTATGTTTCAGTCTAACCATATTGTAGACTTGTGTTCACCTCTTGGTTTACATATGGAAGTACAGAGCCCTTTTCACTAGACAGTGGCAGACTGCATATGCCTTCTTTCCCTGCTGACAGGACATGAACAGACAAAGATGCCCTTCTGCCTCTCTGTCTGTAAACAAAAGTAGCCATGTCTGTAGGAACACCTGGCCTAGTTTCATGAGCCATTGTCAGGCTCTGAGTCCACATCCATCCCCCCAGGTGACAAAGGACCCACTCCCACTATGCCAGCTCAGAGCTCCTTTCAGCCATTCAAGTCAAGTAGAAAGGGTCCACATGCAGGAATGATACATGCTCAACCATGTGAGGAACACTAATTGTGCAGCCCATGAGTGTCTAGCAGGTTTTGTGTGCTTCAGCTTGTCAACAAGTCTAGTCACTTGATTAAACTCTTGAAGTAGACATTTGTCAGTGGTGTCAACAGTCAGCAGAAATTGACCAAAACATTTAAGAACTAGGCAACTGAAGAAAGACAGTAAGCCCATTCTCCTGACACTAGACACAGACTACAGGTATTCTACACTTGCAATCATTCAGTCCTCTTCTGTCACAATGTTCTTTATCTCTACATGTGATTCTTCTATTCTCCTTTATTAAGGGCCTTGGCTAAAAGGGGATTGCTGCAGGGCACTTCAGGAAAGACAGAAGGGGAGAGAAATATTTCCATTACAAACAGCAACGAAAAAAATCCTGACCTTAACCCATCCCCTAGCCCTTCACTTTTAAGAAAGCAAAAAGAGTGTCTGACAGCAGGTGGATAATGCAGAGTTCAGAAACTTTCTCCCATGTTTGAAAGCTTTAGACTGTCTCTCCTGATAAAACATTGGGAGAAGCTATGTTTTCGACACACGACCCATAGATCTCAGTGAAAGCATGAAAAGCAAGGGCAGCATTCTGAGTTTTGAAATGTCTTACAACAGAGACACCTTTCAGCATTACAGTTTTCATGCACATCGGTTTCTTCAAAGAGTCATTATTTATTTACTTGGTGTTCTCCTGGACTGGTCTTAGATGTCATCCCTATCATAAGGTGATCAAATGTCTGAAGAGTTGATGCCTCTGTGGTGTAATTCAATAGGGGATGGGGTGTGGTTGGTTTCGACCATTTTTTTTGTTTAAAAGCTGTTGTAAGTTGGTAGATCGTCAGGCTTGGGAATTCAAAGTTGTTTGTTAGGTTATGAAGTTTGACATCAACTTTTAGTGTTGTGCAGACTGGCATTACATGCCCAACTTTTCTCTTGTCTGTATTCTCCATTTAAGGTCACAAGCGGAACATCAGAGGTGTTCTGGAAGATGGAAACTTTCTTAGCTACCACAGTGTTTCAGAGTGTCCTCACAAACTCAGCACTCTCTCTCTCTCCTTGAGACCATTTTAACTTCCAGTGTGTTTGTTCTGAACATGCTCCCTGTTGAGAAATGGAAGAGTACTTGTTCCTCTCTCTTTCTCTCTCTTGCTTCCTTGAAAGCCAGACATGGGTTCTCAAGCTCAGCCCCCGCAATATCCCGCTGACCTGTAACGAAGAAACCAATTGCAGTGCAAAGTGGCTATTCTCTCAACCCACAGGACTGAGATTGAAGCAAAGTGCTGCATTTTCTGTTCAAACCAACAATTAACACTGCACTGATGTAATGCTCAAATGACAGAGTCATTCAGACCAACTTTGAGGTGAGAGCCACACGAGACCTTTCAGAGTCTGTCATTGCTAGCTCACTGTGCTTATTAACATATGCAGTGTCTGGATTCTTCTTAGCAGGTGGATGGTGCTTAAGACTTTTGGTCCTAAGTTTAGGTATTGGAGGGGGGCAGCAAAGGTAGAGTTCATTTTGTAATTTTTCAATGGAGAAAGAGACAACGTCAAAGCAACAGAAAGCACTTCTGAGGTATGTTCTTTCTGGTCTCTGTGGCCTTATTCACCCAGACTAATGCTCTTGTAGGGATCTAATACTGATGAACCATCAGATCGTGAAATTTCAATGTGACTGTGCGATGATTAAAATTGGTTGAGATAAAAAATTAATCACAATAGTTTTTTTCAATAGTAAACAAACCATAATTTAGCTACCTTCTACAGCATCCAACACTAGTCTGTAGGCCCACTTAGAGAGATATCCAGCCCGAGTAATGGCAAAGCAAGCCTGGGCAGATAAACAAACTGCTGTACAGGTGTACACCTGCTATCAATCACTTTTAACGGGAGACATTTTAGCTAACATGTGTTTGCTAAATTACGCTAAATGACATAAAACGAGACGCATGATGGATCCGTAAACAACTCACCCTGAAGTGATGTTCACCCTCCCTGCACCATCAGCACGCTAGTTAACACTGAAGAGGTTGTAATAAAGAAATGAAATGAAAAGGCTTTACGAAGTGTAAGAAATGAAAAGACTACATGGAGTCCCAAGCAATGTTTAGGCTATATGATTTTGTTCATAAAGAAGATCTGCCCCAGAAAGAGTAGACTAAGTGTCCACACACTAATCGTTAATTTTGTTTTAGCCAAGTAGGCCTATCCTATGTGGTCAAACTCTGTCAGTCTCCCACTCTACATTCAGTGCAGTTACATGCAAACAAGTAATCAGATTTCAGATTTCACTTTACTCCGACTAGAAATTGCCATATAGAGAAATCCAATTTAAATCAGAGTTTATCCATGGAAACGTGTCATCAAGATTCTATAGAGCACTTGAATGGAATCAAAGAAGTTGGATTTCTCTGTGCAAGTCAGATAACAAAGAAGTGCTGGTCTACATGTTTTAGTGTCATTTGTGTACTTTTTTTTAGATAACTAACAGGTTTCGTCCATTTCTAGAAAATTGGCTACGCTACTATTTTAATGGCAGCTCTGACAAAAGGACCACAAATTATTTTTGAAATTATTTTCAATCACAATTTGTCTGCAGCTCATTAAAAGGTTTGTGAATGTAACATTAAAATTTTGTATGATATCGTATCATGGATTGAGTGTATTGTTACATTCCTAATGTCCTACATTCAGTTGAAAGTTGCTTCATTGCCATGGCTAGTGAGGTGCTGTTTTGCCAAAGCATATAAAACTCTTTCACCTATGTTCTCACAAAGGACAGCTTGTCCATAAGGGCAACTGGGCAACGCACGTGAAATATTTTTTTTCCTATCAAATTGTGCAAGTTATGGATACCAATGTCCAATCAGGGTGAAGGGTACTGCCTCTTTTGGGGCAATTTCAATCACATTGAAAATCGCCCCAGAGTTCTCTCATTGATTCTCATGTAAAATCATTTATTTCAAGTTACAGAAGCTTCAAAACAATCTCTATGGGTTCCAGGAGGGCTTCCACTAATGTCCTTTCATCATACATGAACTGGGATAGTGCATGGCCAGCGGTAAACAATAATATGAAAATAAATGAGCCAAGTTGACTACACAGACCGGCTGCGTCTGTCGCAAGCTACTCATACTTGTCTTCACACGCATTCGCTTAAGCTACACAAAGTTAGTTTCCCGTTAATGTTGTTTAATGCTTTCAAAAAATTGGTGGATATCGGTATGTGGTAGCCTACACAAGGAAAGACTGCTGTAATGGGGCTTTTCCACTAAACCGTTTTAGCACTACTCTACACGACTCTACTTGCTTTTTTTGTGTTTCCAATTGGGAGTTGTACCCTATTACGATTTTTCCTACCTCTTCTGGCAGGTATGTTGCTATATAGTTACTGCTATTCACTTGAATTGAATTGTATATCAGCTCGCTAGCTTAGTTCATGGACACTAAATTGTTGGGAAGTAGGCTGGTTTACTTTGTCTCGTGCTAATTTAAGATGGCCAATGAGCATAAATAATAAGCCTACACTTTTGTTTGTAAACTAAGTATAGTAGCCGGCTTGTGTTACCCATTGCCCCACACACCACAAGCACGGTGAGGTGGTACCATATTGTCATGGAAAACCAACCAAACAGAGTAAAGTAGATTAGTGTTGTGTCATGCCTGCACCATGTCTTGGAAAACCTCCATAAGAGGCTCATCCTTTCATCAGATCACATTGAGCCAGGAAGTACAAATGAACTGGCAGCTTAGGCTAACTGAATGGGACGTCACCTGAAAGTTTGTCAATAAATGTACAGATAGGCTACAATTGTATTTGGATCTGCAGACCGGCCTACTTCTTATTCTGCATCAATAACATTGGATAAAATGTTATATATAATGTAAAATGTTATTGGATAAAAGTAATTTCTCGAAGGTCGCAGTCATTAAAATGAATTCATGTGGCTCCAAATCTGCATTTGTCTAGCATATACTTTCAAGACAGGCAAACAGATTGGCTATGAATTTCTTAAATGCTGTTCTGTTCTTTATGTTGTTCTTATTGGGCATATCTCTTAGAAATATGTTCTTTTGACTATTTCATGTCATAGGACATTGGAATAATGTGAATAATGAATATTTATTAATAGTGAGTATTTATTGTGGAGCCAATGTAGGCCATTCTTTCATGAAGGCTCCTGAATGCAGCTTCACCATAACCAACATTCTAGCTACAGGGAAAATCTTTGTTGTGTGTTGTTGCATGTGTCCAGTGAAAGTGGTTGGCCTATTGCTACGTGAGTTGGGAGAAAAAAAAAATCGAGACATTAATGATTGGCTGCCTGCTAATGTAGGTTATTGAAAGAGTCACCTGAAACATTATCAGAAAAATTGCCCCCCCTGAGAAGTTTTCAGGAGCCGGCAATGGTTCTCACTCCAGTGTCACCCAATATGAATCCCCCGCCCCCCTCTCTCCCATCAGTTTTGTAGACCCCCAGTGTGTTTTTCAGACTCTCTTGTCTAGCAGTGGTCTACATACTGAAGAGTTGAGAGCGCCAATCAGCTCTATTGTGGAAGCGAACTCAGACCTGTGGCCTCAAAGGGTGATTACACTACTCCAACTCCAACTGCTCTCAACACAGTATAGCTCGGAATTGATTGGCTACAGCTGACTGTATGGCGGTGTCATTTAAATCACAGTGACAGTCAGTCATATTATATTAGCAGTAGTCATAACAGTAAAGTCGGTCATATATTTGTCTTCTTCAGTACCATCTCTACATGCGTTTCTACTTTGGTTAAAAAAGACACATCTATGTGAACAAGGTCATTTTTGGGATTACCAGGCTTAGAGGGAATCACAGCTCAGTAGTTGTTAAGCCTTGATAGTTATCTAAGCAGCAAGCAAGGGCTTAAGTTTCTGAATATTGAACTAAACTGAGAAAAGACATAGTCTGCATGTTCTTTTGTGATTGACACTGTGGGTTAAAAACACCTCATGACCCTCAGTGCATATGAAATCCACATGAACAAGCCACAGAGCATTGTCTCACATGCAAAAATTAATTAATTAGCAATTCCATCATAGAAAACCATTATAGGCTCCATGGACAAAGTAAATGTTAATTCTGTTAACATTCTTTCTTATATCAAGAACACGTGTGAATTGCAGGTCATTATGCACTTCAACCACTTAATTGACATTCAGTGAGTCCTGAACACTGGGCACTGGTTAATCAATCAATGTACTCTTTGCATCAGTGCAAAGATCCACATGGCACCGGAAGGTTTTACTGCACCAGTAATGTCAGATGTCTGTTTCACACAAAGAGCAGTAGGGTTGGGGGGGGAGGGGGGGGGGCTCCGATGAGTGAGCTGAAATGGAGAGGAGCCTATGGACTCTGTCCACTGAGGGGAGAGAGAGAGCAGTGGTGGTAGTGACAGAGAATTTATAGTGGAGGAGTTGGAAGGCCAGGAGGAGGAACCGTAAAAATGCCAGATAAGTAATGCAGCCCGTACCTGCAGGTCATGAGAGGAGAGGAAATATTCTGTCTTTCTTTCCCTCTTCATCTCTCTCTCTCTCTGTCCTTCTCTCTCTTTCAGAGGAGGAGGATGGCCAGGGCGGTGCCTGAGACATGCCCCTGGATGATTTATTCAGCATGTGAATAATCGACTCTCCTCCACTCTGCTCTCCTTCTGTTTTTAATGCATGGCAGAGGTTATGCTAACGACCTTTAAGCACATCAGCACCAGTCTGGGTAGCTTTAGAGCAGCTGGTGAAGAGCGTCAGCCTCAGCTAACAGGGATAACCCGCTCAGTTCCAGCTCTAAAGAGCCACTCTACTACTACTACTACCACTGCTACTACTACTACAACTAGCCTTCTGCTACTACTGCTACTGCTACAACTACTACTAGCCTACTGCTACTGCTACTACAGACTACTACTACTGTTACTACTACTATTAGGCTTACTACTACTAGTAGTAGTAATGGTAGATAACAGCCAATGAGGTGTGCTGTTAAACGGAATTAATGAACGAGGCGGAATTAAAGAACCTGTACCATGCTGTGAAGTTTCCTCTGCCAAATTCATTAAATCCATATAACAGCACACCTCGAAGGCCGTAATCCATAATTAAAACGTACAAAAGCATGCAGCTCAGTTATAAAGAAACCTGTTTAGTTGCTGCACTACCTCCTTTTAACGGTGGTCATCGCTAGCTGATTCCATTGTTGCTGACAAGTTCAACTGCTGCTTATGGTTGTTTAAGTTACCATTCAACAGAGCACTGATATAGAGCAGTGATTAGACTTTTTCACCAGATATACTTCATAGGTGTGCGTTATACATAGTTATTATACGGCTCTCCAGAATGCTGCAGGAGGTTCTTCTCACTTTCAATGGGCTTTCCCGACATTCGGAGGTCAGTTATTTCTGTATAATGACCGCTGAATGAAACAAGACCAGTTTGTCCTGTCGGGGAATACTTTCCTATAATGACCGACGGACAATACATTATCCCTTTCATATTACATGGCACTTTCTAATGCTGTAGAATGCTCCATCCACTTCAATGGGATTTCCCAACGTTCTACGGTCTGATATTTCTTGATAATGGACCATTGCTAGGTTGCAGACTGTCGTCAAGGAAACAGAATGTTGCCATAACCAATCAGCTGATCTGTAAGTTAATGGACTACCGTACGCGGAAGCTATTATCCATCTTAATCATTAAAATGACTATGAAGGCAGTGATAAGCATGCTTTGTTGTCATGTTATTGATGTATTCAATAAGTAGCTGTGTAATAAGCAGGATAATGTTCTGCATGGTGGTTATTATTGTGGAATTACTCCCTTCAGAGTGATTCAAGACCCCTCCGCAGGTGTTGGGATCCCATCACTGCGTCAGGAGTTATTCCACAACAATGACTGCCTTGCAGAACTTTATCCCCCTAATTACCTCCAGTGACTACAAAAGACAGTAATGGCAAAGTAACAAACTGCAATACAACACAGTGAAACCACTACAGTGCTTGCCAGAGAAAGTGTATGGGCTGATGAATGAATGTCTGCTGAAAAGATATGTTTCCAACTGTGCCTTGTAAGAGGTGTTGGTACAGTTGGAAAGATCTGGTAGGAGAATCTTTGGGCCACAGAACTGAATGATCTTTCCAGCCACAGTGGTTTATCTGATTTGGGAGACAACCAGTAAAGAGTGTCAAATTGTGGATGGAAATAAGCTACTGTATATGAAAGGGAGAGAGAGAAATGAGATATATATATTTCGCATTACGATTATTCGTACATATCCATTCAGGCATGCATATCTTCTCTTATGTGGTGGAGCTTTTTAGACATGAGGTTTGTATTTGTCTGTTTGCAGTGTAGTGAAAAACATTATATAATACAAAGGGCAGGCCCATGTCTTTCCTATCTGAGCTCTGCCATTAGCACTAATAGCTGGGTTAGTCAGACCTAGTGTACATGCTGGAGAGTGAAGCAGTAATGCCACTGACAAGCCCTACAAAATGTGTTTCTTTTAATGCAGACCTGTGAATGGGATTACTTTTACATTTACTTTCATTCTCTAGAATATAACAAAGAAATAAATATTATAGCAGCCTTCAGAAATTCATTTTACATGAGCATGACTAGCTCTTTCTGTCAGGTTCTCATTTGGTACCAAGCCATTAAAAGTAGCATTAAATTTCCCTCCCTCTGAAACTTTCTTATGGCCATTTCCATCTCCCCACTCTCTTTCAACCTGTGGTGTATATCTGCGTTTCTGTGTGTGTGTGTTAGAGAGAGAGAGAGAGAGAGAGAGAGAGAGAAGATGAGAAAGTGGTCCTATCTTTGGACAGATTATGTCCACTTCAGCCTTATTTTTCCATTGGGCTTTGTTGTGGAACAGCGCTGCGAGTCACGCTCAGCAGGGCTGTTAAGAGTGCACCGCATCTCGTCCCCCCACGCTTTGACCCCCCGATTTCATTTCCTACTAATCCACAGCACAAATGGGAACTGTTGCCTCTCCTTCGCACAGCAGATTAACTGCCTTCTTCTCTCCCCTTTCTCACCTCCTTTGCTTCTTTCTTTTCTTTTTTTTTAAGGAGAAGAAAACTGGCCCTTAAACAGTGGGCCTTGTGCTGCTCTGTTCGGCCGTATGACTCCATTTTGGGCTTTGGCCACCAGTCAAAGCTGACAGCTGTACACTTTGCAGGTTCACTGAACCCAGCTCAGCCCCTGGCAGCCAGAGGGGCCAGTGGGACAAGATCATAATTACAAACGTTTTAGGTCATCTTGACGAAGGAGCGCTGAGAGAGAGAGAGAGAGAGAGGGAAAGTAAGACAGGAGAAAAGAAAATGATAAAAGATTAAAAAAGAGAGGTAAATGAAGAAAGAACAGAGCAAGTGAAAGGGACAGAGCAAGAGGGACTATGTGTGAGGAATGAAAGCACATGATGTGAAGACAGATGAAGGGGAAGTGATTGGTTGAGCTGTAGGGTGGCTGTGGCCTACACAATGTTTAGGGTGATCCCATATACTAGCTCCTCTCATATGACATTCTTACTGAGTGACTAATCTGCTCCCATCACTCAGTTAACTTCAGTTGCCATGGACACTTCTGACATATGACATCAAAAAACTTCCTCAGAAGGAAGTCAGCCAGTTAGTTACTGATGTGTAGTTGTGCTAATCTACATGCAAGGCACTAAATTTAAATCAGCGGGTGAGAGTGGCTTCTGTGCCGACACAATACCACTGCCTGTCCTGCCTCCAGGCACAGATTCACAGGTTCTCACATGTGTGCATGTGTTTGTGACACCCTAAACCCCCCTCCAAACACACACACACACAATGAGGAGCCACTTTCATCTCTCGAGGCTGAAACCTCCTGGGTGTGGGCGACTCTTTCTGTTCAGTGAGGAAGAAAACAACAGATACCAGTTTACCCAGCTTTTGGCTTTTGTGCCTGACCTCACTAAGTGCCTGCCTCATCAAGGTGTCAGCAGACAGGGCTTCTGGTGGAGACAGTGACCCCTCTGCTCTATGACCCCTCCATCTCACTGGCTCTCTGACTTTCCAACAGCTAGGAACTCAGACAGGACACCTGAGAGGCCACTGAAGGCTGGTTACATCTGCATTCTTCGCTGGAGGACAAAAACTGTTGCGGGATATTTACTTGACCAACGAGAGATGGAAACTGTATACAGTTTATAGAGTTCAATGTTTTTCACAAGCTTTGTGTGTCTTTGGGAGTCACTATGTATATATGTGTGTGTGTATGTATATACATGTATATATATATATATATATATATATATATATATATATATATATATAAACAGTGCCCAGAAACAGATAAAGAAAATAAGATGGGGTGTTTAAAAAAGGTGAGAACGAGAACCAGATGGCATGAGCTCACAGTTGTATCCATGCCTGTTTCAGAATAGAGAGAGATTGTGTGTATGTGAAAGAGAAAAATGCTCCATTTCACATAAACCTCCCATTTTTACCACATAAAAGATTGATATGCAGGCAGTGTTTGTCTTTGCAATGAAAACAAACAAGGGCAAATAAGGACACTTCAATCTCGCCCTTTTTAATAATCCAATTAGAGGAGCCTGGTTGAGGAGATCATTATACTAGCTTTCTGACTCCTCTCCACTACAGATACACAACCAGTCCTAAACAAGGCATAGGCAATGCTCCTTCACCACACAATAAAGTGGAAATTAACAGTGTTGTAAAGAATCATTGTGATGTTCCAATAACTCACACTCGTACACACAGGGGTCAATAATGCTATATTAATACACATCTGAGGACTGTGGGTATATGTATGTAATTTGATATGTCAACAGGTTTGTAAAAATCCAGTTCATTATGCCTCTCTTTTCTCCTTCCCTCATTCTTTCGCTTCATTCTTACTTTTTTTTCTCCAAGCTCCATGACCGCTCGTTCAAGGAAACCTCTCTAAATTATGCAAACAGTTTCTGCAGGGATTACCTGCTGGGATGCATTTTCTCATTCATGGGAAATATGTCAATAGCAGCAGGCTACAAAGAAGCAAAATGAACAACTTGAAATGCAAATGAGGAGCGCGAGAGGGTAATGGCATGGGTAATACCAGGTGAAACTCACACTTTTGTTTCAGACAGGTGCGAACAAATGTATGGCAGGGCTATGTCTATGGAGCCAGACTGAAGAGAACATATGAAGGCAGATGCAGTGCCCTCTTGAAAAAAGGGAAGAACAGAAAAAAACTTTGTTTTGAATTATGGACATGATGGTGTTAGTCTCAGGTGGCCAACGCCAGAGGAAGAGTTTCTGTCTTTATCTCGTTCTTATGTGAGGTGCATATACACCACAACAGCATTTCAAGTTCAAGCTGATGTCTTGTCTGGAGGTTTTAACTGTCATGAGTTAAATAACAGTAAAATGAATTCTGGCCCCTTCACCTTAAAGAGGCACTGTGCAACTATTTTAGCTTAATTTACTTCAATTTAGCATGGTTAAGAGTTATAGTGGTGGTTCTGTAATACTTTATGGGTCGATTGGTGGTTGTTTAGACTCCTGCTAGTGCAACTGAGCGGAGATATGAAAAATGCAAGGTTCAGCTGGCAGGTCGTGGCCAAGTCTCTATGGAGTCTCAGGTTTCACAAAGTAACGAATTGCTGTACAGCACTACACGCAAACACATACCGGCTAGCTATAAACACAACGTAGCAATGGGGGAGCTCTGTAGAGAAAAATGCGAGCACTAACCTGGAAGAAACCGAGAAAACAATAAAGGAATAGCTGATCCGGCGTAGGGAGGCTTTAAAAGAGCACCTTTGTTTTATCATGCATTTAATATATTCTCCTTACAGCTCTATTAAGAATAGGGAGCTAAATACACACTAAGACAGAGAGAGAGAGAAAGAGAGGACCTAAATTGAGGATTGTCAGCCCACTCAGGGTAGACCTGCTGGTCCACTGATGTGTTGCTCATCCACTAGCTTGTTACTGATAAATGCCCCATACTTTTGCAACCTGTGATCCAAACGCAATATTTATTCAAATCCTTATTTAATTTGTAAATTCACAACAAGTGGAATTAAAAGTCAAGCCAGCCATTTAGAAGTGGCATGCTATTTTGCAAATATGATTTTGCTACTTGGGCAGATGTTGACCCAGTAAGTTGCTTCAACTCACATAGACGCAAAAATATTTGGTGAGACGTGCTGCCCCATCTTATCAAAAGTAAGCACTGAAAGTATTTTTGGTACAGCTGCAAATATCTTGCATTTCTATCATTTTGGAGATATGTAAACATTTGTTTTAAGATGGAACAGCTCCTGTGATGAAGTGCCTTTATAACATCTACCTACTTCTGCTGACACATTATCTTGATAATGGTTTGTTTAGCAACTTTCTATGGACACTGCAGGGAGCTGAAGTCAGACAGGAGAAATGTTTTATTTGCTGGTTCCTTCTCTCTTTTTGTCTGTCGGAACAAAAAATCTGTTGTATCTGGTGTATTGATGTGTTATCAGAATGAGTTGTAAGGACGTCATGAACTTGGTGCTAAATTTAAATGGACAAGCCTTGTCTCCTTTGTAACACAACACCATTCAGTCTCATCAATCACCTAATGCTTTGTCTACTAGCGGTGAAGACAGAGACTTAGAAATAGGGTTCTTAGCATCACAAGGATGTCACCGCTAACACCCCAGTATGTTTACCCACAGGCAACTGATATTAACACTGTAAACAACAAGGATAAAATGCTTGTCAAACCAAACTATGTTTTTAAACATCTGCTCGCTTACCCATATATATATATTTTTTTTTCCAAGGTGTGTACCAAAAAGTGTGTTCGTATTATTTTATAGGTTCAGAGTGGCAATGCACACAGACTTTGCTGGATAAGCTACTGCCTGTCATCAACTGATTGCCAGAGTAGCCCTTGTGTGAACTACATTCAGTCAAATGATGAGTTCAGAGACTCTTTTACAAGCTTATTTGCTAGATTTTTGTGCCTTTAACACATATTGTTAGCCCTGTGCAAGGTAGACATAGCCCGGAATACCAAGCGCTTTTCACTTTTCGCTTTATGCAAAGCATCTGGAATCCACTAATTAGTATATTAATCCTCGTGGGCAGATACTTTCTGTGAACTTGGGCATGCCAGAGCCCTCTTTTTGCTTATTGGTCAGACAAAAATTTGTGGAAGGAAACCTAAGCTCTTGAAGAGATCCCTGATTGTGCTGTAGCAAAGCCTGAAATTGAACGGAAGCACTAGATTGCCCTAATCTGGCTAAAGAAGACAAGACAACTGCACAAAAAGAAACTTAAATGTGATTACATACACATGCCACAACATTAGCCATATACAATAACTAGATGGAGTAAGCAAAAGTTCGCTTTAGTGCTAATGTAGTTTTTTTTTTGTTTTGAAACCTTGGCATGGAAATTACATGAATGCCATGGCTTACAGTTGCATTAAATTCATGAGTGTCATGGTGACAAATAGTCGTTGTCCCACTACAAGGTTTCACCACTGAAACACTCAACAGTCTCCCAACATTTGTCTATGTGAACAATGGAAATTATGTATTGATACAATTAACGTAATTAATACAAGGTAAATAGCACAAAAATAAATAGTTAAGAAATACATGAACACAAAATTGTATCAGTCTATTGGACTGAACACTAAATGTGTATTAAATATGGATTGCAAACTAGCAGTAAGGATTCCATATAGATAGATAAGCTTAGTTTTGGAGTTGTCTTGTGTAACTGACAAATAGCCATCTAGAAAGGGCTTCTATCTTTAGCGTAAAGTTCAAACAGCAAAGATGTTGACAGAAATCATTCAGTTTTCTTTTAATTTAACTCAAGGACTTCCATGCACCAGTTGAAGTTGCTTTAGTTTAGGGCAGGTTTTTTTTTTACTAAATTTCCTTGTGGTCACACAGTCCACCTCAGGACTTGCAGTGAAGTTTTACTGACTTCCTTGTCCTTGAATTTTTCCAGTACTTTCCAAAAAAATGAAAAAAAATAAGATGATGACTGGTCTGAAGAAAACATGCCAGAGAGTCTAGAGCCCAGAACAAACCATGACCAGAGAAGCTCTGTTTAGTTGTTTGGGGACAGGCTACCCCACTTGGAGTCTGGGTATTGGAAAATATATATATTGTTTTTACAGTGTACTTGGAGAATGGAGAGATATTAACAGAATGTTATAAACAGTGTAACATGTTTGCAAACTGCTTCGAAAACCTGACTGTACCTTTAATAGAAGATTTGTTCAGTGAATACTGGCCCAGCCAAAGTCTGCTGCCTGTACGGGTGATGGTGTTGAGCTCTCTCCTAAAATGGGAATGTGATGTCTGTGTTGTCTGTTGTCTATTTAAGGCCTCCTCGATTTCTCTTTTCCTTAAATCTCTTTACTCTTTTGTTATTTCTTGTTGTGTCTCCCTATGCCTTTCCCCTCTCACTCCTGTAGCCTCTAACCTGAGTCATCTCACCCTATCCATCAAATCCCTTTTCGATGCTTCAGTCCCTGTCTTTCTCTCTCTCTCTCTCTCTCTAAGGCTCAGTCTCACCTTCAAAGTCTTCTCCCCTCCCTTTCCCTTACATACACACTCACACATTTGTCTCTCTCCCCCTCTCTCCACCCCCCACTGGCGTTGTGCTTGCCTGTGTGATACAGGAGGCCTTTGGTGTGTGTAGAGAGGAGATGGGGGGAGGTGGAGAGGCACAGCCAGTGCTAAGAGAGAGTGGCCCAGTGGAGCTACATCTGTGCACGAGGTATGCTCCAGAGACATCAGACAGGTGTCTACCTGACTGCTTGCCAGCCCAGATAGCCTATGTAGTGAAGGTGGTGTACAGGCCTCAGAAATCCTTCTCTTCTTACAGCCTTGCTGCTGCGTCACCTCTCTGTGTGTTGTGTGTGCATGTGTGTGTGTGTATGTGTGTGCAAGTGTGCATGTTTGTATACATGTGTGTGTGTGTGTGAGTGTATATATATGTTTCTGTACAACTGGGCTTATCATTGTCTCATCTAAATGCTAGCTAGTGAATTACAGGCTGGGCCTAACTGTCTTTGTTAACTGGTCACTGGTGCTGCTGATTGATATCCACCAGCTGACAGTATTCGTCAATCTGTGTTAGGCAAGGGCCTTCAAATTAGCATGACGCTAACTCTATGCTTAGCCTTCAATAGTGCCATTTTAGCCTAAGGCAAATGATAGCCAGGCCCCACTGACTGTGTCAGCGCTAGCCAGGAACCAAAGGAAGCCGGTTGTGCGGATAATCCTCTGGCCGATTAGACCAGATCCCCGATTGCCAAAGGTAATCACATCCTGCCCAGTTAAAAAGAGTTGATTGATCGCCTCGTGAGCAATGATTTCCACTCACTAGCTTAGCTTAAAGTGCTGCCTGTCTCTGCACGCTTTGTTGTTGATCATGTGAGACAATGGATTTTGTATGGTTGACCTGTACAGTAGGCCTTGTAAGTGGTGTCTGGAGAAAAGGAAAGCTGGATAAAAAAGAAAAAGAAGACAGAAAAACACACAGAGAGCTGGGGGGGGGGGGGGGGGGTGTTCGTTGAGATGCTAATGGAACACAATTCCTCATGTTCAACAAATTCAAGAGCATTTTTCATGCATTTTTTATACGCCACTGTAAATGTATCATTCTCCGCGCCAGAGCTGTTCTCAGCCTGTCAAAGCTGCCCTTGGAAATGTAGTAAATCCTTACGAAGATGTCTTACGGACACTTAGTCAGTCTCACACAACCACTAGACTTGCATTCTAGCCAACTCATCCGATAAATGAGGAGTTTGATTGAGGAATGGATGTGTGTCCTTCAGTAGCCAAGGGGTTCAGAAGCACCATAAAGGCTTATTTGTCAGGTCCAAATGAGGGTGTGATATTCATTAAACATTCTGGAGACTTCCATCACCTCCCGCTGATGAACATGTGTTGTCCTCGCCGCAAAACATTTTGCCCGTGGGGTCTCAGTCCGCACCTTATGCTGCGAGTTTCCACTTCCTCCCTGGAAAAAAAGTGACAAATCGCTCTTCTCACCTTCCTTGTCAGGTCAAGGTGTTGGCTCTCGCACGTCCCATCGGAGATTAAGAAAAACGCAGTCGATAGGATATGCCTTCAGCATGAAACTAAACACCATTGCTGCATACGCATATGACGATGTGTCCGCTTGTGTGTGTGTGTGTGTGTGTGTGTGTGTGTATGTGTCCTTGTTAAATGCTTTTTTGGACGTCCTCTTGTTCCTCCAGGCCCCCAAACAAGACAACTGGAGAGCCATTACTGGAAGGGCCTTTATTTGGGTGAAACTGTCATCTTGATCAAAAATCAATACAGTATTTTTGGAACATCTCAGAGCAAAAAATAACTGAGAGAGTGTGTGTGTGTGTGTGTGTGAGTGTGTGAGGGGGTTGGGAGCATCATCTAGCCATGGACCAGCCCGGCAAGCGCGGGCGCCTACTGATCAATAGCGGTAATGAATTATGCAAGCATATCTCATCGTGTACAACCTAACATGACTCCTCCTTCCTAATGCGTTTCCCAGCGGTTTGCCAACTCTGTGCTAACGACACACTAAGGAATGTCAACGGCGATATCTCTGCCATGCCTCCCCTGGGGAGAGGAATTGTTTTCAGGGGCAGACACACACACACACACACACACACACACACCACAGGAAGTATCAGTGACACACTCCATTTTGACCTTAAAATGCCCACATCCCCATCTGTGGGGAGCCTTGAAGAGATAGTGGTGCTTCGGTGCTTGGAGGATGAGGATGTCCATGACGTCTATTTCCTGTTGTCTCCTTTCACCCCTATTGTTTTCTGCTTTTAGTGTTTGATGACATTTTCCTGCATTTGAACCGTATAGTGACCCACAAGAGATTCAGGTCTCCTAACCAGCCTCCTACTCTTTAACATCCTAGTAAGATTTTTACAGTCAAGGCAAGGCAAGGGATACCAGGCAAGCCTGTGATTGTTTACCTACAGAAGTCCTCCTACAGTTGCAGTTTTTTTTGGGGGGGGAAATTAACACCAACCTTATACATTCCAACCAAAATATGTGGATGTGTTTGTAAACCAAAGAACTGGAACCAGTGATGAACATTTTCAAAGAGTTATGTTGATTGACAAGGTAATAAACACAATTTAGTTTGATTCAGTGTCGGTTTCGGGGCGCCGTTTGTCATATTTCATGTGCTGTAGCTGTATGATGAAATGATAGTGGGTACCCAAAGAGCCTTCATTTACCCTGTTATGAGCCATTAAACCATCAAAGTGACTATGAAGCTGGTAAATTAACCTTAAAACAGGCCTGGTTTACCTTTAAGAGTCAGAGACTCAATTCTGTTTCATTGTTTTCTTCATACTGAATGAACACATTTGTTTCTTTTTATTCAAAACTAAATAGTCAAGGTTATGTGTCCCCACGCCAGCCCTTAGAATCGACTGCTGGTTTTGTTTTGCTGGTTTGACAGCTTGTGTCACTTTCTCTGGCCCCCTACTCCTCTGCATGTTTATTATCTATCAGCAGTACTGAGACATTGCCTGAACCCCATCAGGCTGTGTGAGCCTGGAAGCCTCAGTGAGGTCAGTGCCTTGGACGCTTCCATTTTGAAAAATGTATTTGATTCCAAACAATGACATGTGACATGCCAATCTCATAATTACGAGTAAGGCAGCTTCGTCTAGTTTATTAATTTAATGCCACATATCTAACTGCGCCACCAGCCCCCACAATCTCTTTCACTCCCCACCCCTCGTCTCTTTCTCTGTGCTTTCGTGCTTGTTCAAATTGATTTACCATGTGAAATTGTAACTGTGAAATAGGTTAGCTAACGCAATTACAAAAGTTCTAATTAACAGCAGAATGCAAATATATTTATAATTGTGTTGCTGTCTTATCAGTGCAGCAGTTGGTGTTACTTTTAAGCAAATACAGGGGAAATGAATCAGAGCTTCAAGAAGGGAAAGCTAAAAAGAAAGAAAGAAAGAAAGAAAAAAAGAAAGAAAGAAAAAAATTAGAGGAGGAAGGAGAAAAAAACTCCTGGTACTCTGGTGTGATCTAATTAAGCGTCTCGTAGAGATGGCAGTACGCTGGGCAACTTTTTTCTCTCTTTGACACTCTCTATTAACTAAGTCCAGCGCTTCTCATCTAGGCCTTTCTAAAGCAGAGAGAGGCTGCTCAGATGGTGACAGCTCTCTGCGCTCAGGGAAGGCAGCTCATACTGCACAGCAATCACACCTCTTAGCTGAATGAATGACTATACATATACAATGATTCTATGCAATTCAGTTACAGTATGTATACATGACACAAAACCATGCTTTTCCACATTTCTTTCATGCTTCATGGACATGTTGAAGTCACACATACAATTAAGTTCATGGGCATGTCTGGATCACTAAGATTAGTCACACTGGTTGTTCAGATGGCTAAATGCCTACATAGTGGTTGACACTCAGGCTTTCCACCACATGTATTTTAAACTCCTTGGAGATGAAGGAGACTTCTTACAGTCTAAACAGTAGAAAGGAGCATGCCAAAACTCTCTTAAGACGATTGCTTCATGAAAATAATTTATTTACGATGGTAAGAAATGTTGTTGACCGAGAAGCCCTTCTTTTATCTTCAAGTCTTTCTCTCCCAAATATCCTACCCATCTCTCTTTCACACTCTATCTCTCTCTCTGCTGGCTCACCTCTGTCCTTCTTTCTTCAACACCCAGGAATACACAACAAACTTTCACCAATCTAATCAACATAAGTGTTTGTGTGTTGCAGTACTTTGCACAAGTTTGTGTGTATTTGTGTATTGCAGTGCCTGTGTAACTCTTTGTGTGTGTGTGTGTGTGTGTGTGTGTGTGTGAGAGAGAGAGAGAGAGAGAGAGAGAGGCAAGACAATCTGGGTGATTCATTAAACCAGTGTGTGTGTGTTTATGTGTGTATGTGCGTGTGTGCAGCTGCAGAGGGGGCAGTCTGGTTCATGTTAATCCCTGGTACATGCAGTCAGCAAATAGTGTCACTGTGCCTGTGTAATTTGGCCCTCCCTCCTCTCATCCTATCCCTCTCTCTTCCTCTCATCCCATCTCTGCCTCTTTAGCTCTCTCTCTCTCTCTCTCTCATCCAGTCCCTCTCACTCTCTCCCTCCCTGCCTCTTTGCTCTTCACTCTCTCTCTCGTCCCTCACCCCGCCACTGTCCCTCATTCCCCTTGTGCCATTTTTGTCCCAACAGTCTCTCTATCTCTCTCTCTCTCTCTCTCTCTCTCTGTGTATTTATGTTATTCTATAGCTCTTATGAATCAGCTGTGTATCTCACTCACACTGGATGAGGAAACAGCAGCTTACCTTGAGATGGGCATAATGAATCAGACACACACACACACACACATACACACACACTTGAACTTGAACCATGGATATTGAGAAGCTAATTATCCTCTGGAGACATGAGATATATTTTCTGATTGGCTGAGTGGCAACCGGGTGGGATAAGCAGGATAATGGTCTTTGAGGTGTCCCCATATCCGCAATGAAAGCACTTGGTGAAGGAAAGTCCACGGCGCAATTTCTGTGCCTCTGTTTCATCCATTAATTCTGTATACTGGAATACCTAGTGGTCCTAATCCTTTAATTAACACGAAAAACTGTTGTGATGTGATTTCCTCAGTCTCCTCTCTGTCTGCCATGGCTTTGTCTCCTTCAACTCAATGTTACTGTACATTCTCACCAACAGCTACTTAAGGTGTAAAACGACTTTTGTCGCTCATAAAGTATCACTGCTAAAATGTCTGTGTTTGCTTGCGTTGTTCTGATCGTTCATGTGAAGACCATTGCCAAGTCTTTTACAGCCAAAATGTGTTGAGCAGTTGAAGTCACTCTAGTTGCCCAAACTTTGTCGCTCGTTGCTTTTGTCGCTCTTGTCAATGGAAAAACAAAATGACTTCCAGCAATTTGACAGCTTTAGTAGCTCTTGGTGTGAATGCATGAGAAATGTGTATGTGGCAATGTTAAATGTAACTTTACATCTGCGACCTGAGTATGTGAGGCAGTATCTGACAATAGAGCATTGGTGTTGGCTCAACATTAATTACCTCTGGCTCTGGAAGACTTCAGTCTTTGCTTTGTAGGCACAGTTTCATTGTTTGTGTGAGATAGCATACCTAGATATGATGTACACCGCCTGAGGGGATTCTCAGTCTTAATGACAGTATACACACACACACACACACACACACACACACACACACACATACACAGTAAATTAGTGCCGGTGACATCATAGTACACAACATAGCACATGCATTCCCCCATATATCAAATTTGCATATGCAGTCACACACACACACACATACACACACTTTTATAGTTGCATTAATTGTCAGAGGCACCTCACAACTGAGCATGGAGGTGGCGAGACAGAGATCAAGGTCACGGTGATTATTTGCATGGAGGCGGGGCTTTGAGCTGCTCCCCACTTTCTAATTGATCATCTCAAGAGGCTCTCTCTCTCTCTTTATCTTTCTCTCTCTCTCTCTCTCTCTCTCTTTTTCTCTCTCTCTCTATCTTTCTCTCTCTCTATCCAGCTCACCCCACAAGCCCAAAGCTAACCCCACAACCCCCCTGACAGTTTATCAGTAATTTATTAGGAGTGTGCCTCTAATATACCACAGGTCCCTCATGTCACCAGCATTAGTGCCATTACACCAGGCATCTACACACACAAACACACACACACACACACACACACACACACACACACACACACACACACACACACACACACACATGCACCCATGGGATGCAGAGCCCCTGAGCATTCAAGGGTGTGGGTCTGTGTGTTTGTGTGTGAGGGGGAATGGCTCTCTCAGGAGCAAAGTGTTGGCAGTATAGTAGAGAACTGGTGGAATGGGTCTTTGCCTGCCTGGGGGGTGACCTTGCTATGGGCTGAGAAAGACTTCTAAAATAGGATGGTCATTCCTCTCCATGTCGGCCGCTGATGAATTTAAAAGAGAGTGTTTTTGTTTTTGAGCATCGTGGGTAATTTCATTTCATTTTAGGCATGCTGGATGATTAACGTGGATAATTTTAGGTAAACCACATGCAATAATCAACAGTTGTGCAACACAGCAAATATGCTAAATCATTGGCTGTTTCATAAACAAACCGCAAAGGACGGAGAGAGGTAAGAGATTATTTCAGCAATCGCAGTCTCTGCATCACATAGCAGCAGTTTTGCTCGGCTAGCATTGTGCATTAAGAGCTTTAAGTCAGCGGTGCAGGCTCAACAAGAGTCCTGCGGTCGTCAGTGAGATGTAATCTTGGTGTTAATTACCTCGGCTCTGGTCAAGAGAGGCCTGACTCACGTAGGAGGCCAGAGTGAAAGGCCAGCGAGAAACTGACAAGATGAGAGAAACAGAGAGATGGAAAAAGTATGTGTGTGTGTGTGTGTGTGTGTGTGTGTGTGTGTGTGTGTGAATAATCATAATGGTAGCGTGGGGTGGTGAGAGGAAGAGTCTAAGCAAACACTTTCTTTAAAGTGCAAACACTGCCTGGCCACACCAGTGTGTGTGTGTGTGTGTGTGTGTGTGTGTGTAAAGCAGTATAAGTGTGTGGTTATGTGAACTGGGCCTGCACATATGTTGCCTTGCTAAATGAGCTAATCTCTTGAGCATACAGTGAGCGAACACTCTAAAAAGAGGACATGGACATTTGGCTATACATCTTCTCTCTGGCGACACGGACGATCCACTGGGGCTTATGCCGCTTTGGACCTGCTCTCCTGGGAAGAGTGATTGAGTGTGTGCCATTGTGCAGCCGCCAGATAACGTAGCCTGTGCTAACTTAGCCAAAGGAGTGTCTCACTGCCGTTTATGTAGCCTATAGGAGCCCGCTAACTCACCCAAAGGACTGCTGTCATCAGGATAATATATGCTAGTTCAGTGGGAGGATCATTGGAGCAGGGGAGAGTTGATGGATAATAGGACCATGCTGCTGCTAGCTAATGTGCAGCAAAAGCAGATAGAACAATGCAAAAGTATGCCACTAACCTATCCAAAGGACATCCTATTAACCTTTAATAAATAACTTAGCCAGGGGAGGCAGTCATGCTAAGCTAGAACACAAAGGGAATGCTAGCGGTAAGAAATGCTAATTCTGTAGAATTCTGAGCAATTTTAAATTTTTCAAACAAACCTCTCTCCCTCTCTCTCTCTAACACACACACAAATACACACACACACATGAATGCACATTGAACATTTGAATCCAACAACCTTTACCATGCGCCCTTGGTAAATGATGGTGCTATGAGCAGTTCACAGTAATATCTGAAGACATATGATCTACAAGCTGGGTCCTTGGCGCAGGCTACCCTAGTGACTAATGTTTGTAGCTTGATCTACGTCATTAAAAGCCCAACAATCAGTTTAACTACGGTGATGGGAACATAAATATATGCCCACTGCATGTTCTCGGTGTGTCTCATCTGCATAATGTGTAATGGGTTTGGAATGGATATTACACTCATGACTAATTTCCATCGGAAGTTCTGAAGTCAAGACTGCTTGTGTCAACGTTTGTTACTGCTTGTGTCAACGTTTGTTACTCATTACATCCAGTAATGTGTGTGTGTGTGTGTGTGTGTGAGAGAGAGAGAGAGAGAGAGAGAGAAGATGTGCACATGTAATTGTGTGTGTGAAGATGAATGTACATGTTAATGATGTGTGTGGGTGAGGTGTGCGAGGGAAGTAGTAATTGCAGTTCTCCTAAATGAGCATTCTTCAGACTAAGGTACAGTATCTCTGCCAGCGTATGAATACGTGTCTCTGTGTGGGTCAGTTTGCTGTGAGTGCATGACATATATGCATGTGAGTGCACTGTTGTTGTGTTGAACTGAAGGTTAGGGCTTCTCAGAGGCTGTTTGTGCTCATATGGTAGAAGGTTGAGGTACTTTTGACTGTGTGGGTGTAGGTGTGCATTTGTTTGGTGCATGATCTGCAAGGTAGAGCAGGTAGGAGTTATTATAGCTATATTATTATATTTTTGAAGACACTGAGTAAGTGTGTGTGTGAATGTGTTTGCACTTATTACCATATAGCACATCATATGGCCCATGTGCAGCATGTCCAGTATAGTAATGGATGGACACTGCATTGAGGCATGCTGTGCACAGTGGTGTGTAACATCCCCTCCATCCGCACACCCTTATCCTTTTTTTTCAAGACCCTCCAATGTTCCTCCATCTCCTTCTCTCTATCTGTGTCACACCATCACCTTCCTCTTCTCATTGGAGAGCTTTTGGAATGGCATGCTGCGTGTCTCCGAGAAGAAAGGACTGTCACATTTACTCCCAGTACGTGTTTAACTGTGAGCAGATTGACCCTGGCAGAATGGGGAGAATGAAAAAGTGAGAGAGAGAGAGAGAGAGAGCAGTTACAGAATGAGGGACTGAGAGAGGGCACTTAGAGAGAGAGAGAGGGAAAGAGACCAGTTACAGAAAGAGGGACTGACAGAAAGGAGCATGGAGAAGAGAAAAGGGGGTGAGAGAAAGAATAAGTGAAAGAAGGAGAGGGAGATGTGTAAGGGCCCAGAGACATGATTCTGGTGGATGGGTCGGGTGGATTGTTGGGTAGGGGTGTGTGGAGCTGGTGGGCGTGAGTGTCACTTCAGCTCAGGGCCAGTCCAGGTCAAACACAGAGGCTATTTCAGCCCCATTGCTTAGCCCGAGGTCTTCAAATCCGCTTGGCTCTGTGTCTGTAATCACTGAAAATAACCCCTCCCTTGGTCTCTCTTCTCCTCCTTTCTCTCTTTCCCTCTCTTTCTCTCTCTCTCTCTCTGGCTTTCACTGACTAGTTTGCTTCCAGCCTCTACTGCAACCATTCTCTCGATTGCATGTTTTATTTATTTATTTATTTGCCTACCTTTGTTCAGAGCTGCGAGAGATGAGATGAGATGAGCTGAGCTTTGCTGGCACTCTCCAAACGTCATCCGTTTAATCTGCCGCCTGTCAATCTGATAAAGAGAGAGAGAGAGAAGGGGAGAGAGGGAGGAAGAGAGAAAGGGAGAGATAGGGGTCACCAGTCTCACAAGGTTAGTCAGCGATAGATGTTTTTTTTCAATCAGTAAACACTTCATAGGACTGAACAGGGACTCTGAAGTCATGTGACTTGTGTGTGTATTCTTATATTCTGCAGCTGGTGAAAGGAGTTCAAGCTGGGCTGGAAAAGTGATTATATGTTAGTAACTATATACGCTATAATAGCAACGATATCTATTCATTCAGATGTTATTTATTAGTTTGTCTGTATGTTGTTGTAGTCCTTGCAGACAACTGACTGTTTGCAAATGCACCACAATCATTTGAATCACCTGAACTTATCAGTTTACAGTGATCTTGCTTCAGAACATCCACGTCAGTCACCACAGCAGTCAGAGTCAACATGGAATCAGTGTAACAATATGTCAGCCCCCATGCTTTTGTGCACACTGTGACTTAGAAAGGCAGGGAGGCTGGAGGTATGACTCATTCTGCCTATCACCGTGTGATAGCACTAGGTGGCATTGCATAGCTCTGTTAGAGGAGAATGGAGAACAGCTGAACAAAAAAAAACAAAACTGAAAAACAAATGAAAGTCCATTAAGTTAAGCTGTATTATATTCCTGATGAACTCAGTGCGGCTTTGGCCAGGCAAATTAATGTGGGGGTGTGCAACTCTTTTAATATTCAATTACTCTGATGCCCTGGGTTCATGCGAAATACCAGACAACAAGACAATGTCAAGTGCGGGTGGACCAAAAAAAAGGAGAAAGAAACAAGGATAGAATTATGGACAACATACAGAAGAATAATTGAAAACATTGTTGTGTCTGTTGAATTAGTTTTTAATTTATGACTTTTCCCCCTTTCTGCCAGAGCATTGGGGTTGCGGCGTTTTAATATTGCTTTAATTTCAATGTGCTTTACAATCAGATTTGGAATTTGTTTTTAATGAAATGGTCCCGTGCATGCTAAATACTTCATAATTAATTTAGCACTGGAGTTGCAGAGATAATGGAAACACATTACTCAGAGGGAGACAGGGGCAGAGAGGGACGGAGGAGACAGAGAGAGAGAGAGAGAGAGAGAGAGAGAGAGAAAGAGAAATGTATTTGCTGTATTGTTTGATTTACGAGAGCTGATGGAGGCGAGCGAGGTACTGATAACTAAACGCTGAGAACAGCAACACAACTGCCTCTTTCTCTCTGTCCCTTACTCTTACTCTCTCTCTTTCACTTTGTTGTATTCTCTCTATCTCTCTCACTCCCCTTCTGTTCTCTTCTCTCTCACACATTCATCTATTCTTCTGTCTCTCTCATGCGTTCTTTTCCTGATTGTTTCCATCATTCGTTCACTCACTCACTCTATCTCTGCCTCCACCTCTCTCTTCCTGACTCTCTCTCTCCCTCTATTCCTGTCTTAGTGGGCTGCTGGTGTGAGAGACATGTTCTGAGTGCAATATGGAGCATTCTTGTGTGTTTCCACAATGGCCTCTAAATTGTGCCCGTGTACACAGGGTACAGTTTTGTTCCTGTGTGTGTGTGTGTGTATGTGTATGTGTGTGTGTGTGTGTGTTCCTGGCACCCTGTAGGCAGCAGGTGGGGTTCCTAGCCAGTGTGTGCAAGTGAGTGCGTGCAGAAGCAGCGGTGAGGTTGGACAGGGCAGCTGTGTATCTGTACAATCAGAGCAAAGAGGTCTTGAAAGAGCGGAGCCTCCAGATTAGCCGCCTCCTCCAGAGGAGCCAAAGTTAATTAAGAACGCTGTAGAGATCTCTTTATCTCTCTCTCCTTTTCTCTCTCCCTCTCTTCATCGCTCCCTCTATCTCCACTGCTCCCTTCCTTCTCTCCATCACTCCTTCCATCTCTACAATCTCTTCCCCCATCTCCACGGCTCTAGTGTCCCTTTATCTTTTGTCACGAGGGATCAGGAACTCGCTCCTTCACTTTTCCACTGTTACACCCCCCCCTCCCCAAAATTAAATTAAATTTAAAAAAACTTTTGATATGACAAGAGCACTTGTGTTATCAAAGCATTTACAAGCAATGAATAGTTTAGATAAATAGATCTCCTCTTTCTTTCTCTCTCTCTCTGTCCTTTTCCACTCCTGTATTTCTTCAGAGCACTTCTATGTTGTGAATCATTCCTTATGGATCAGGAACTGACCTCCTCTGCCCTCCTCTGTTGCTCTCTATCTCACTGTTTCTAGTCCCCTGCTCTTCTCCAGGAGCTGAAGAATCAGTGGGGAGAGAGAAAGAGAAAGTCAGAAAGGTGGGGTGAGAATGAAAGGGAAGAGAGAGAGAGAGATGGAGAGAGAGAAGAAGATGGTGCAGTGGTTGCTGAGAAGCACATGTGTGCTGGATTGATGACACGACAAAGAGCTCTCAATCTCTCGTGCTCCTCTTCTGATGCCACTGCCTCGGCTGCACGCAAACCAGCCCATTTCCTCTTTTTGCTCTCTGGCTCTCTTCTTAGGTTCTGTGATCCCTCTCTTATTTCTCTCTCTGGAGCTCTCTCTTTCTTTTCTCCCTTCCAATCTCCTCTTTCAATCTCATCTCCTTGCTACCTCCTTCCCTCTCTCTCCTTCATGAGCTCTTTCTCTCACTGTTTGTCATCCTTCTTCTCTTCTTGGACCTTCCTGCTCATGAGGGAGCACTCTCAGAGGAGTATGTGGAAGTCATTCCTGGGAGACAGGTCATTGATTAGTGCATGAGTTATGTTCATGTGTTCCAGGATTTTTCCCCTTTGGTTCCTTGCCCCCCCCCCCGCTGTCTCCTAATGTGCACAAACAACATGATGTGCTTAGAGGCTACTGGTACGCTTCATGCATGTGTGATGCATCCACGACATCAGCCACTTCTTTTGCGTGTCTCAATCAGATGATCTGCTCCCTCTCTCTCTCTTTCTCCCTCTCTCTCTCTGTCTGTCTGTCTGTGTGCCCTCTCTTTTGTTCTTTTGCCTTTTTCAGTGTTGTTTGGCTCTCTCTTTTTCCTACTCTTTCACTATAAGCTTACCACTCTCTCCCCTCACTCTCTCTCTGTCTCTTTCTTGCTTGGTTACTCCTCCTCTCTGCCCTTCTCTCTCTCTTTCTCTCCCCCTCTCTCTCTCTCTCTCTGTCCTCCTTTGTGTTTTTCACCAGCTCCTGCCTCACTAAACACACTGAAGTGGCAGCCCAGTGATCATTTTCTTGTTTTTGTTGCTGCTGCTGCTCTTCCTTGTGCGGCTGCTGTGTGACTGGCACAGGGAGGTCAGTGTGGAGATTGGACAGAGATGACCAGCACGCTCATTTTGCATGGCTGGAGTCCGGAAGATTAGTGTGGCCCCCATGTCACGTTATGAGAGCGTAGCAGCATGGAATGGGTGGAGAGGTAGTTGTAAGACGTGACTCGCAGTCCTATCTGACCCCTCACGCTGTTCATTCTCTGTGTGTGTGCATGTTTGAATAGCGGGTTGGTTGGATGGATGGATGGATGGATGGATGGATAAGTCATTAAAAGAATTAGTTCACGGAGCAGAGAGGTGTCCGTTCTGGTAGGCTAGCGTGGCTGGATGCGTCCAGGCTTGTGGTCGCATCCGTGACAACGACAAGCAGAGACAAGAGCATGAGCGTGACAAGGAAAATTCCCAAAATGCCCAATCGTGCCGGAGATAGTTAGCGGGATATGGAGCACGGCTCAGCAAGGGTGACACGCCTGCCAGCCACAGACGAGGGGAGCATCATCCGCCAGCCACGACTGCGAGGGTGTAGATTATCTTTGCGCCTTTGTTTCTTCGCTCGCCCACAGGGTTAGTTCCTGGTCAGTGAACTGAACTGTGTGCATATGCGTATGTCTGAATATCTGTGTGTGTGTGTGTGTGTGTGTGTGTGTGTGTGTGTAGTCATGGACACAGCAGCAGCTCTTGAACATCCCTTGTTTAATCGATCACGGAGCATGAGGGGTGTCCCAGCTGTGCTCGTCTTATTTATCACGGGGAGAAAAACGCTACAGGACGCTTAGATTGGATTTACTTCAGCAACGCAATCTGCACCTCTGCACCACACCTTTCATAACTGCGAATAAACATCACAGGAGTGTGTGTGTATGTGTGTGTGTGTGTGTGTGTGTGTATATATCTGCATGTGGTACACACTATATCTTAAGTCAAGCATGCGGGGGAGTGTGTATGGACAGAAGAATAATAAGGAAGGTGTTTTTTATTGTCTCTGTCGAGATGAAAAAGGATGGAGGAAGCTTGTAGAAGCGATGGCGCTTTGTGTTATTTTCTGACATTGTTATTTTCTAACAATGATAATTTGATGCTTCAATTTAGTCTTTTGATGAGGTTATTTATTTATGGCTGTCCTGAACAGAGCTTAGGGGCAAACACAATTAAACAGCAGCCCCCCCACACACACACATCTCCTACGTCTTCTATCCACCCCACACCCTTCCCTTCCCGCTCTCTCTCTCTTTCTTTCTCTCTTGTTGTTCATCTTCTTCACATAAACACAATAAGGACCCTGATCAGGGCAAGCACACGGAACAGAAAGAGCGCCCTCGTTAATATCCAGGCCAATAATTTGGGGGAGTTATCAGTTGTGATTGTTATTTTTTAATCTGCATTTTATTTACATAATGCAGCCCTGCTCCTCTGGCTCTCAGTCACATGTGATAAAAGTAATTGCTTCATGCCACAGGCGCCCCCTCCCTCCATCCCTTTATATCGCCCCCCTCCCCCCCTCCCCCCCTCTGTCTCGCTCGTTTCGTTCAGTATTTGATGTTTTTGTCCTGTTTTTAGCCTCCATGTCATCTCTCTGGTGTGGTCCTGATTTGCCTCCAGTCAAGCAAATTGCTTGTCATCACAGTGGTTTTGAGCACACTTACAGTTTTTCTTTTTGTGTGTGTGTGTGTGTGTGTGTGTGTGTGTGTGTGTGTGTTGTGTGTGTGTTCATGCATGTGTGTATGCATGTACGTGTCTGAAAATTGATCAAATGGAATACAGATTTTGATAAATGTCCATGCATGCATGGACAGTGAGCAGATGTATGTATGTATGTATGTATATGCACGTACAGTATGCATGTAGATGCATGTTAAGTCATGTTAAACCCATACCACCTAATAATAATAACAGAGTTAGGGTTTAGGATTTAACAACTATATGTGAACATTATTTGGATGGCTACTGTAATGTTGTATTTGTTGACTAACATCAGATTGTAAAAAGTTTATGAATAGTTTATAAGCCATCTATAAAGAAATATAGATGACTTATTTTATTAAAAATGTAAAAGGGGGGTTTAAACCAATGTTTAAATGACAAAAATGATTAAGTGAATACAACAGAACCAAAACAAAACCTTTACTATAAAACATTTTCTTCCAAACCAGGAAGTGTTGCAATGAATGCAAATGCTAGCCTGTAACTCAGCATATCCCCCGTCCCACGCCCTAATGTACTAGAGAGAAAGCCCTTTCACATCTCACAAACCCTTCTCCACACAAAAAAGAATTTGTAGGCCTATGGGACAAATTTAACTCCATTAACCAGAGGACAAAAACTCCTTGAGCTTGTTGGCAGTGCAACATGATGGATATTAGAGGATTATTAATAATGCCTCTTCAGTCTAATGGTCGAGATTTTGTTCAGACTACTACTGCAATGTTGTGCCATTCTGAGTTTTATTAGCGGTAAAAAATAGCGTGGTGCATGGTGCTGGCCTGTGAACACAAAAAACTCAACACAGCTTCAGTCAGTGTAGTCAAACTCTTGAAGGGGTATTCAATAGTCTGGTTTCCAGTTTGCCCGAACCATCACTCTAACTTAGTCCAGTGTTTTAAACATATAAACACTTCACAAAACACTTAAATTATGCAGGCTAGATCCCTCGGAAACATGTGGAGGGGTTGAACATCTCTCTCCCATATGCATGCCTGAGGTGCCCTTGAGTAAAGCACCTAACCTCAACAATGTTGATTTTCTGTTCATTCAATATTATGATCAGACACATCTATGATTAGTTTACGCACATTTTTTTTTCTAGATCAGAATTAAAATATTTTACTTGAACAACATGAACATTTCTTAGTAATGCACACATCAGTTCTTAATCATGAACAAATTATTATATTCGTCAGTGACATATTTGTAATAGTCAATTCAATTATGTTTATAAACAGTTTAGATCTTAATTAACGTATACTGAATTGTCAAACCTCCTTAAATTTTATATACATGATTTAGAAATTATTTCTAAAAAGTTAACTAACAATTACTTTATGGTTAATTACTATTATATATGGCAGCCCATGTCTGCCGACCAGTTAAATAAATAAGTATTTAATAAATAATAATACATTTAATTTTAAAATTAAATGTAATTAATTAATAAATAAGAAGTTATAATCATAATTATTATTTAAAAAGTCATAACAATTATTATTTAAAAAGTCATAACAATCACAAGATCACAATCTTGACATACGAAGAACACATGCTGTGATCGCTTGCTCATGTGAAAACTGCTCTTTAGTGAATGCTGCCACCTCAGCCACATCGATTTTATTCTTCAAGTCAAACCGTTACACTTTCGCTTGAGTCTAACACTAAATGGAGTACTTTAAATGTGGCTTTAGCACAAATGGAAGGCTTGATCTGCTTGCTGTTTCACGTGGAGTTCTGACGACATAAGAATAAAACGGATGTGGCTGAGGTGGCAGCAAAAGTGTTGGTTACATGGAATTGTGACTGACAGAGAGACAGTTTGAATATTGCTATGATTATCGTTCAGAGTGTGGTGCTAGGTTCACATTGCATGCGTTGCAGTGAGCAGTGACCTTCCATAACTCTCCTCTCCAGTGGCTTTTTGTTTCTGTGCCAGTAAGTGATTAGCAGGCATCTTCGTATGTCAAAATTTTGACTTTATATCTCATACCTTATGACTTTTCTCATCTCATTATTTCAACTTTTCTCTCAGAATTTTGACTTTTCTGTCTAATAATTATGACATTGTATCTTATAGTTTTGACATTTTATCTCATAATTTTGACTTTTTATGATGTTTTTTTTTCTGGTGGAAATGGGTTTCCATGATTATAAACTATTACCTATTTAATGATATGATAACTTTAAACTAAAATGTTAATAAACCATAATTTTACTGCCAGTTTAATATTAACACACACACACACAGATATAAAGAGAGAGAAAGAGAACTCCTGTGGAAATTCTACAGATGCTCTCCACAATTATATTTACCCACACCATCAGTAGTTCACATCATCAAGGCCAGAGGACCCAGTTCACACCTGCAAGAAAAAGAAAAAAAAACAGAGGAAAGCAACAGACAGACAGACACACACACGCACACACACGCATACACACACACACACACACACACACACACAGAGAGAGCACAAATAAACAGCAGATATTGCTAACCTTGTCAGCTTTGGACAGTTTCTGCAGTTGTTTTGAGAATAGCGTATTGTGCTGAGAAAAACCACATTCTACTTCAACATCATTTGCTTGCTTTACATACTGGGAAAGTCCTCATCAATGTTGTGTGTGCATGTGTGTGTGTGTGTGAGTGTGTGAGAGAGCATCTGAGAGGGCATCTGTTCTTCTCTTTTTAAAGCCTGAATTTAAATTGTTGCTGTGTTTGTCCACAAGATCTGTAAATGTCTAAACTTGCCTATGTTTCGTAAATGACTTCATAATTACACATTTTTGGATAAGTTAATGGTGTTTATGAAGACAAGAATTGCAGTTGCCTAGTTTGGCTCATCTGTGCAGCATCATTCATATTAACAATGAGGATTACAGAAAACCACAGCCAAAACCCCCGAGAGCACATCAGCACATAAAAAAATGAAATATTGTATTAACATGAAATATTGATCGTAGTTCTAATTAAATAATAATAAAACCTACTCTTTCTTTTTGCCTCTGTGGGATTCAACCACATAGAGAAGAGTGAAAGGAGAAAGAGGGACAGTGGCCCCCCCCAACACACAGATGCACACACACACACACACACACACACACACACACACACACACTGCTTGTGACCTGTTCGTCTGTGGAGCTGGTGTTTGATGACAGCGGGTCCTTTAATCTGGCCCTGGCGGAGGGCTGTGGATCTTTAGTGTGAAGAGCACCTGAGAGTGAATCACACACATGGAGTGATATGAATCATTACCATTAGAGAGAATGGAGACAGGCGGGTGGGGGGCAACTTGACAGGCAGGAGAGATGTGGGTGTGTGTGTGTGTGTGTGTGTGTGTGTGTGTGTGTGTGTGTGTGTGTGCACACGTGGATGTATGTAGGCTATGTGAGTGTATGTGTGTGGTTTTGTTTGTGTTTGCTTGTGCTTGTGTAATGGTTAAAAAAAGGCATGATGGAGTGAGCCCCTCGCTGTCCTGTTACCACGGTGATTTCTAATGATGCGCCTCATCTCCACGGTGCTCAGTCTTGTTCTCTCTCTCTCTTTCTTTCTCTCGCTCTCTCTCTGTCTGTCTCCCTTGTTTTCTCTTATTTACACCCCAAACAGCGCGCCCTCTCCCTGCCCCCCCCCCCCTATTTCCATTGGATGGAACGTAAGGCACTGCTGTGAGCCTGAGATGAAAACAAACAAAATGAGAGTTGAGAGCATCGTGGACTTCTAAGCTTAGCCTTCCAGACATGATTAGAGAAAAAGAGTGCCTGTGTGTGTGTGTGTGTGTGTGTGTGTGTGTGTGTGTGTGTGACAACAGGGTGGGCGTGCATGCATACATGTGTGAGAAAGGGAGGGTGCTCTTAAATGTGTGTGTGTGTGATGGAGAGCAATGAGGAGATGTTGATTGTTGACGCGCGCGGGCTGGAGATGAGATGCGTGGTTGAAATGGCTCCTAAGTAGCCATCCTGCTGAGTGCTGCACACACTCACTGCTCCTCGTCCTCCTCCTGCACCTCCTCCCTCTGACAAAGCACCAGCCAGTGCTGTATGCTACCATGGCAACCACAAACGCAGGCCCCTTGAGCGAGCGAGTCTGCTCGCGCACCCCAACAGTGCCTTTTAACTTGACAAGACATGGCAACGACCGCGAGTCATGCCAACGAGGGTCATTAATGTGCTGTGTCCAGTCGCTGTCCACAATTTCCCCTGATTTAATATAACGACCACCTGAACTTGTGTTCACTAGCACAGAAGGCGTCTGAACTACTAGGCACCTGAATTCCATCCTCAGAGAGTTGGTTCACCGCTTCAGTGAACTTTAAAGCATAATAACGCCACTAAATACTTAATGCCATATTCACTGTGGAATAAAAGGCTTGCTTATAACTAACATCAAAAAGCTGTTATGGAAAACCCTCTGCAGAACAAGATCAGAAAGTTATTACCTTTAATCATTGACACCCAAGGCAAGTAGAGATCTGCCTTTACAGATCAGTCAAACAAAAGGTCTGTGTGTGTCTCTACATGATGGTCGTTCAGTCTGGAAACTATTCTGTTGTATCATCAGCCTCTAAAAAACACAACACAGCAATTATAACGGAAAGCTAAAGCGAGAGCCTCATTAAAAACAACAACAAAAAGAACAAGACTCAAGGCTGGTGAATTCTGCCTCGCACCACTAACTAACCCCCTCTGCAAACAATGGAGCCCTTTCCAAATCTCTCTCGTACCAGCCTGCTGTCTCCCGGAACACCTCTGACTAACATGTGTTGTACTGGAGGCGGTGGGCGCGTGATCATATCCTGTGGACTGCATGCATGCGTACGTAGCGGAGTGGAGCCTGAGGCTGGAGGCGCGCCCACGGCCTGGCGCGTCCACCACAGTGGGGTTGGCCGCTCCAAAATATTATTCCAGCATGCTGCTCCAGCACCAGCCTACATCACTGACAGCAGTTCATGCATCAATTATCAATTTCCCTGATGGCAAGCTCTTTATGCTTTCCCCTCTCTCTCTCTCTCTCTCTCTCTCTCTCTCGTATGCGCACAGAACTCTTTCTCTTTTAACTCTTTCTCCTTTTAACGCACACGCACAAATGCATATGCAATCACTCATGCACACAGTGCATCTCACACACACATACACACATATCAAAATGAAGGCCCCTTTGTTGTCAGCTTCAAAGCAAGACAGCATGTGGTGGAAAAAATACTCTTATCAAATGCTGGTGATATTCCTCAGTTAAGAAATAAAAATGAAATTTAATGTTAAAAGACACACAACACACAGCACCCACACACGAATGAGTACTCATTGAATTCAGACAGACACACATAGGCACACCACACACACACACACACACACACACACACACACACACACACACACACACACACACATTCTGAGTGGTGTGGTCTCCAGCTGGTTTTCCATGGTGAATCAGAGAGTGGAAGCTGTCAAGCGTCCACATTCATCAAGCCTCTGACACATTTAACAAAGACTTTGACAAAGATGAGGCAAAAAGACACCCCCTCCCCACCTCAAATACCCCCTCCCGCTTGTGTGCGCGCGCACACACACATGCACACATACACACAAACACACAGCCCTCTCTTCTCCTCTTCCTCCTTCTCTTGGTCTTTCTCTTTCAGCCAACCAATCACACTGACAGGCACTTACACACATAAAAACTGGGGATGTGCGTGTATTAAAATTTGATCTCACCAAAGAAAAGGCTCTGGGAGTTTGTAAATTGCCTAGCAACAAAAAAGCCAGAGCAGAAAATGGGATTGGACTAGCAAACAGTGCCACTTTACACTCTACAACCATTACTATACCCAATCCCAGGAACAACAGAAAAAACAGCTCCAGATCTCTTGAGTGAGTGAGATGTGTATCTTAATTCCTCAGATAGTCGTCCACTGGAGAGTAACGAGAACATCACAAAGAAAATGTCGCAACAGCTGCTCAGCAACTCAGAAATGTTTGGAAAAATGCTGAAAAATATCATGTCTGAGAACAGAAAGGGTGTGAAATAAACTGTGCCAGCCATGGTCAGCCATATTACAAAGACCTATTTTTTTCAAGCCCATGAAGAGCTATACTTTAGTGATGGAACTGACTTCAGACGATTTGGAGAGTGTGCTTTTGTACTTAACAGTGACTGACATTTGGAATATTAAAATGAAAGGTGGAAATGAAATGAGCCCAGGTTTTGATTCACATAGAAACACACGCAGTTGTCACCCGTCTTTCGCTTGGTGAGAAGAGTGTAGAGGCTTCTGTCAAATAGATGTGCCCACAGCAAAAGCATTGACACTGAAATAAGTGCAGGAACAAATTGCTTAAGTAACAGGAGGGAGGGAAAGGAGAGCGAAGAGGATGTGAGAATCAGACATGGTTCTAGTGTAATGGACTGATAAAAAGACATGAGCGCAGTAATAACCTCGCAGTTTCCTGAGGCAAGTCCGTCAGGTCTGCTGTAGGGGCCTCACTATATACAGTATGTCTTTTGCTATTTCAAATCTACTGTCATTTCAGTCTCTTTAGACCCTGTACTAATTAGCGATAAGCAATGCAATTACATGCAATGGTCGTGTGACAAAAAAAGGTAGGATGTGTTTGTAGAAGTGTATGTATTCCTCTTAAACACTTTAACATGAGTGTAAGATGGAGTCAGACTTAGCGAGTTTAACTTGCTTTTGTGATTGTGAGTTATAAAAGCAGGCCAAAGCTGTCATTAAAGATTTCAGAAAAACAAACTGACCACTTTGGAGAAATGAATGAGTCATAGCTCTAACAGCTGACATTTTCATACGTACGTACTTCTTAAATATGTCATCATACACCTTTTTGTTCCCTTTCAAAAATGTGCACTAGTGGTTTGTGAATTGTTAAAAAGAAACGTCTTTATTATATAAGATAGATGCACTTTCAATTAGTTTAGTCTCATTTTAAGTATCAGTACCAATAGACCACATGGAAGAAACAATAATGTATACAAAAGTTGCAGCAGAAGTGTACTGTGTGAATGTGTTTGTGTATGTGTGTGTGTGTGTGTGTGTGTGTCTGTGTGTGTGTGTGTTTGTGTTTGTGTTGGGTGGGTGGATGGATGTGTGTGTGTGTGTGTGTGTGTGTGTGTGTGTGTGTTTGTGTTTGTGTTGGGTAGATGGATGTGTGTGTGTGTGTGTGTGTGTGTGTGTGTTGGGGGGTGCTTGGCTGATGAGTCAAATTGAGGATGGGAAGACGCTGTGACTGTGGTGTGAGGTCCTGGTTCTGATGGGCAGCAGAGGCAGCTTGACTAGTCTGTGTTCCTCTAGCTGCTGCCAGCACTACTGCACTAAGCCAAAGGAGATGCTGTAGGCCCACTGTATCTCAGGGCCACATGCACTGCTCTTTCATCACATGCCAGATCAGACAGGCTCATCATCTTAACACACACACATACACACTATTGATGCAGCTGAGGGAGCGGGTCTTACTTAGGCCTACTTGATGCTCTGCATGTAGTTGCATTTCTTTTACTACGGACAGTTAGCTTTGGCAACACTCACACTCAATAGCAGAAAAGCCCCTCAAATGCCAGGAGAAGAGCTGTGACCTTTTTCTCTCAGCACCAGTGTGTTTTCCCCTCCACTCACTTAGTCTTTTCAGTGGCCCCTTCATTGGCTTTTTTTTAAAAAACAAAATGCACAGAACAGTCACTTCTCCTTTTCCATCTGAGTAGCAAAAAAAATGATTGGCCTGCCTTTTAATATGGTGTCAATCATGCTGGGGTTTTTCATAGCGTACATTTTGCAGTCATTGACTGAACTTGACATGTTTGGATTGGTGTTCTCCGGGGGAAAAAAATCCTTGCAGTAAACAGAATAAGAGAATAAGCAAACAGAGCAAAAAGTAACACACACACACTCACACACACACACACACACACACACCACACACACACCACACACACACACACACACACACACACACACACACACACACACACACACACGTTTTAGCCGATTTGTCTTGACAGTAAACATTAATAACACAATAACATGTCCTCTCCCGTATTCATATGACTTTCTCTCTCCACTAGCATATTCCCTGTGTACCTAAAAGAATGGATAATGGTGGTCACTTACACAGAAAGTTGCAAAGTTTTTTTTGCACCATTTCTTTCAGTTTTAATGTGGTGGTCAACAGGAAGGTGTTGGAACCACACATCAAAACCACTGAGTGCCCTTTCAGTGGTAATTATCCACTAATGTTTCCTTGACTCACCCATACATTAGCTGTTTTTTCTTTAGCATGTGTGGCTCTATTGAGCAGCACTAATGCTGAGAGCTGGAGGTGGAGAGACAAATTGCAGTTTGGAACTGAAGTGTGTTCCCGTCTCTTTATGCAAGCATTTTGCATGGCCTCTCCAAAGAGCCCAGATGTGAATGCTGTTGGTCCATAAGAGTCTTTTTAGACAGACAGCTCCAAGTAAACCTACTCTAGGATGAACCATTATTTTTATTGCCAGCAGGATTTGTGATGTCGTCCCTGTCAGTGTGCCTTATTCAAAGAATTAATTCAAATTCAGCCGAGGTATGTAAAAATAACTTACTTTGGATTTTTTAACAGGAGTTTTGAAGGAATCAATTAAAGGTTGATTAAATGTTTTGGATTGATTTAATGTAATGAAATCCCCAGAAGGAATCTGTCAAATGATGCAGCATGACAGCAGTGCAGCTATTTGAACTGGTAGCCGTGGCGCACATGCCTCTTTCCCATTGCAGGAGAACAGTGTTAAAACTGTAAGCATGCTTACAACTGTGTGACCTCAAGCTTTTGATTTTTATTGTGTCTTCTTGTACTGCAGCTCAAACTGAGTCTTGATTTCTTTAATCTGCCAAGGCAGACAAATGAGTAGCTTTAATATGTCGCCTCTTTCCTTTGTTAACTCTGCTAGGAAATTTGTTTTGTGCTTTATCTGTAGCTGGCCCTGACTTCCATAAAGGTTGACTGAAATAACATAATTAGATGGTCCTGTAAGATATCTCTTTTTAATTAATGAGATATAATGACTGTGTTAATTGTCTTGGCCACTCTGGGATTGTCGCTGCACATTACAAAGAGCTAATAAGGTAGGTCTCTATGCTTGATACTATCTATGTTCTCTCCTCCTCTCTCCTCTACTGTCTTTCAGTTCTTTCTCTCTATCTGCTTTCTCTCATCCTCTTCCCTTGCTCATGTCCTCACCTTTTCTCCTCTATCTTCTTGTCGTCCTCTTTTTTTATCTATTTCTCTCTCCAGTGCTCCTTCTGTTTCTATTCATCACTCTTCTTTCCCCTACCCATCCTTTTACTCTCCTCTCTCTGCCTTTCCTCTTCTCTCTTTCATCTCTTTCATCCCTCTAACTAGTTTCCCCTCTACTTATCTGTTTTTTCTCCCATTCTGTCTCTTCTCATGCTGTGCTGTGTTTCAGCCCTGTGTGGTAACAGCACATGTCAGAGGGCCTCTCCTCTCCTCTCTTCTCTTCCGACTCTGAGATATCTGCCGTGGGTTCCGAAGCTGTTCTAACGAGGACTCAGGGGATGATGGTTCATGGAAAAAGTGGCTGTCTCATGTCTCTCCGCTGTACTTTTTGAATGTTTTTTTCTTCCATCTTCTGTTGAGTTTCAGAAATTCGTGTTTCCAGTGCTCGCAAAATCTGGCCATGGAGCAAGTGTGACAGAAAAGAGAGGTAGCATCATTGGAAAGACAGAAAAAGGAGTGAGAAAAAGAGAGAAAGTGTGTGTGTGTGTGTGTGTGTGTGTGTGTGGTTGAGAGAGAGAGAGAGAGCAAGCAGTGTGGCATGCCATTTCTGGCTTCTAAACAAGTGTAGGGAGACAACAACCAGTGTGCTTTTCTGTCTTACTCAACACACACACACACACACACACATATACACATTTATACTCCGCTCTCTCTCTTCTCCTTTCTCTCCGTTTCTCTTTCTATCTGTCCCTCTTCATTTCTCTAGAAATTAGCAGAGAAATGGCCATAGTTGAGGCTTTCCAGCGCGATGTCTCACAATTAAGGAAGGAGAGAGGAGACATGTGCGCATGGCAGGATCGCTAACTGATGAATAATTAATAGCCATGAAGCTTCAGCCTGGACGGCTGGGTTGTGTCTAAGACAAACGAGCTCCAGCATCTTTAACTCCAACTAGTGCCAACACATGGGGAAGGACATGGTGGGCTAGAGAGAGGAAGAGGGACCCTGGGGACCCTCCACACATGTGTGCTTTTCACCATTGTGTCTGCTGCTAGAAAATGAAAGTTTTTTTTTCAGTAACAGGGAGTTGGTGTAATAATATTTCTTGAAAAGCACACTCAGTGACCGTCAAAGTAAAAGGGGTGAGAGGGTTCAGGAGGTAGTGATACCACATGCAGAATTTAGTCCTTTGTAGGAACTTTGCCAGCTAGCAAGGACTTCTGTTAATCAGCTTTTCAGCTAAGGTGTGTGCCAGAGTGTGTGTATATCTGCATGTGGATATAGTCTGCGGTTCTGCGAATGCACGTGTACAAGTTTATTTCCTCTCGAGGTGTGTATTTTTGCACAACTGATTTATGGGAGTGCTCAGTCACATTTTTCCTGGTTCGAGGAGAAGTTAAACCTAGAGTTAACACCACACACACACACACACACACATACACTTCCTGCTCACCTCCACCCACTGTTTTCTCAGTGCTCTGAAAAGGCTCATCGCCTCTCCTCTCTTGCATCTCAGAAATGAACACAGCACCACCCCTCCTAAGTCTGATTGCAGGAATTAGCGTTGGGATAAAGATGCACTTGATCCCACAGTGAGAGTGCACTTCCTCAATGGGACTTCTATTAGAGCCTCGCCTGTCTCCAGCTGCACACCTATTCATCGAGCACCCAACTCCCACACCCCCACAACTTGTCATCTTTGCGTTTCCCGCCTTGCTTGCGCTTTCAGTCGCCCCATCAAGTGTCACGTACGCAGATGATCTCGCATTCATAATCCACAACAGCGCCACGTCTTAATTGGAGGCTTTATATTCAGGCCGCTTTGAAGAACGGCGGCTGTCAACTTTTTCTTCTGAAATCATTATTTTTTTGAAGAAAAAAAAGCCCTTCACTTTAAAATAGTAATATGTCTTTATTTTAGTTTCTATTTTCAATTCTTATGGTAGGGCTGGAGAGATTTATGGAAAAGTTGAGCAGTCTTGTGCTTCTGGCTTGTGATAGGAGGGAGCTGAACAAAGTGTTCACCCACTGAGGCGACAGAACATATTTCTTTATATGTTTAGCCTATCTAGCTTTTTCCCTTTAATTCAGATGAAATGCTGCTATCACATTAAAGGCATCAGATACAAGCTGGGTTTCAGCGCTATTCTGATAACCTTCACCGAAAAGCAAATCTTCCAAGGTGTGTATGTGTGTGTGTGTGTGTGTGTGTGTGCGTGCGCGCGTCTGTGTGTGTGAGGGGTAAATGTCAAGCTTTGTCTGTCATTCAGGCACGTGTAAGAGAGATAATAGAAACATTCCATATTTAACTGCTTTTCAAAGCAGAGGCTGTGGCTGAGAGAAAACAGGGTGAGGCAAAAAGAAATAGCGATGAACAGAAAAGTACAGAGGGACAGAGGATAGTCATGATGGGTCATGAATATTCAGCTTTAGCGTGTGCCTGGTTTCATCTGTCTCATCAGCACAAAAAATAAAAGGATGCCACTATGTAGGCTTAGCGATGCATATCTGTGTGCAACTTTTCTAATAATGTCCACATAGGCAATAAAGTTAAGGACTTAAGCCTCCTAAACATCTTAGTGAACACAGGAAAGATGGGCTAAAAACACAGGCTGAAATAAGGGTTGCCTGGTCAATAACTAAGGGCTCATCCCTGTCATAAGCTGCCACTGAGCTGTGCCCCCTGGGTGCTGGCCCTGGGCCTGACTGGTCTGCTGGGGTTAGAGGACATGGAGCAAGTCAAAGCACCTGTCATATTACAGCCTCTACAAATGGGGGCTGAGGAGAGAGGAGAGATAGGAAATGAAGGCGGGATGAGTAGAGGATAGAGAATGAGAGACAGGAGCTAATGGAGAAAATGAAAGGTAGAATTAGGGAAAAGAGAGAAAATTATGGAATAATAGAGAGAGAAAAAAGTGGGAGAGAAACAGTCCGTCTGGACGACAGCAGGGCTGGAGCCGGCTGGCCCAAGGACACCCACACTCACGTCAATGCCATGAATATTCCATGGCCAATTCAGACCTGTAATTGCCCTCTGTGTGTGTGTGTGTGTGTGTGTGTGTGTGTGTGCGCGCGAGTGTGTGTGTGTGTGTGTGGTGTGTGTGTGTGTGTGTGTGTGTGTGTGTGTGTGTGTGTGTGTGTGTGTGTATGTGCGCTGAGCTCTCCTGTGTCCTCAATTAATCTTGGGCTAATATCTGTGTCTGATCTTATCTAGGTCTAAAGGGTCTGTGTCTCTCATTCTCTCTCCCTCTATTTCTCTCTCTCTCTCTCTTCCTCCCTTCCTCCTTCTCTGTATGGAAGAAAGAGAGAAAGAGACAGAGCTAATTTAAGTGTCTAACTTAATCTTGGATAATGTGTGTGTGTGTATGTCTGTGTGTGTGTGTGTGTGTGTGTGTGTGTGTGTGTGTGTGTATGTGTATGAGAGAGAGAGAGAGAGAGTGAGAGAGTGTATATGTGTGTGTGTGTGTAAACTGAGAGTAAATTGCCCATATAAATGTGTCCTGCCATGAGTGTTAGAACCTCTTAGAGACTGGCCCTGATTAATCTCTCTGGCAAGGTAAACATGGTACAGACATCCAGTGTTGGGGATGTTACTCAAAAAGAAGATAGAACCGCTCTGACAATGTATTGCATACACACAAGTCAACTGAAGACTGATGTATTGGCATGTTTAACACATAAGACTATATATATATGATTATAAATAGGGTTATTTATCAGGCAAATGTGTATAGTGTGGGAGTAGCACAATTGCTGTAAAATTGGTAAAAACTGTGTTTGCGACTGTTGTATTTGAAGCACAATGAAAGCCGTCAGCTGGGTGAGCAGTAGAGAGTTGCACACCTACTTTTTCTCCACTAGAGGTATTTCCACCATCCTCATTGCCTTCCTCCTCTCTTTTGACATGTGTGGACTCTTGTAGTCTGTTGTTATTGTGGGAATAATTTAATAATTTTTAGTTTAGATGACTGATAATTCTTCCTAAATCCAAAGAACTTCAGGACAAATAATGAGCTGTAAATGTACATTCAGGTTTAAGCTGTGGCATGGGGTTTGACTTGTGCTTCTATGCAGATGATCCTGAACACCTTTTCCCATCTTTGTGAGCTTTTTCTGTTTCACTGCCTACAGATCAGTCTTAATTCTCTCTCTCACTCGCTCTCTGGG